>VXAX01004844.1:247694-259127 GCA_013399835.1 Leptocoma aspasia | reverse complement strand
TCCACATTTTTCCTTTGATTTTTTGTTTTTGGGTTTTTTTTTTTTTTTTTTTTTGGGGGGGGGTGTTGAGCGGTTTGTTTGGTCTTTTTCTTCCAAGAAGGTACATTTGGGAGAAAATTTTGTAATTTTTGGCATNGAGGGGGCTGGGGGGAGAAAGGTGGGGCACGGGTTGATCTATTGTATCTTTTCCTTTTCTCTGTATCAAAAGTAACCGCAAATTAGTTAGAATGACGATGAAATTGTATCTCTAGAAAATGGTAGTGTCGCATGAACTATGGCCCGGCAGAGGCATGACCTCACCCTTTCAGTGGTTTGTGTAATGAAGCAGATCCTTAATTTTTTTTTTTTCCCCAATCCTGTGCCAAGAGTCCGGTTTTCCTAGTGATGAGATTTTTCGGTCCCACCCCCAAAATGATTTTACAGTGGCTGCAGATGAAAGATTTCAAAATTATTTTTTGCAGCCAATATGGAAGGCTTTGGCACACACTTATTGTGCAACTAGTCCATTGTTTGCTTGTTGTAAAGTTAAAGGTTCCATCCACGGCTGGTTATCAGAGCCCTAAGGTCCCCCTTGCTCGAGTGCTTGCATATGCAAATCTCCTGATGAGGTCTATAGGAGTTTGGGTTGTGTATGAAGGTGGGGTTGAAAAGAAGGGAAAACCTAATGTAGTCCTTCAGATTGTAAGAGGATTCACCTGAGGTGGGTGGGTTATTTCTTTCCTGTTGCTAAGTGGAGCATGCATTTTACATGTCTTTATACATAGATACATGTTAATGTGTGTTGTTTTCTTTTGTTACAACCTACAGATCACCTCGGTTCTAAGTGCAAAAGGATTAGAAGGCTTTCTGCTAACATCCATATTAGGTGTAAGAAAACAGAAGTGATTAATGTTCTAAGATGGGTGGGAAGACATAGTCAAGCCCATGATCAAGAGCATATATTGGAAACTCAACAGGTTCAGGAACAAATTTGACATTAAATATAACACATTTTTAAGGAATCTATATGCCTGTTATTTTGGAGTGATAAAAGCTGATAATTTTAGAGGCCTTTGCATCTATTTTACATTTCAATGTCTTCAGTATTTTGAAAGAATAAATTTGACAAATACTAGGCAGTTCAAAACAGTCTCTAAACTTCTTGTGAATGTCTAAATCTTCAATAATGCATTTAGATATTGGTTCAAAGAGTTTGCTCATTAAGTGAATTAGTTTTATGGAGACTGATATACAACTTCAGTAGATCTCTGTAATGGTCTCTTATTCGTTATCCTTTTTTAAAAGAAGATAAATTTTGCTTCTGTCTTAGGTAAAATACATCTTGCAACCTTCTGCCAGTAACAAACATATATCCAAGAGAGCAGCCAGCTTTTATCATCTCTGCTCTGTCAGACAAGATCTGCTTTTATGGATTATTGTTGGAGCAGAGACCTGGTGGCCTATGACAGTGCAGTATGACCATTACTTCTATGGTGTCCTGGTACAATTCTTAGATCTTGAGGACAAATATCAAGACGTGAACCGTCTTAGAAAGTGTGGATTTTGGCCATCCTCCATTTCCATTCCTGAGACCTGATCACTAGGACATAAGATTGGCATTTTGGGCACAATTTATGCCAACAGAAGTAGTGCCAGTTGTTGAATCGATTACAATAATTATCAGTCTTAGAGAATCACTGGGTTGTTTAATTCTGATGCAACTTTTCTTTTTTGACGTCATTTAGACCAATGTTCGGTGTGCTCATCCATGGACAACAGTACTGAGCAAATGATAAACTGAGGTGCTTACTGAAGGTATTTTAATGCTCTTATCATCCTGCACCATGATAGTGATGATTTCTTGTGGCTGCAGCCTGTGCATGCAGGCCATGAACAAACTGATTGTTGTGATCTTGCTGCTCAAAGTCAGTTCGAGCTCAGTGAGGTCAGCAAGAACATGAAATCTGAATGGAAACTTGCTTCACACTTGCTCCCCTCTCTCCCATTCAACTGAGGCTAGTCTGTAACTTTGGTTGTGGTTTTGCAACTATGAAGCTGCATCTGATGAAAGTGTCTGGTTTTACTCCTATCAAATCATAAGGTGAGAAGAGTGAAGTGCTGATCTTCTGTAATTCAGTGGTTCTAACACGTATCTCCTCCTTCCTTTTTGAGCCGTTGTGTTGCCAATAAGGAGTAAGAAATGCTTAAGATTCTGCATCCGCTCAAAGCTAGCAACTAATTGACCTCCTGCATCTTCTGCAGAAATGCCTGCAAGAGTAATTTCTGTAGGGTCAATCTTCATTGTGTTTTCCCCACCTGCTCCTTCTGAAATACCAGTATGTGGAATTCCAGGACCTAAAGCATAAGAACCCTTTTTTTTTTTTTTGGTGGTCTTAATTTTCTCCCTTACATATATCTCCATTTCTAAGGTGCCACAACTAATGTATTTTTCTCCTAATACAGTTTCCCTTTTACCTAGAAAGTCTATATAGAGTCCAGATGCCTTTGAAAGATATTTGGGTCTCTTGCCTTAAAATTATTTGAAGTATGGGATTGTAATATAAACCAATATTTTTCAAGAGCTTAATTCAACTGACCAAAATGTTCTTTGTGCCTTCGTGAGATTCCCATTACTAATATTGCTAGTATTATGTACTCAAGTAAGAGTCACAGTAAAAATGGCTGTCTAAAATTGTCAATAGTAGTTAGTGCAAGATGTGTAGATCCCAGGCAGATATAATCAGCTTCCAAAGTTAACCAAAATACCGTGCAAACAGCTCCTCAGAAGTGGGTTGGTGGTGTAGAAGAATGTTGTTTGGGGCTCAGCTCAAACAGAAGCCATGCCCCCTGCTTCACTCACTCATATGTTGTGCTCTCTCAGTTTCCTATGCTGATAACATACCTTGGTGCCTGGGACTCCTGTCTGTTTCTTTTGAGGGCTCTAAAGTATTCATCGTGTCCTTGATTCAACAAGGTTTCAAAGGTGGGTGGGCTATCTCTGTGTTCGACACCTTGTGACAAAATCTTGTTTCTCACCTTTCTTATTTCATAAATTTGCGAGCTGCACTTCTCCACATCATACTTGTCAGCATCAACTTGTAGCAATGAATAATTAGTTTAAAACTTACTTCAAGGATCACCTGTTTCCCAGCTGTGAACAAAGGACAATATGCCTGCTTCGGACTCATCTTCTACAAAGTTAGGTCTCTACACACCTCTTCCAGACTGGTATTTGCATGACCATTCAGTGTTATGAAATTATCTGCTCTAACTCCCATATGCCAGAGGAACTGCTGTAGCTAGCACATTCTTCCACCTTTTAGCATTCTTCATATTTTTCCTCTCTTAGCAAATAGCACAAGAAGTTAATTCATGTTGCAGAGAAGAGACAATTCTGGATTTTAAATTCTTTAGTGAATATTTACAGGGCGGGGGAATGTCAGTGCTTTGAAATATAATTCCTGTGTTCCTCTTGTGAGCAACAAAATATGCCTTGGACAGATGTGACCACACGCCAGTGGCTTCAGGTCCTGTGGGCTTCTTTGGACCCTTTACAAAGTCACATTTCCAGTTTATTGTGTTACCACTGGGCTGTCCAGGAGCAAGATAATACCAATACTATAACTTCCTTAATAGGAAGGTTTGTTCATCAATTCTCTACAAATAATAGCTAGAGCCTGAAATTGGTGGTCAGAAGGTATTGCAGTGCTTAAAAAGTCAGTGTATTTGCTAAAAATTACCCTCTCTGCTTATTTTCCAATGTAAACAACAGAGAGATGGGAACTGCCAAATAACATGTGAGTCCTAGTCTTCACTACTTGTGCAGCAAGTTAGGATGCTGTTGTGGAGCTCCTGGATGGTAAACAGAAAGTTGCTCAGAGCCATCCAACACCATACAACAGAAAACAGTAGTTACAGATGCAGTGTCTATTGCTTTGAGCTCCAGTAAAAATAGCAAGAGCTCTAAACATAGTCCATGGGAATTCCAGCTTGGAGCAAATGACTGAAAATGGGGGATGCTAACTTGCCATCTTATGTTGTTGAGCAGAACCTGGATCACTATTGCTAGGGAATGGGAAAAGGAGGAGTTAGATTTTACAATGCACTGAGCACTGGGATTTCCAGAGGAAGAGAGAAAAGGTGGGGTTCGATCTCATTCCTGCTCCCAGGACTGCCTCATGGATTTTACTCAATAATGTTTAAATGTAGGAATTCCAGGGAACAGTGAGCAGATTTGTTCTTCCCAGAGCCTTTTGTCAGGTTCCGTTTTGGTTTTTCCTTGGGTTAGAGATCTGGGAAATAGGCCTGTAAGGTGGTGTTAACTCACATTTCCCTGGATTTACAGAAAGTTGGGCTTCTGAGTGAATCAGAAACCCTGTATCATATACATTCGTGTAGAACTTCTTTCACCTGCCTTTAGACAAGTATTGTTAAATCTGTAATCCTCAGTGGAAAGAAATACATCAAGTAAATCATAGCTTTAAAAAATGACAAAAGGACCCCAACAATAGCAAAAACAACAAGCAAACAAAAACAACCAAATTCTGGCTGTCTGCTGTGATAAGAACTGTATCTTAAATTTAACTGTATATCCTGATCAGGTCTCCATCTGCCTCCTGTGACTAGTTCAGATATGAATGCCCTCACTTAATCAGAGATATCCCATGCCCGTGAGTTTGCTAATACTGACCTGTGCATGATTTATGTAATGAAAAGTTAGCTCTTAATCCTCACGCTCCTTCAGGGCCTTGAGAAAATGACTAAATAGAAGCAAGACCTTTGGCCTCACAGGGTGTGCATCTGGAATATTCATTAACACAAATAAGAGTGAGCTTTCCATGTTTGTTTAAACAGATTTAAAAATCAGGTGACTCAGATCTCAGATCTGGGGATTTCAAGGCATCCCTTTCTATTTACTAAAGGGTCTTGGTGCTGCCATAACCTGATGACTAAAAGGATAACTTCTTGAAAGAGTCCTTTCACCTGATAGTTTTTCATCTGTAATGCCAGGGCATGTTTTCTGGCTGGATTTATTCAAAATTTTTTTTTCTCAAGAAAATTTAAAATTTAATTTAAAAGGTTAAAATGCAGAGCAGTTGTGTTCTGATGGTCTTAAAGGTATCCACACAAGGCAGAACATCTTGGTGCCTTTAGACAAAGTGCTTGTGTATTCACAATTCAAGAAAAGTACTGCAGTCAGCATCTTTTAAAGCGAAACCATGCTGGATAACAGAGTGGGGAAAAACATAGATCGGATAACTCTGCATAGACACTTTCTGTTTAGCCCATATTCATCTATAAGCACATGATGAATTCCATAAGAAAGTATTCTGCTTTCTTTTGTCATCTCTGAATCAATTTCCAAGTTAGAAATTGGGTGTTGTGGGAATCTGTGGGATTCGGAAGGTCTAGTCAAGCAGACTTCCAGACAAGTTACTTTAATGTGAGAAACTGTTTTCCTTCCCATCTTTCATATTCTCCCTTGATATTTTTTTTTAATTAGCTTGTGTCTCTTTATGCTAACACCCTTCTTGAGTTGCTTATAGGTCAAAAGCTCAGCAGACTTGGCACATGTGACAGGTGGCAGGCTGGTGCACATTAACCCCAGTGTTAATGGCAGGGGTCTGTTGTGTTCTCTTGGTCAGAGGAGCAGAATGACAAACAGCCATAAAACTGACCCACTGTGCAATAAGGGAGTGGGAACTGAGTGTCAGAGATGGACGAGGGGGTTAAAGTCTTACCTGCTTGTAACCTGAATGATTTGAGAAAACCACTTTCCATTTGGCTCTGCTTCTCAGGTTCTCTGCTTCTCTGTCTTCCTGAACAGCAGGTCTGGGGATTTCACAGGGGAGGCAAGAAGAAAATGCCAGTGATATCAGAGCACCTCTGGTTTTCATATCCCACCTACATTAGTGACAGAGAAAATAATGTAATGTGATTTCTCTATTTTTCTTCTCACGGCAACTTCATGTTTGCATCTAAACCAAAACACTTCCCTCTCAACATTTGCCCATCTCCCACAAGTTGTTTGCATTCTCTAAATGTTGAAAAACCTCAGATACTGCATTTTCTTTAGGTTAACCCTATCAGAGTTTTACATTTTAAGCATCTGCTATCATTTAAAGATATATAGCTAAGGATATCTCAAAACAGTCTCATCTGATCAGTTTTATATTCAGAACTAGCCTCCTCTGCTGGATATTTACAGTCAAACTTAATTCATTAGGCCTTTTTTTCCCACTAATGCAGCATTATTAATTTATGCTTTCTTAATTTTATATATAAGCATTGGGTTATAAATAGAATCATGATTATTTCTATCCCAGAAGACAAGCAATATTTTTATAACATTAACTCATGCTTAATTTAGTATAAGTCAAAACTACAGCATGTAAAAAATCCACTTCTAATAACAGAGTATTTGTGTTCTTGCAAGCTAATAACAAGCTTTGGAAATCCAAAAGCTGAGTTATTTGTATTTTTTTCATTTCTTTGGAGAAATGCATTTATGTTAAGATGGTATAGCCTGTATAAGGTACTTAATAACACATTGATATTAATTTGATGGGGAATTCAGAGTTCACTCACACTCTATGTAGGTATGTAGGTATATCCCACTAACACTAAAATAAATCTAAACATATATGTTAGGAAATGCCTCTTCATTCCAATATGCAAATGTACTTTCCCACACCAAAAGATTTCTGAAGCCAAGCTAATGTCTATCTAGGTATAAGTCACTGTTTTCCTCAATTGTGTGAGGGAAGGAGATAACCTACTTTGATTCTGATTCAGGAACTGCAAATTAAAGCACTTGTCTTTGTTATAGTTATAAGTTATATATAGAGTTATATAGTTATATATAAAGTTTTATATATATATATATATTACTCCACATTAACTTAACTCCACATTATTTAACATTAGCAATGTAATTCTGAAGTTTGAAAATACTTGATCATACTAACCAGAAGCCCTGAAGCACCTGAAATGATTTCTCATAAATTGACTTTCAAGACAGGATTTCTATCTTGGAAGTGTAAGGTAAAAATCTAAAAAGTTAGAGCATGTAATAGTAAGACATTCAGGTCTTACTATTGAACGGAATTTGCTATTTTATTTGCATTTGAGTAGAGCCAGGCAACTACCAGGGTAGAAGTAAAGTTTGTGAAGTCATGCAAAGGCACAGAGTCTGTCCCAGTTTATCCCTTTATCCCATGTTGGGGTGTGAGCACTGGCAGTTGAGGTTTATGTAGTGGTGCCACGTGTGTGTTTGTGGTGGGGATTTTTTGTTTTTAGCTTAATGGTCAATTAAAGGATTTGGGACAGTATGCAGACCTGAGTACAGCTATAATTTCTCTACTTCTGTTTTTCTTTTTTAGCCTTCACCTTATACTATGCAGAACATCAAAGTTAGACCTCTTTAGTTCTTTGATTGATGAATTAGCAATTGTGTTGGCAGGAGAATGTAGGGCTTTTTCATTTGATTAGTTGTTGTTTGGTTGGTTTTTTTTTAAATTTGGTTGTAGTTTTGTCTGCTTTTTTGTTTGCTCACTTGGGTTTTTTGTTGTTTGTGTTAGGGGTTTTTTTGCAAGAAAAGCATAAGCACTTTGCCCTTCTGCTGGCTCTTCTACTAGAAATAATACAAGATCATGACATTAAATTTATTAGACTCCAGAGATTATTCATCTATTATAATCTGATATTTGCAGAAGTCCATGCCTAAGTCAGAGGTGGTAACCAGTCCACCCTGCTCAAATTGTATTTACCTAATAAATTGCAATTTTAGTATTATTACTATTTTGTATGTCAGAACACAAAATGTTTTGGATAAAGATTTAAAAAAAAAACCCAAACAAAAAACCCAGAGCATAAAATCAAACATTTTCAGATTTTGTTTTATTCCCTTTTATCTTACTACTTAATCCTAAATTATTAATTTGTGAAATGACTTGCTAGTAAAGAGGACTAATCAAGAATTCCAGGTATGTCTAGCATAGTATTTTAGAGGGGATATGTGTTACAGAATGAAAACATGAAGGAGAAAATCATAAATCATTTTTAACCCTTACAATACACAGGATACCTGTTCTGAACCCATTAAAACTTAAAAAGGGAAATATGTATTTCAAGACAGAAGAGTCTCAGCATCAGTTGTGTCTTTTCACCACCACTGTATGCAAGAGGATAACTGCTTCCACCATAACGTGTTTTCCGTAGACACATAAAAACTTAAGTCTCCAAAACAAGCTATATAAAGGAAACTGATTCTTTTCTGACAATACTAAAAAAACCTCCATCAAATCCTTTGTGCTTTCAGATAGAGCCCATTTTACCCTTTTCTTGCTTATCTGTCCAGGTGATGTGGGGACAATGATGAGTCTGTAAAATAATAATCCTAAATCATTAATTCCTTTTGAAGTCTTCTTAGTCCTCCTACGGAGAGCTCCCTCCACCACCTCTAAGAGTTTAGCTATCACTGGAGAACTAGAAATCTGGCAGCTTTTGCTGCTCCTCTCTTAGCTTTGTCTCTTCTCAGTAAGAGAATTGCTGGCTACTGGCTTTTCCTTCTCTTTTGGATATGGCTCCATGGCATATCTGTTTAAAGATCAGCTTAGTTTTTGTGAGGATGCTGGACTCAACTTTTGAGTATTTAAAAAAAACCAGGTCAATAAAATTGCTGATAAATAAATTAAGAGTTATTAGAAGCAGGGTATAACATAGTCACAGCATGAGAAAAAAAAATTGCAAATATTTATGGATACAAAAGTCAGTGTATAGTTTAGTGTAATACAAAATACAAACAAACCCTAATTTAAAAAAAAAAAAATAAGAAAGTTTTTTTTTTTTAAGTTAAACAACTGTCTCCTAAAATTTTATATCCTTAAAATACAAAATGCTTGAGGCCAAAAGGCAACAAAACTGACGTGGTTTAACCTATATGCACGTCATATGTAGTACTTCTGTGATGATTGCTGCTAGAATGGGAGGCAATATTAAACCCATGTGCCTAAGGCTACAATTCATGCTTAAATAAATGACTGGAAGTCTTTCTTGAACTCAGAGATGTTTTAAGCCATAAAACTAAATAAATACCAAAATTTGTAAAAACTTGTCAAACAGTTACTGGACTTGCAAACCAAAATAGAAGTTACATTTTTGGGCTTCACAAACCCGAGTTAGATGAGAGCACAAGAGACCCCTACCCCTGTCTGTAGGTGCATGGATCAAGTTGTATCTTTGCCCATGATGCTCAGTCTGAATTTAGTACTTTTGAATGTGTTTTGAAATTGTTATATTTACCAGCTGCATAGCTGATACACAGAGTGCTTTCATTTTGGTTAAGCTTGTTCTTTTAATTGAGATCATAAAAGGATAAAGCCTTAAAGAAATGCCCCAAATGATTTCAGCAGTTTAAAAAACAATAATGATAGCAATTCTAAATGTCTTTTCATTATATTTCAGTTACTTTACCTTACAGTTTAGTTTTTAAAATAGACACATAGCACTTAGGTTCAACAAATTAATTTATACTTACTGATCTTTTACTGAGAGCTTGCAAAGAGTACTTTGGTCACTATACAAAACATACCAATTCTGCATTAGCTACTGTCATAGTGCAGCACTGATGTCTACAGATGTAAAGTGTGCATTTTGGTAAAAGCTACAAAATGGAAAAAAAATATACCTGCATTTTCTAACCAAAAGGAAGATAAAATGGAAGTATCAGTCTGGCTATGTTCTATACGTTTTCCTGTCACCACCTTTTACAGAACTGACATCAGGGCTGATGTCACATTGTTTTCAATTATCACACTTTCCATCTTACTAGCAAATTAATTTTGAGGGCTAATCATCTTCTGCTACAAAATATTTAAATACAATCTCTTTTATTGGCAAAACATTAATAGCTGATGAGTCCAAGAGTTTCAGGCCAAAACTTTTTCTTAATGCGCTGCCCTCATTGTATCCAAACGTTATTGTCCATTCTGCTTGCTGTGCACTTTTCTCAAGCCTGTGGCAGGGTTAGAAATGCAAAGGTCAGTTAAGGATAAGTTTGAACTTGATTATTCTTCCTTTATAGTTCAGGATATTTTCAGTACTTTGGTTTTCATGATGTTCATTATGTATTGTTTTCCCTTCATCAGTATAAGTGGAGAGTTATATTTAATGGCTTTTTTTTTTTTTTGCTTAGCTGCCAGGTGTTTCATTTTCATTTAATTTTTTAAGTCAAAGCTAATCTATGATGGCATATTGTGATTTTGGATTTTTTTTTTCAGCACCTTATCTGTCTGCTAATTGGTTAAACTAAATGATTCAGTATTTGTGGAAAAGGATATAGATGCTTGATGGGAAATTTATTTTAGGATTGTATTTCTAACTAGTGTGTTAAACTAGTGTTTTAAACTTTAGAATTAGAGTAAAAAGCAATATGCATGTTTAATAATTTGATTCTGATGTAATTACTGAAATACAAACCAATATAATGATACTCCTTAGTTCATGCCACTCTCCTTAAAAAATAAAAATTAAAAAAAAAACAACAAACAAGCCTTCCTTNNACAACAAACAAGCCTCCCTTAAAAAAATGTCCAAATGGGTTGCAGTTTAAGGAGTTTAGGAAACCTAGAGGGTTTTGGTTTCCCAAACAGTCATGTAAATAGTTGGCTTGAATCTTCTGTTAACAACTGCGTCTAGTAATATTTCATCTAGTGTCTAGTAGTGGCTTAAGGTTGAGGACAGTAGTGGTATTATTATTATTATTATTATTATTATTATTATTATTATTAAAGAGGTGGTGCGATTTTAAAAACGGCTTTTGTTTCTATTATAGAGATAATTTCTAAAATTGTTAAACAAACTAAAGTTCTGTCTACCGATTCTCGTGTGACAGTAAAAACTACAGTATTTTGCATTAAAAGTGGAGGGACACTTAAATTCAGTCAACACACAACTATCTCGCATTTTAAAAGAAACTAAGCATAACTTCGATAAGATGGATTTTTTACTACAGCGCTAGAATTCCATAGAACCCGGTGCGAGAACATACATGAGCACGTAGAGCTCCTTGGCTAGACTAGACGGCCGCAGCCCTGGCCTGGCCGAACGCAGTTTGACGTTCCTGTGGCCGCGCTGGGATGCCCTGGGGCGGCTTGTGCAGAGAGCACCTAGACCGGGCTAACTCGGCATTTCCGATCCTTTGCTTAGAGCCGAACAGTGCCTCAATTTAATCGACTCATTGAGATGTAAACGAGCTTCCCTAATCAGACACGCTCAAGTGGGTTCTACCCATTGCCTGGGGTGAGCTCGCTTGAGCGGGTCACTGATAATAACTTAAGTCCACGCAAGGCTTAAACCAGTTCACGTGTCTGCACTTTGCTGCCGGACTAAGTTTCTGAAAACCTCAGAGAAACGGGGTGGAAATGCCGTTGTGGAGGTGCCCGGTTCTTACGG
>VXAX01004844.1:199087-245779 GCA_013399835.1 Leptocoma aspasia | reverse complement strand
TGCCGAGCCGGACGGCGCCGCGGGGGGCGCGCGGCGGCGGGAGCGCGCGCGGGCCCGGCCGCCCTCAGGGGAGCGGGGCCCGGCGGGGCCTGTGCCTTTTCCCTTTCCCCTGCCAGAGATAGGAAGTGAGCGGATTTGTGTTTAGGTTTAGCTAAGAACCCTGCAAGGGCCATCAGACAGGCGCGGTGTAAGTAAAGTTGTGATGGTCCCCACGAACGTCAGTTCTGAAGCACTACTCAGAGTAAGGAAATCCCTGTTGGAGGCTAAAAGTCTATCACTTCCTGCTCGGTTTTGCTGTCTCAGTGGAGGATGAAACTTTAAACCATTTTGAACTTCAGGGTCATTTAATCATTCACTCAGCACTTTCCAAGATAGGTGAAACAATTAGTAGCTGTTTCGGTTGAAGGTAAATCACTTGGTAACTGTTATTGCTGAAGACTCTGCTCTGAAGTGCGTTATTTGCAGTGTTGTAAATCTTTAATTATTTCCGTAGTATAATCAGTTTTCCCCATCTGTGTGTTAAGCACAGTGAATAGGGAACTACTGTAGAAATGCAGTTATGTAAGCAGGTTTTGAAATTTGGTGCTAAGAACAAAGGTGACACTAGCTCAGTTGGTTAGAGCAGCATGCTGATAGGGCCAAGGTTGTGGGTTCCATCCCCATATGGACCATTCACTTAAGAGTTGGACTCGATAATCCTTGTGGGTCCCCTCCAATTCAGCATATTCAGTGATTCTGTTACAGTTTTATAGTCCTGAGTTTTTCTAGTTGTCAGACTTCCATTGTCCTTTGAAGGTGACAGGCTGTGAAGTTTCTAGTTCCTAGTTCTAGATGTAGCAAACTTGGAGTTACATTTGTTTAAAGAGAGGTATCATCTTTAAATAGAGTTTCCTCTTTGTGGCACTACTGCTCTTAGGTAATGGATTCAGTGGATTTTTATGAAATGTCTTCGGGCAGAAAGGTTTCTAGAGAGTAATGCACTTTGCATGTTGTTGTCTATAGAGTAACCACTCTCTGAGACTTTTTTTAGCAGAACTGCCTACCATTTTAATATAACTTGGTATTTCCAAGTCATAAGTTGCTTTACACATCTGCTAAAATGTATATTGTGAAGTGTAGTGGTTTTGTGGGGTTTTTTTCTTCATTTTTCTAATTGGTAGGTTGGGTTTTATCAGGTTGTTTTAGTGGTGTTTATTTTTGTGAAGATGCTTAAAACTTTAGCATGGTATTGATTAAGTAGTATTTAAGTGGTAGGTAGCAGTGCTTAGGATGCTTGTGTTTCTTTTGGGCACAATAGATACATTCTGAATTGATACCTGTAGATTCTGAAAATGAGAGAAAGCACCTTTAATTTCCTCTTGTACCAGAATATTAAGTTTTTTTGTTTGCTATGACACTTGCCAAGTTTATCTCTCAGTTCAAGAGAGTGAGACTGCATGCATGCGTTTATTTGTAGAAATGTCAGGTTACTGTCTTTCTCTTTTACTGTTTGCCTGGTGGTTACAAGTTTCCAGGCTAGAAAATTATATGGGCTGTCTGTATAGTCTCCCTAAACCCAGACATATATGTCCTACCTAAGTAGTCATGGGCAAGGAAAAGATTTTAAACATCAATTATGAGACTAGTTTTTGTGGTTAATGTGATGCTTTTGTTTCCTAAATGTAGCTTTGAGGGTTAGCTCTAGGAGTAAGCAGACACTTCCCACAGCTGAAGTTTGCTCCTGCATTTGTTTTGAATATATGTGTACACACACAAACAGAACCCCCGAAAGAAATTCCTTTGCCATCAGTAAGCACAGGTGTCTTTCTGAATCTTTTTTGGACCTTCTTACATAAAATAGTTGCTATTAAACTCATGTTCCTTATTGTTTCTGCAAACTTGCTAAATTTCCTTCCTTCCCTCTTGTTACCCTAAAAGCCTTTCTCTTCAGCTTATATTAGTGTTGACAACAGAGAGCCCAATTCTATGACTTAAGGTGTAGCAAACCTCATAGGTGTAATATCTACTGTGTTCTGTTTCCCAAACTTCAGGCCATGCAAGATTTTGCAAAGTAGTTTGTGTTATGTAGCTGAAGACTTCAGTTGGAGGATTTTTCCCCTAATGCTTACAAAAATGATACATGTTTTTTATTACAAACACATGGCAAAGTGTCCATAAGATTTTGGAGGAGAGGGTGTCTTCAACTAGTGTGAATTAGCATTTATAACTTTTTATAAATAGAATTCTAACATTGGTTTGAGTTTTGCATAAATGTAATTTTAAATGAACAGATATTTGGAGCTAAGAGTTCTCCTCTTGACTAAATAACTTTCCCTAGGGAAAAATGCAATCAAAGGGATTTAATATTCAGGCATCAAGTCACAGGATATTTAAATGACTAATTACTGTTCTGATGCACAAAAAGGAATCTTATTTTGCTTCCCTTTCATCTTATCTTTCTCCCATCGTGTTCCTACAAAGAAGTAAATAGCAAAAATAGTGTATCTTCCTTATTACAACTGGAAACTTCAGCTCAGAAGTGATATTCTCTAAGAGTCTTCTCAAGGAAAAACAACTTAGCTGAGTCTATGGGAGTTGTAAAATACTCAGTTGATCCAGGGATATAGTAACCCTTTCAAAGGAAGTAAGAGGGCCCTTAAGTGGTGTTAATTCTGTTACAAGTAGAGCCTGCCTTGCTTCAAACCATGGCTTCAGTTAGTGGTTTTGTGTGGAGGTAAAGGACTAGAGGAGACCTCTTTGACATGCAGACAGTGGTACTGGAGGTTGCCAACTGCTCCTGTGTTCTGGCAGTTGGTTTAGCTGCCAGGTTTCTGAGGTAAACTCACTGTGGCTGTTGCCAAGTTGGTTGCTGCACCTAAAAAACTAAAAAGTATCATGAGACATATACGTCTAAAAAAAACCCCGTCCAAATGAATCTTCTTTACATGAGTGTAACACTAAACATCCCCTATATTATTTCAAAATGCTGTTTTTGAGCAAAACAGATCCTCAATGCTGTAATTTTGAGAACCAGCCAACAGGCCACCGTTAATAGTACGGTAAAGCAGATTTGGCTGTTGATAACTGTGAATAAACAAGTAGGTGGAGTAGATTTGTTTATCATTTTATAAAGACTTTTAAAAAGGTGTTGCTTTGTGTATCCTGTGATTTAATGTTTCTAAAGAGTGTGTTGCTTTTTTTTAACTAGAAATTCAAATTTTAGACTGAAAGGAGACAGCTGGAAAAGCAAAACAGAGGTGACTTTAGTTAAGAAAGATAAAAAGTGCAAAAATATGACAGACTGAAGCTTTTTGAACATGTTCAGTGACATTTCAGAAAGAAAGCATGCAAAGCTCTATAGGCAGCCTAGACTTGATGGCCTCCAACCAAACCAAGGGAAACTACGCTTGTTTGACTTGCATTTTTGAAAGGAAAGTAGAAAGAACAAACTCTACATCCCTAGCCTCTAGATTCTCTTTAAAAAAATAGAAATTTGGGGGTTGTGGGGGGACAGGGTGTTGAGACTTTGTGGATAATTTAAAAAATATATCCTTATGGAAAATGACTGAGTATAGTTGGCTGGGCTTTTGGGTTTTTTTTTAAGGGAGTTTTAAAAAGGAACAAAACCATGTGTTTGAAGGACACCATGTCAACATTATAAGGCATTTTAAAATGTTGGGAAGTTAAAATTTCTTAGTTGAAGTAGTGCCCCAGCAAAGATTAGCGTGAGTAAAGATACTTTTAATTAAGTCCCTTAGATCTGAGAAATTAATTACCTGGTAGAAAAATTTGGCTGTGTTGGTGACATTTCCAGAGTTGTTAACAGCCCTAGGGTTGTGGGAATTATCATGGGTTTGTGGAGGGCAGGTGTTTGACTTTTTCCTTGAGTGAGTTTGTTATCCTCATGTAAATTCTGATAGTACTACGGTCTGCTAAGTTTTGGATATTAGTTTTGATTTTTGTCTTCTGTGTGTTCAAGTTTGCATAGGTTAAAAGCACTTTTTCCCTCAGGTCAAGTTTTTTAAATGCCAGTGTCTCTGGCATTTAGTGTTGAGGCAGGAGTGAGAGAGAGTGCTGTTGCTTTATTGAATTATTCCTAACTCCCTCGTCTGATTGGAATCCTGGTCTGGTGATGAGCCCTTGTCCTCACCTTAGCTCTGGAGTAGCTGCTTTCTTGTCTTACTAGATTTCTGTCAGTGATGCGCTATGTTGAGTTGCGTTCTTGTGGATCACAGTTTAAATTTAAAGCTTGAGTTCTAATTTTAGTTAGTGTTGCTAGTTACAGATAGACGAATTAAGCACCCAGAGTCCAAAATTATAATCTATACAGCTGTTCATTCAGTTCTTACTGTTTTCCTTTGTATATGTGTCGTGGTGTAACTGACAGCTTGCACAGCGGGTGGAATTAAGTCTGTATGTGTAATTATAATTTCTGGATACTGTCATACTCTGTTACCTGGTGTTGAGCAAACCAGTGAAATAGTTTAAACTGTGCTTTTGATCACTTTAAATCCACAGTTGTATTATCTTTCCTGTCCTGGTTTTGAGGATGTTTAAGAAAAGCTTATTTGTTAAAATTTTGTTATTAGATGTAATTTTCCCCCTTCTTCCCCCTTCAGCATGACCTGTTAGTATTTGCTAAATGCTGTAGACTCACTGAAGATAAGCTAATGTTCATTCAAATGCTTCAGAACACTCCAAACATACTCTCTAATAGGATGTGTCTTAATTTAACAGAGCACTACATGGTAAACTTTCATTTACCCAGTTTGGATAAGCTCAAGGATCACATCCTTTCCATGGAACTGCCTTGGGCACTGCTAGCACAGATCTCTGCCAAGCCATATCTGCACAGAAAAATGTCTTTCTCTTTCCTCCCAAATCCATACTGCAGGCATTGGGAGGATACCATATTCAGGGTTTCTTGCTGCTGAAACAGCTGTTTTTAGCTTATCAAGGGAAAAAGTTAGTAAGGAATGTACAAAAAGGCACCCATATGTTACCATCTAAGCCCTAATGAATTCAAAATATGTGAAGTAAGCATGTAGCTGAGGTGTAGTAAGTCAGTGTATGAATAGTGTTAACTTCTATATGGAAATTTCACTAAAGCTTCCCCAGTCTTTTTTGTTTATTGTGTTCTTGCGAGCTTAAGCAACTGCATTCTGTGAGTGCATCCACCGAAGTGTGTATTTCTAATTGTGTGTGTGGTGCCTTAAGTATTCTCAAAATAACCACGGCCTTACTGGATTCATGGATATTGAGTATTTTAGAATCTTGTTGGGGCCATCAGAATTACGTGAATGTAAATTCATAGCAGGTACTGTAACTGAATAATTCGTTTCCAGTCTGGGCTTGGTGGTTTTTTTCTTTCCTTTGATGCGGTGTTAGGAAACTCTCTATAAAGTTTTTTGCTTACTAACAGAAGAGAATCTGTGCCCCCCTCTCCAGCTGTAGAAGTCCTGAAATCTTAAACAGAACAATTGAACTCCTTTAGTACTACTCTTTTTAGAAAAGGACAGCTGAAACATTAAAGGATTTTGAAGTAAATGGGGAGAGTAGAGACACCTCTTTTTGTTTAGTCTTGGATTCATGAGTCCCATAAACTGGAAGAGTATTGTTTTTTGTTTATGTTGTGTTCCCCTTCGGGCATCTTTGCTGCTCACTCATAGCAAAGGCATTGATTTTGTATGCCAGTCTAACCTTTCTTTAGTGCATAATTCTAAATACACTGGACTTGGAGATTAGGTTTCCAAGAACTTGTATGTTTGATGGGAGGGGAACACAGAAACAAGGGCTTTTTGCAGTTTTGTCTAAAGTAACAGTCTACAGACACCTCAGTTTGTAGCTGGAAGAGATCTTTCTGTGAGCTCATGTCATCACCTTAACTTTACCAATTAGCTTGGTACTGAGCTTAGTCATTTACTTCAGATATACCTGTGTGAAAAAGGTTTGAAATGCTTAGACAGAGAATTTTGAGGGAAAAAATGCGGCAGCTTATGACAAGTGGGGCCAAATTTCAAGTGTACGAGTAATAGTGATGACTTCCTGCATATTCCATTTTCAGTTACACCAAAGTTTTCTGTTCTGTTTGATGCAATTTAAGTTGTAGTTAAGTTATTCTGAGCATTCATGCAGGTTAGGAAATCTGGCAGATCAAGAGGAGTAGCTTCTATAGTGAGCAATTCATGCACTGCCTTCAGCTACCTGAAGAATGTTGTTAATCCTGTGATGTGAAACCCACCTGTAGCAGCAGTGTTCCCTTTAAAGTCAGAGGGATGGTGGTGACATAGACTTCTGTTACAGGTTGGTGCAATTTATTTGAGTCTGGAATGACACTGAGTAAATTTTCTTAATGGATGAAGGCCCAATCCCAGTGAGAAACCAGAAGCAAGACATACAGCTTATACCTTTGGGATTTGACAACTTCTGGAAGCTGACAGTTCTGTGTAAAGGTTGAGGAATCATGATATATGCCCTGTTGTTACACCACAGGAAGTCGGGCACTAAGTTGAAGTTGTGAGCAGGGCTCTGCCATGAACGTGGTTTGATAAGGTGAAGATCTGTATGTGCTGTCAGTTAAGCATATGATAATGGTAAAGGTGTGTGTGTTGTGCTCTGAAATAATGCTGAAAATACTTAAACTTTCAGAAAATAGTAGGAGTTGGTTATGCACGTTGGATGCTTCTCCAGGAGGTCCAGATTCTCTTTTGAAATTAAGGAGGATATGAATTGGCAGATAGTTTGATTATTGTCTATAATACTGATATTAAAAGAGATTTTTTTCCTTTTGAAAGCAGGATAATTAAGATATTTTCAATAATCTTAATGGCATGAAGCTATGTCAAGTAATGTTTAGGGTGGATATTAGCAAAAGCTTCTTCATTCAGAGCAAGGTTAAGCACTAGAACAGGTTCCCCATGGAACTGGTCACAGCACCAAACCTGGCAGAGTTCAAGAAGCATCTGGACAGTGTTCTCAGGCACATGGTGTAACTCTTGGGATTGTTATGGGCAGAGCCATGAGCAGGACTTGATGATCCCTGTGGGTCTGTTCCAACTCTGGATATTCTCTGACTCTGTTCTTTGAGTTACACATGTATACAAAAGCAGTATAGTTCCTTGAGAAAGCTGTTCCAGAAAAGCTGTGTGTAGACTGCTCTTACAGAATCTGTTTGGTGTATGCATTCTTATTCTTATTATTTTTACCCATGTGGACATCCCAATAATTGCACACAGAGAAGTTGTGTAACAGCGGTGACTTTCTGCATAGCAGAGTTAACTACAGTGAGACCAATTGCCCTTGTTCACACTTGAGCTTAAAAAGGTTAGATGTACTTAGTACTCACTTACTTGCACTGAGCGTGTTTAACAGTTGGAAGAGTTTAAAAATGTGTCTCAAATTATTTATATTAAGCCAGGGAAAGGAGGATGCCCACAAATATAACTTCGTTAGCAGCGTTCTTGAGAGTACAAGAAGTAATACAACTGGCAGGGCTTTGGAGGAGAGGAGTTTGTCAGGGTCAATTGTAAATAATTTTAAAGCCAGACTTGTATGGAAAGCCTTTCTTTCTGGGAATTTTCACAGCTGGCCTTAAAGAGAAGCCCCAAAATGTTATCTTCCTGACTCTTTCGCAGCTTTGATCCATCATATAATGTATTTCAGCAAAGGATTGGGTATTAATTGTATGCAGAAGAATATGAATAATGGTAGGGACAATAGTTCAGTAACCCTAATGTTTGAGAAGCATGGTGATGTGTCCTTTGTTTCAATAGCTAACATTCTGTATTTATTCCAGTAAAATTTTAGTTATTCATAGGAACCTGCCTAGTATTAATTTGCTTCAGGTAGGAAGAATATGCCATGTAGCAAGCCCTTAATCTGCTGATCTTTTCACTGAGTATACCACTTTGCTTGTAGCTGTCACAATAATTGTGCCCTGATTATATTCCTCAGAAATGTATATGCACTATTTATCAATTTGTTATGGGTATTTAGTCTGAGTTTTTAATACCTCTAAGTCAATGCATTATTTTTTCAAGGTTTTGTTTTATAGGACCAAGTATGTGTTTATGTGTGGGCATCTGCTCTGCTAGAACAGAATATTGTAATTGGCAGGCCGTAGGTGTATGTAATACGTTACTTGTTCTTTTTCTACTACTTTTCCACATTGTACTTGTAAGAGGAAACACTAGCTTTAGTATCAAGGAACACATCAAATGACTGATTTACCAGGCAGAAGATGCTGGCTGCTGCTTTTTGTCTGTAGGTGTACTCTTCCTGTTCAGTGAGTATGCTCCGCTCTCCCATCCACTTGTGTGTGTGTTCTGCTTTATGTGCTTTCAAGGACTAACCCTGTTCTGGGTGAACAGATACATGAAGGTGAATTGCATCAGTTGAGGCTGGAATAAAAGTTTGAAAACTTTCTGCTGTCAGTTTCTTCAAGCACAGATAGATAGTTTGAGTGAGAGAGGAAGCAATCCTCTTAAGATCTAAGTACCATACTTAAAGATTGGTTTCCTTTATATTTAATCAGGAATTAAGAAATTAATGGTTTTTGAATTGGAAGCTTTCAAGAGAGTGCATTTGGAGAGGATTGCTTTCCAACATCTGTTTGAGTTTGTACTTTATATCAATTTCAAGACTTCAAGGTTCCTTCCAAGTTGTAAACAGAAATCACAGATCTTGTAGCCTGCCTGGAAGACTTATGAAGCTTACATTTGAGGAGAGGGATGGGTAGTAAAGGGTTGCCCTGTATGTACATTCCGTGCTACTGTTTGTTTTCTGTTATGATTTTAAGAGCTGTAGTCTTCAGGTTTTTGGTTGGTCTGATGTTCAATTCGGAACATGGCTGCTAGGAAGGTGTTAGCATGCAAAGATGAATTCTGCATAGGCTTCTTCCAGATTTTTCTTTTCAAAATGCAAGGACTTTATGCCAGGTGTATTGTTGTGAAAGTGTAATGATTGTGAATTAAGGATGTTTAGGAAGGGGAAGAAAGGGTGCCTGTTGCTTTTCCAAACTATTGATCTGTAATTAGTCTCACTGAAAATGCCTTTCTTGATGGAAGCACTTTACATGACTTGATGTTTTCTTTTTTCTTTTACTCTTTGTGCCATTATGTAACATCTTTTCTTCCAGGCATTTTCCAGGATTTAATTATTTGAAATGCCCCATTTTCTTGCATTTCTAAATTCTCTAGTTTTGTTAAGTTTCTTTAAACACTGATGATAAAATTGGATTTCTGATTTCCCCTGTGCCCTCGTTTTTGCTTAAGAAATGAGGCTTTTCACTGTGAGGTGAGGTTATTCCCCCCAGCCCAAATCCTGTATTAGTATTTCAGCAGGACATGTCCTGTGTGTCTTTTTGGTACTTGATTTTTCTCAGAAATTAAATACAAGAAAGAGTGGCAGAAAATAGGAGCTGGCTTCAGAATAAGATTTTGCAATATTGTAATGTGGCTTACAATATTTACAATCCAGTAACCTAGATCCAATATATCCTGTAAAAAAGCTGAATTCAAGACAACAAGGTGGTTTTATTGGGAAGTTCATTAATAACTTCATTCCTGCAGAATGTTTTGTATTATGTACAGAATCCTTTCAGCAGGTTACTTATACGGAAGTGTTGGATTTTTCAGATACTTACAGATGCACTTATGTACTCTTTCCTGGTTCTAAAGGATTTTTGTTTTTTCTTTCATGTGTTCTTTGCCAAAGATGATGACCTTGCTTGCCCTTATCTTGCTGTTTATCTTGTTCATTAGAAGGAAGTTATTATTAATATCGGTGTACTTGCTTTGTTTTCTGATGAAGATGCTGTGGTCTTGAAGTAGGCCAAGTACAAAATGAGACTGTTCAAGTACTAGGATTAAAGGTAGTTTAATATGGTCCCTCTTGGAGAACTAATGTTTTTCATAGTATTTCAAGTCAATGGCCAAGAATTTATGCTCTTGCTAGAAGTATGTATGAGGTGAAGGAACTTGAACTACTAAAACTGAAGTAAAACAGCATCCCTTTTGTAGTCAATAATGTAAGGTTTGTTCTGTGAGAAGGAAGTGTGTGTGGGAAATCAGTGAAACATGCATGTTTACAAAGCACCTCTGTCTAATAAATCTTTACCAGAGCTGTAGGATAAGATTGATTAACAGAAATTTCTGTTGCATGTTCATGCTCTCAGAATTTTCAGGAGAATTATTTCCTTTGAGCTATCTTGTCTTGAGAAGACGTTTAGAATATTGAAAAAAAATGGGCACATCTTGGACTAGAACAGAAAACATGAGGTTTGTTGCAGTTAATGCTTAAACCCTTACATCTGACCTGGTTTTCCACAGCATCTGTTCTTCACTACAGGAGGACCTTGTGCTGGTAGTTGTGAAATGTTTTCTTTGAGTGCTTTAGCTGTCTTGAAGTGATTGGGGTGTGGGCTGCAGGATGTCTTAGAAGTGAAGACAAAACCTTACTGGGGAAGCTGGTGAGGAAGGAGAAGCTCTGAAGTGGTCCTAATAAGTTTCTGTTCCTGAGGAAAGTAATGAACATCTACTAGCTTTAACTTTCAAGGATTGCTGTCATGGGTCGCTTGTGGAACAAGTCCCATCAGAAGGTAACAGTTTTGATATTGTGTGGCAGGATAGTATGAAATTCTGAAGCAATAAGAAAAATATTCATAGACAGTCTCATTGGTAAATGAGAGCCTATCAAAAAACCTGTGAAACCAAGGTAAACCTTGGTTTTACAGGTTTACCAACCTGTAAAACTTGTGAAACCAAGACATCGATCTGTTCATTACTAGTTCACTTCATCAGGTAAAAAAGGTCCCTGTGCATGATTTAGTAACCTGATTATTTTTAAATATTGTATCCAGAGGTTGGCTTAACTCAGTAATTTTAAAAATTAAAGTAGGGAGGTATCTGACATTTTATTTTGGCTTGTATTAAACTGTGATTTCACTGATGTAATTTTCTGGAAAATAATAGTTTTAATATTTTCCAGTGTTGATTTTCTCAGGAAAATCATTGTCCGAGGCAAAATAAGTTTGACTTGTTACTTGACCTGTACTCAAGAGGAACACTGTGACAGTACTTGTTTTAGTTAGTAGAGGGAAGGGGAGGATTTAGTGTTAATTTTGCTGGAGTGTCCTAACCCCACTTGTTTTGCATTGTGGTCAGGTGTGTACATAGAGTTCACAACTGTGTTTATACTGGCTGGATGTTTGTTTTGTTTTTGTGGTTTGTTCCCACCATTACCAAGGAGAGTGACTGTGCACGATTTAGGCTGTGGTGTAATTTCTCTAATGAAGTTCATAGGGTTAAATACTGGCTGATAAGTTAACTCTGAATTGTTTCAACACTTCGCTCTTGCATGTTTGTTAAATATGAATTACACATTCACATTACCTAAGAATGTTAGATGGGATTTATTGCTGAGAGTTTGAAGGAAGCCCACCACTTTAGCAGATGGCACTGTCTGCACAGGTGGAATTGGAACTTGAGGTCCTGACTCAGCTTTTGGCAACAGTATCATTTCCAGGGATTGAGGGAACCTCAGCTTACTTGGGCTTGCAGTTGCTGTAATGTGGTAAGCTTTATGAAACTGGAGCTGCAGTTGATAATTCAAAAGCAAACATTAGGCAGCTCCGAATTTTATTCTCTGGGAATGTATGCAGCATCAAGTTGATATTTTTCAAAACACAATGTGCTAAATAATCCTTTATAAATATACCCATTAATGGTAATGTAGCTAAAATAGTCCTTGCACAGAAGGGATGTAATGAATTAATGGCAAGTACAAATACCTCACAGCCTCTGGTAATTTGCACAGCACCATGTGATGAGAGAAACAGGTAGCATGTCTGGCATAAGGATATTTTCTGGTGTCCTCCAGCTGTGTTTCTGTGCTGATACATGGGCTGTATTCTCAGGCTCAGTGTTTGAGAAGGGCACAAAGCAGTCTCTGAAGTGTCTGTTGTGCCTAATATGTTTATATATTTTGTAGATACATTTATATATCTTGTGTAGACACATCAAATCATGGATATTCATACCACTGTAGCTTGATTCCCCTGCAGCCAGGAATGGCCCATTGAGCAGGTGCACATGTGGTGGAAAAGCAGGCGCCTCTGTTGGGACTGGAACAATGGGATTTGGCCGACTCTGCTTGTACATGACATTGGCCAGTCCTGTTTTGTCCCACTCAGACACTTAACTCTCACTGGATGCACAGAGAGAATAACAATGTCACTTAAAATACACTGAGCTTACAAGTGTTAAGGAAACATTTGTCCTTAGAGGAAACCTTTCCTGTTCATTTCTGTTCTTCTTTCTTTCCTGTTCTCCTATGTATGACTTTACTTTGTTGCTGAGTGTTTATACCTTGAAAACAGGTTTGATCATAATTGCAGGTCATTAATTTGAAATGCTAGTCCGTCCCGCATTTTTAAAGGCAATCTAAATAAACTTGGGGATTACAAAGCACAATGAGTAGCTGGTGTCTTACTCATAGGAGTTTATAATTCAAAATGTACATTACTGATCAGGAAACTTTTAAGCTGGTATTTTGTCTAAGCTTTTCAGCCTCATACAGGCCTCTGCTCTAGGTATCTATCGTCTTTGCATTGATTTGTAGCAATGTTTATTCTACGTCAAGCAAAGTGTTTAAACATGCAGGCTTACAAACTGAAGGCTGACATCTGTAGCAGGAAACACATAGCTTCAGTGGAAAGTCTGTTTTAAGTTACTCAGTATTGCACCTGTCACTGTTAGAGAAGCACTTTGCCACATTCGTGGCATCAGACCTGAAACGCTGATCTGGTGCTGTTGCAAATACGGAAGCTCAGTGTGTTTAGTTGAAAAGTATGGGTAGGTTTTACTTGCATTTTCATGAATGTACTTTGACAAAATTTAATTGGCTAGAGCAATTCTAAGTAATTGCTAAGCAAGTTTCTTCTTTATTAGATGCCTTATGTAGTAAAACTTAATTATATGTCTGCTGGTGTTTGTACTTGGTGGGGTCTTACTTCAGTTTTCTCAAGTGTCTTTATCAGCTCTCCTGGTATCTTGCTATCTTGGTACATTAAAAAGTTCCTTTTACTAAGTCACAAACTGCAGTGCTTTTTTTTTCTTGTAGCGAGAGGTGTAATTTGGAGAAGTATGAGATAGAAACTTTGGTACCATTGGCACAGATGGTTCTTCAAAGACAAGGTTAGGTGTACTCTGCTGTCCTGTGAGCTTATGCAGCTCACATTTCTGCTCAGCACTATATAGCAATTTATTTCCATTTTGTGAGATACAGAGGAGTAAAGTACTTAAACAAAGATATTGTGAAGTCTGCAAAATCAACTAACAGATTAGGTTTTAGTCATGGCTATGGTGCACTGTAATGCTTTTTCTGCAGACTTTTTCTTCCCCATAGCACTGAAGTGGTTAATGTTTAAAAGGTTTGTTTATTTTTGAAATCATAAATAAGCTTGATAGTTTAAGACAATGCTCTGGAAGCTTCTCTACCTCAAATTTTTTAAATGCAAATGTTTATATATAAACTTTTTTATGTGGAATGCACATGGCTTCTTAAAAGGTGCTTAGATTGTTTAGGTTTTAAGGCAAGTTTCTTTTTGCTTATCTGACATGAGGTGCTGAGCCTCAACTCATGAATGAATGAACTTGGACAAATGTTGATACTTGGTTTTCTTGTTAATGGTTTTAATGTTTTTCTGTCCCCATATTATTGTATAATGTTCAGAAGAAACACCAATTAAATTCTATTACTTTTAATATGGATGACTGCTTGTGGTAATGAAACTGTACAGAAGAGGTGGTTAAACCTGACAGGCGTGTTGTAAATGAAGCGATCTTAGGGGAGGTACGGCTGGTTTAGTTTTGTGTGCTAGAGATCTTGTGTAAACCCTGTTCACTCGATGGTTTGTTTGGTTGGGGTTTTTTTAATTGCTATTTTTGCTTGAAGGGAAAGGTAAATGAATAAAATATAAAGTTGCAAATGTATTGAGTTTCTCTTCAAGCCTCTTTAACATTAAAGTTGAATAGAGCCTACTGGCCTAAAGAGTTCATAGAGGGAAGAAATTATTGGACTGCTAAACACAAAGACTAAAATGAGAGTCCCAGCTTCCAATACCTTGTGGCTCAGAGAGAACAGCTGTGGAAGTGTGGCTGTGGGCTTTGTGCTTTTTTACTCTCCTTGGTAAAGATGCCCATGGGCTCCTTTTTGAGATGGTGCTAGGCAAAGTGGTACTCTGATAAAATTCACACTTGTCTTGCAAGTGTCCAGAAATGTTTCTGCATTCTGTGAAGAGTTTGCTTACTAATGGTGCCTGGCATTTAGGCTGCCCCAGTCAACCAGATTGGACATTTGTTTATGTGAAGTCCTTGGGTAGTTGTGCACTTTGGTGTTCAGAGATATGACAGTCAAGCTGTAGGTCATGTTGAGTTTTAGAGTCTTACTACAAATTCCAAGGGGAAAAATAGTAGTTCCAGGTAGGTAAAATTTTCAATATCTGCTTTTAATACTTCTAAGAAAAACCCCAAACCAACTAGATCCTGTTCTTAGACTTGTTCTTTCTTCAGAGTCTTTGCTCATATGAAGATCTGGGAAACTGTTGATTTTTGCAGTTTGTGATGTGTGGCCTGTGAAAGGGAATGTTTCTGAGCCCTTGGTAAACTTAATGCTGGGGAGATAGCGGTGCTGCTCAGACTCATGGCTTTGTTCATTTGTCTAACCTGTCTTGGTTGTACTGTGTACTGCTGCCAGGCTGATGAGTGGATCCAGACTGAGGTGTCTGAACTGCAAAGGGAGAAGAGGGTTGGTTTAATGAGGGTCATTTGGAAACCTGGTCTGAAGAACAAAGCCTATGGAAGCAGTGATAGGCATACTGTTTTTCATAGTTCATGTAAAAAATTTTGAGAGAAATGTAAGAAATTTCACTCGGCTGAGTTGACTTCTAATTGTGTTGTCTCTTGAAATGTAGATCTTTAACTTCACCTGCTACTGTGTATAGTATTTGGTGCCGATTTAAAACTGTAACAGTTGAGGCTCATGTCTGTTGGAACACACAGCCCTGTGTGTATCTGTACATGGAAGAGTAGTGAAACAGAATAGAAACTTGTTTCTGGCAAAGTTGGGTTACCATGTTGCTTGTTATTCAGATAACACTGCTCTTTTATCAGTGCTGAACCTGTTAACAGTAGTATCAAGTCCTGGTGACTAATAAAAATGCTGGAATCCAGGTGTAAGCTTTTGCCATGCAAAATTATCTGAGTTACAAAGTATTGCTAATGCACAGAAATATTTTACACAAGTAGCAAGGTAGATGCAGTGATATCGTTTAACTTGGGAACTTGATACAATTATTAGTCAACTGATAAAATGATCTTGAAGTTCCGCTTCAACAGTCCACGTGAGGGGAGAATATTTTTGTTATAAAACTTTATTCAGGCTGTTCTAAAGGGCTTAATAGCTGAAAACTCTGAAAAGAAAAGGTTAAATTATAAGAGCTGTTCTCATTCAGTTGTAGACTGCATCCTGAATAAAATCTCCGTTCACTTGGTGTTACAGTCTGATTTCAGTGTGGAGGTCATGCCCTGGACGACATGTATTTACCTAATACATTAAAAGCATCTTAATGTCTTCTTTAGGATCCTTATTTAAGGGAAAATTACTTTGTTTACTATAGATAACTGAAATAGCTTTCATTCGTTGCATTCTCACATGAGCATACAGCTGGAACAGCAGGCTGAGGTAAGGAAGGGGCTCTTGGACAAGTTTGCAGTTAAGTCTGGTTTGCCAAAGTTGTGTGAGACAGGCTGAGCTGGTTTAAATGTTTGTGGTAAGAAGAGGCAGTTCCAGTGTTTTCCTAGAGTTTGTCCTGGTCTTTGCATTACCTGCGAACTGATGAAGCTCGAGAGAAGAAGGCTTGCCTGAGAGTAACTTCCCTTCTCTCTGTGGTCTGTGGGATACAAGGCTGCCTAGGCTGAGGAGTTCCTGAGAGCCAAAGTGATTACAGAAGAATGGATGGGCATGGCCGTTACCAACACTGAGGAGATGGTTTAGTGCCTTCTGCCAGTATTGGTCTTTTGCAATTCCTAAATGAAGTACCTCAAATTGATACCAAGACCTGTGCTTCTGAGTGTATGTTGTGCACTGGCAATTTGGCAGGCAGACAAGTCTTTTTAGGTGGTCTGAATGGCACATGTTCCTGGAAAGATAGAGGTGCATTATGTTTGTGAACTATGCTGCATAATTAATGTATGTGTTAAATACTTGAATTTTCCAGGTTCCTAGGGTGTGTATCTTATCCTCTGGCGTGTTTTGACCCAGTCTCATTCATTTCTTCATCTCTGCCTGTCTGTTTTGCACAGTATTTTAAACATAAAACTGATTTCA
This sequence comes from Leptocoma aspasia, assembly GCA_013399835.1. Taxonomy (NCBI): domain Eukaryota; kingdom Metazoa; phylum Chordata; class Aves; order Passeriformes; family Nectariniidae; genus Leptocoma; species Leptocoma aspasia. The sequence continues at coordinate 229,414 of VXAX01004844.1, read as the reverse complement.
GTCTTCTGGTAAGAGGTTAACAAAGCACTCTCCATTTCTTCTAGTGCTGTCATGAGCTCTAGTACTAATGTTAGATTTCTGGGTCAAATGTCCTGCGTGCTCTCCACATGTCTACCACCATTCACTGAACAAGAATAGCTGGTGAAAATTTCCTCTAAGTTGTAAGTAATTTGCTGCTCAGTGTCCTCAAATACAGATGCAAGATTTCTTCCAATGGAAGGACAGATTCCTTTGATGCTCTTGGAAATGACTGATTTTAACATGGGGAAAGTAATCTAGTACAGTGCTTAAGATGGTGTGGCTGATCTCATTTCTGACCAGTGTTCTAGAGAAAAGTCTAATAATTATGAAGAAATTATGAATAATTATACTTCGTTAATTGCAAGCCCATGCATTTTTAGAAGTAAAGTAGATCCCATTTTCACTGAGTAATTGCTATTTAAACCTATGCAACTCTTTTAAGTTGGCATTTTTAGCAGAGATCTAATTATTACAGTGATTACCATAGAATCCTTCTTAAGTGACTACTCACTCAAGAGACTGACATCAGTTGGTAAACAGAAGTGACCTCCATAGTTTTCCCCCATGAAGGGATAGTTTCAGGCTCTGCTGTAACAAGAAAAGATTTTCTCTACTGCATAGAATGATTCGGGCCATGAAGAGAGCTCGACAGAAGAGTTTCAGAAGGGAAGCTGTAAAGCCAGGTGGTTTGGGTGAATCTGCAGGCAGCTTCAGTTGATACGAGAAGGTGTTCACTGTGTGTCTGTGTGTACTGAGAGTCATAAGAGAGGGAGGGCTACAATTGCTTGTGGGCCAGATGAGGGACAGAAGTGGACTCATCATAGGTAGAAGGCTGCTTTGCTGACCCACCATTTCTGTCCTGTTTTGGTCACGTGGGCTTCTTGAGACCAGACATAAACTATTGCTAACACTTACATGACATTCATGTACTTGAGTTCAATAGGGTCAGATCTGCAGTTATGCTTGCCAACAGAATTATTACCTTGCCATTATCAAAGGCCAGATCTATTAGCTGTTGTTAAGGGGTTGGGTTCTGGGTCTCAGTCAAGGATCAGTGTAATTCAGGGACTGATCTTGTGCCAGAATACCCATTGAAGACTTCTGTGCATTGCAAGGCAGACTCAAAATTGCCCTCATCAGTACAACTTCAGGCAGGTTTGGAACTTTTCAGCAGCAGTTGTTTGGAAACAAGCGCTGTAATAAACTTGTCGGTATGCCCTTGGTGTTTTGCAAGTAGTTAGGTGTGACTGCGTATGTGTGTGAGGAACTAAAGGCAGAAGTGTGTGGTATGTTACTGTGATAAGTGCTTCTGTAATAACCTGTGGAGCTGCTCTTCAGGAACAACTAAGCATTTTTGCTTTCAGTCATACTAGAAGCCACTAGAGCCACTTTCTGCTCTGAAGGTAAGAGTAATGCAAAGGAAGTATCTCTGAACAGTTTGCATTGATCTAAGATGGCTTCTGTGTTCTGGCTGTGCATTCTGTGCAGCATTGCTGGTGCTTGCCTGTCCCGGGGTGAGCTTTCTCTATGATGGTGGCATTTAACTGCCCCTGAGCCCCACAGAAATGTGTTTCCAGTGCCTGAACTGGTTCTAGGAAGGGAGAGGGAATTATGTGAGTACAGAATAAGGCATGGCATTAAAAAAATACAGACCTCTTTGTTTTGTACATAATTTCCTGATATTACTCTTTGGGTTCCTCCTAATCTTGGATATGAATTGTGTCTGATTAGTAAGTTACAGGACAGCTAAGATCCGGTAACAGGAGAAGGTGAAGAGAATGAGCCAGTTCAGGTGTTTTATTCCTTTCTGTCTTCTTTGTGGACAAATTTATTGGATTGAATCTGTAGACAAATTTTCTCTAGCATAACTTGTCCACCACATTTCCAAGAGGCCATCTTCCTTGATCCTGCAGGTTACTGAGATCCTTATATGGCTGAGAGACACAGTGTGTATCCTGTAGGTCACTGAACAAGCAAAGGTGGAGGTTGGAGAGGGATTTGTATGCAGTAGGTCATAGAAGTGCTTCAGCAGTCCCTGTTGTATGTTTTGGAGTGAGTTAGCCTGAAAGGTCTTGGTCTGCAGCAGGGTCTCCGAGCAACTTCGCTGGGTTTTCCTCCCCTGCCCTTCTACCAGTAAATACTGCTGATGTGAGAGCCTTCATAACCCCTGTGAATTTAACAGCCAAAAATCTTCACCTTATAAGCCTGGAATCAGGTTGCTTATGCACCAGTTTACCACCTCTTGATGAGATGAACAACTTCTGATTTTTTTCAGTTCTTAATGTTTTCTTATTTGTTAATTAGAGGATAATGTGTTTGTTTCAAATGAGCTGCAGTTTTGTTGGATTTTTTGTGTATGTTTAGAGGATTTTTTGGACCATAGGCTGCTAGGAGGTAAAATGTCTATTAAAAAAGACAGGTCTAGGAGTTTGTATGGCCTTGATTGTGTGTCAGCTGTAATTTGTTTGAGTGTAACTGTTGTGAACCTAATGCTTCTTGACAGCTGTGGAAACTGGTATCCCTTTCAGTTCTCACACGTTAAACATTGCGAGTGCTGTGAAGTGGTAGCACTTCTGTCAGGGGTGGAGGTGAGAGGATTTTGCCCGATCATACTGATGTAAATCAGCAGTTCTGTGGAGACCAGGAGATGGGCAGAGGTTTGCCTTAGCTCCCAGTAATGACACAGTTGTAGTGTGTTTTTGTATAGGTTTTGTTTCAGATGCAAAGATGTGAATCTGATCTGCTTGAACTCAGTCCTGTGTGCCTGTAGAAGTACCAGTACTTTTAAAAACTTTGTACTTGTCCACCCCACCTTTTGCTTCCCCTAGCAAAGACACCCCTCCCTTGCTTAGGGTAGGCTTTTGGAGTATTGTGAGACTTTCTGCTCTGCACACTGGACCTGAGAGCTGCCTCTTTTGGTAATTTCCATAAGCAAATGTGCCTTAAATTATTATTTCTAAGAGGTCTGAATTAATTGGAGAAATTATTTGAGGAAACAGTCAGATTACAAAAAAGTGGATTTTTCCTTTCTTGAGAAGATGCATTCATTGCTACTGCAGTAACATTTTTTTCAGTTGTCTTTTTAAAAGGATAGTATGCATTCTCTCCCTTTGGTTTGGTCAACTGTAATGACGGGTTATGTCATTTAGTCTTTTAATGCCTTGTGCTGTGGTTATCTTACTTGGAATATTGTCTCCAGAGTATACTGCATAGTAGATATTTTGTCAAAGAAACCTCTGTGTTCTCTGTAAGTGCCAGTTTCCTTTTAGAAACTGCAACTAACTTAAAATCCCACAGTCATATTGCCAAAAATTTGGGAAGTATTACCGAAATGTCAAAGAAGGCAAATACTGCTTGCTCTCAGTTGCTGTGCTTCTGCTTGTTTCTGCTTGCAGGCAGGAGTGCCTGCTGGTAGTCAGGTTGAGCCGCAATCACAGTATTCTTTCTTTTGTGTTCTAATTATTGTAATTCTGATTTTTTTGAATGTACTGTGGTAGAAATGCATCAAACATGCAAATACTGAATGTGTGACAAAGAATTAGCTCTATATCCTTGCATTATCATTTGGGAGAGGTCCTACTGCCCCACCACAAAGCAGCACTGACCACAAGTTCCGTTTCCTTCAGGCTGTAGTGGGAGCTGCTCTGCTGGGTTTTGATTTCTCTCGTGCCTTTGTTGCTGTCAACTTGATTTAGATTGTCCTTTTACTCTTTGATGTTTTGGAGCATGTATGGTGATACTAGCGTGCAGTAAGAGTGGATAAAAGGGACAAACTATCCTATTACTAGGAAGGAAGACCACAGAATGACAAATTGTGCCAGTGCATAATTTTGCTTATGAAACTGCAGCATACTTTGTTACATTCTACATAGTGAGAAAAAGAGTTACTGTTTTGGTGGGCTTTTCCTGTAGACTCTCTTAATTAGATGAAAACTAAGGGAGGAAAGTGCTTATCAAGCTTTTGGTTATTTAAACAGCTAACAGCATAATCTGGTAAGTATTGGTGTTTTAACTGTCCAAATAATTTTCTGGACAAGAATGTAGTGTGGAGAATAAGGTGCAGTTCATAAAATCATAGACTATCCAGAGTTGGAAGGGACCCACAAGGATCACCAAGTCCAGCTCCTGACCCTGCATGGTACAGGCCCAACAGTCACACCACGTGCCCAAGAGTGTTGTCCAAACACTTCTTGAACTCAGTCAGGCTGGCTCTGTGACAACTCCCCTGGGGAGCCTGTTCTGAGTGAAGAACCTTTTTCTAATATCCAAGCTAAACCTCTCTTGGCACAGCTTCTAGCTGTTCCCTGAGGTCCTGTCACTTGTCACCAGAGAAAAGAGATCAGTGCCTGCCCCTTGGTTCACATTTCTGGGTGAGTGTTCCAAAAAGTGGTGAAGCGGCTCCTTTCCTGAAACACTCTCTGTCTCTGAGCTGAGTGCTCCCGTTGCATACTTTTTTTGTTGGGGTTATCAGACCACGTGGTGAGCCAGTGTAGGATGCTAACCTGATGGAAAATCATGTGCTGGGAAAAGTGAGAAGATTTTTAGGGTTTTCTTGTATGAACTCATTAAATTACCTTATAACACAAATTTGGCTGAGCATTAGGAAAACGTAAAAGGGATGAAGTTTGATGAACAGTACCATTGTTCTGTAATGACTTGATCAAATTAGCATTACAGCACTCCTAAAATTGTACTAACAATAGCATTCTATGTCAGGCAGAGAAAGCAACTGAAAATGAAAGCTTGTCTGGATATAAGCACAGCTAATAGGTTGAAAATAGTTAAACGTAGAAGTGCAAAGCAGTTTCAGGGAGAATAAACTACCTCTAATAATTACATGTTGTGAGATGGTATGTGTGAAAGATCCAAGGGAAGCAGGCTGGGATAGAAAGAGAAGAAGTTTTGAAGCAGCCTAGCCTGCTGTGGTGTTAAGCAGTTCAGGTTGAGTGTTCTTGTAAAACAAATGCAGGTATTTCAGTGTTATTTCAATCAGAAGGGTACATTAAGAAAGAAATGTGACTACACTAAAAGTGAAACCTCCTGAGTAGGAACAAATAATATGTGAACAATCCATATTTACATGAAAGGTATATATTGAAAGAAGGAACGAGGTGAGATCTGTCTAGCAATGAAGGTGTAGAATTAGATGGGAATATTCTGTGAATGCTTGTAGTAAGAGGAAGCTTTTCTTGATCGTACTTGAAACGGTTGAAATGTTTCATGAATCTTAGTGGGGGTTTTTTGTCTTTGGTATTCATTTTAAAAAGCCTTTTTAAATTTAGTGGAGCAGTTAAGCCAGTGTAATGGCTAACTGCTGCCAGAGTCTTTCTCTCTTCTGCATTTCCCCACTGCTTTGCATACGCACACCCTGGGAGTTCAGGGAGCCAATATTTCAGATGACTAATTGTTTCTAATTGTTTTCAGGGGAAATAACAGGACAGTGATGGCTTTTTGTGGAATTGATCCCCTAAGCTGTCATCATAGATTCAGTCTGACATTAGGCTGTGGTAGTATGGAGAATGACAGCAAGGGGCATAAGACTGAACCTTGTGGTGGTGGCTGTTAGATAAGTTTCATTCAAACACGACAAATTATAGCCTTTGAGCTTGACTAACCCATATAAAATTCATGCCAGGAATTTAAAGAAACAGTCTGGAATAATTTTACAGCTATTTGAGAACTTCAGAGGGGCAGATGATGTTTGAGGAGAAAGAGAAAAGGTACTGAACCATGCTTAACAAACAAAACAAAACAAAAAAAAACCAACACTAACCAAACCATAAAATCCCTTCAAAAATCCCAACTCAGAACCTCATAACAGTCAACAGACTGTTGAAAAGGTAGAAGCTAGAGGGTTAGAAACAAGTTATCATACCCACAGTTCCTGGTGGAATATGGATAATGTAAATTATTTGGACCTGGTGGTGACATGGAAGATACTAATCTGTATGAACACCTAATAAGATTTTCAAGAACAAACCCCAGTTAACCCAGTTGAACTTCTTTTTGTGGCAGGGCACAGGATCTAATGGATAGTGGTGTAAAAAAGGCTTTTTGATACTGCTCTGTTATGCAGTGAATGGAAGCAGTTGTATAGGAGAAATAAATCTGCTTAGAAAACTGTATCTAGAAATAGATGGACAGACAAAATGAAAACATTTGTTGAATTTCCTAGGTGGTTTGTCTTTAAATGCCAGGTGGTGTTTTCAGGAATGACTGGGACTACAGTATCTACATACAAACCTTCCTGTAACATGAAGAGCAGCCAGAAAGTTTGATTAGGATTTGAATTTATAATAATTCTGACAAATTTATGAAACTACTGTATTTTTAAATGGAAAGCTATGGATTTAAATTAATGAGGTGTTGCGTCTTGGTAGGAGTAATCAGCTGTGCAATCACAGTGGAGAATGACTGAAGAATAGAAACTGTAAGCTGTAGAGCATTAGTTAATAGTAGATATTTAACATGCTTTCTTGTTAAAAATTACTGCTTTCAGAGTTAACAATTGCACCTGATTTATATGTATTACTGTCGTGGTTTAGCATAGCTTGGTTTTTAGTTAAAGAGAAAATCCATCAGTTACGGAAGTGATTCTCTGTGAGGACTGCTAACAGCTTCCTCAAGACTCAACAAAACCAATCAGCTGGCTAGTTTTGGATATTGACACCCTGCTAAACCACTTAAGAAAGCTGAACATACCTGTGTGAAATCACATTTAAAAACGAACAAACCCCAGGAAAAATGCTCTTGCTTCCAGCCTTTGAGCAGGTGACTGGATGCAGCCCGGCTGGCTCAGTCCACGGCACGGCTCTGCTCAGATTCTGCCACCGCCGAGTCCCAGGCAGGGCCAGTGGGCCAGAGCTGGACTCTGCTCCTGCTGCGGGCCACCAAGCCATTCAAGTCACATGGAAAAATCGTGTGTCTGAGAACAGAGCCCCTGCAGCCCCCGGCAGAAAGCAGCTCCACGTCTGGAATTGACTGCGGCAGGGGCCAGAAAACGGCCATGCAGCCAGGGGGGCCACTGCCCGGCAGAGATCACGTAACCATCGCAGGCCCCGGCGAGACACTAACTCTCGCAGTGCACAGATGAAACTTGCAGACAGCAATCCTCTCTCGAGTGAGGGAAAAGGAAAGGGTGAGGACATGTAAAGACAACAACATGGAGACTCTGAGTGAAGGGGGAGTCAAATCCCAGATGGGAGGAGAATGAGGAGATACTTTAGTCTTGGGCTGTAATTCTTTTGTAAGGCTATGGTGAAGATAGAATTGATACATCAGACTCTTTTTCCCTGTAACTCATGGAATGCACTGGGGGGATGTAGCATTCTAACCACATCCATGAGCAGAGGCACCAGTGCTGAAGCAAGCAGATGTTGAAGTGGTTGTGATTTGATGAGAAGCTTGAATAGAGAGAGTTNTTTTTTTTTTTTTTTTTTTCTTCTTCTTCTCTGTGACTCCTGGGATGCACTGGAGGGATGTAGCGGTTTAACCACAGCCATGAGCAGAGGCACCTGTGTTGAAGCAAGCAGATGTTGAAGTAGCTGTGATCCAATGAGAAGCCTGAACAGAGAGAGATGAGAAACCTTGCCCCAGGGATGGAAGAAGAAAAGCTCTGTTCCCAGAGATAATAGAACTTTTGTTTCTACACTAGAACAGCTCATCCTTAAAATTGCACCCCAATAAGCTGAGATGACCCATGGTAGTAGTTCTGGGGAGACTACCAAACTGTGGGAGGCACTTCATTATTGCAGATTTCTGGGCGGCTGCTATTAATGAAAATTAAAACCATGAGAGAACTGCTTGCTGTGGAAAAGTCTCCATGGCATGGCAGGAGAGACTCCTCTCCCTAAGTGAACTGAAGAAAGATTATTTTAGAAGTGGTAAAATACCAAATTTTGAATCTTTACATTGTGGTAAAGGAAAGAAGAGTTGGGGGAAGGAGAAGTGTTCTGAAAGTTTATCCTGAATCTTATTAATCTTTTAGATCTGTTATTTTATCTATTCTATATATGATCTATTATATTAATAAAGAAAACTTTATTAAGTTTTCTCTATACTCTTTAAAGTTTTGGACCTGCTTTTGCCCTTCTCCTAATCATTATCTCACAGGAGAAAATGAGTAAATAATTCTAGCCCCTGGTGTTGGGCCAGCACTCAACCCACCTCAAGTACCAGGACTGAGAGAGATGCACTGAGCCACCGGCTGAGATACTGAAGTTGGGGGCAAAATTGCTGTTGTGTATTTGTCCAAATAAGTGACAATTTTGATACATGGAAGTGTAAGAAGTTGCCTTGTCTGCTTAGTTTCTTCTGTTTAGTGGAGTGTCTTTTGAGGTGAATTGAAGTTGATATGAACAATTAACAAGCAGGTTAACCTTTTTCAGTGGGGGAAATTTTATCCAGTTGCTTTTCCTAATATGTGGCACTGCTAAGACTCTGCTCACATACTGAGTATTTTTGTAATTGGGATGGAATGCAAAATTTCATTTGTGCTTCTGTTTTAAGAATACTGTTAAGGTTTCTTTAAATACAGATAACTTAAACCTGTTAGTGAAGAACTATTGGCTACTGGTACTTACTAGTTTTGTCCATGTCAGAGGTGGATCAGAGGAAGTTGAATCTTAATTTAGTGTATGACATCCTTTTCTTCTCTGAAATAAAGCATTTTTTGGTGTTTAGAAAGAAGCTGCATAAATGCACCAGGAACCCTTAATATTATTATAAAACCAGTAAATGTTTGCTTAACTAAAAGAACCTGGCTGTTCTGCATTTGATGCAGAATCCTACTGGGCTATATGAAGATAAAACTTAGTTCCCTGTTAGGTAACAAGTTGTAACTGTTGTAGTCCTGAAGAATTATTACAGTTCACAAAATATTGAAGTGTCTGGCAGCAATAGTTAGTAAAAGATAGAAAATAGATTACTTTGTTCATACCTAGGAAAGAATGTTGCCACACCTTCTAGGTGACATATGTGTCTGGACTTAACAAACGCTGCAGGTCAAACCCAGTGCAGCGAGTTCTGCTTGCAACTCTGCTTTGCCTTATTCTCATGATCAGTCTCTTTGTGAAGAAGCTTTTTAACCAGGGGACAGATGTGAAATAATGCCCGCAGCTTGTGTGAAGGTAGGCTCAAATCCTGTGAATTCTTTAAGCAGAATTACGTGTTAGGGCCAGTTGAATTTCAGGCTGCATTAACTTTGCAGTTTACAATAAAGCCTGTTTTATAATCTTGATTATTTATCTTTTTTAAAAAGTTTAGACAGAAGATCTTAATTGCCCTTATTGTACCAAAGTAGTTAAATTGAAGTCAGACAGCCAAATATATAATAAGATCATACGGATGAACATCATACATCGTGTTAAAACCAACTATCACTGCTGCCCTTTTGCTGCATTCCTGCTTTCGAGTATTTCAGTAATCTGGTTTATAGCATCTCACTGGGAGATGTATTGGCATAACTATTGTAGCACTGGTTTCCTGAGCACCTGGGGAGGAACAGAATAGAAACTTAGGAAACCAGCACTGCTAATAAGGGAAAGAATACCTTGTTGTATTGTCAGTAAACCACTTAAAGACATGCACACATCTAGCTGTGTGGGTTTCTGTTAGTAACTGTATGAACCCTGGTGATATACTGACTGTCTTGACAGAACTACGGGGAGAATGGATTGCATTTTTACTGTTTTTTGATGGATTAGGAGAAGGAAAAGGGGGATAATGGGAAGCATTGCAATAAATGAGAACATCTTCAGCAATTGTTCACTAGGTAAATATCGTTGCTGTTCATTGGCAGTAATGGCAAGGCCTCCTGTCTGACATTACCGGCAATAAACGGCCAAGGCAAGTACAGAATAGTACTGGAGTCAATATCTGTCTGCAACTACTTGTTATAATCTGTATGTCTAATCAATCTTAAGTGTCCCTCCAGAAACATGTAAGTAGGGGTTTGTGTATCCAGGCGTGCCAGGAACGCCGACACAGCTGGGAAATTGGGAAGCTGCGGGGTGGGAGGGGGACAGCGCCACCTGCCGGGGAACCCTCCGGCCTTGGCACACTTTGGGTGCGACCATCGACTCTTCAGCTCAGGCCTTTGCAGAGAAATACACCTCCTTCAACCTGAGCAAGGCTGAGTTCTGGAAATATTTTCTCAGGTTTTCATTTTGCTTTTTTATTTACAGGAACATCATTTGCAGCGGGCTATCTCAGCACAACAAGTGTATGGAGAGAAGAGGGATAACATGGTTATACCGGTTCCAGAAGCTGAAAGTAATATTGCATACTATGAATCTATATATCCTGGAGAATTTAAAATGCCAAAGCAGCTGATTCACATACAGCGTAAGTAAAGTAACTCATTCGTTGAAATCTACATTGAGTATACTTTCTCCAGGCAGCAACTGACAGAACGACAGGACACAGTCTTAAGCTATGCCAAGGGAAATACAGGTTGGATATTAGGAAAAGTTTTTTACAGAAAGAGTGATAAAGTATAGGAATTTTCTGCCCAGGGAGGTGGTGGAGTCACTATCCCTGGATATGTTTAAAAAGAGACTGGGTGTGGCACTCGGTGCCATGGTATAGTTGAGGTGTTAAGGCATGGGTTGGACTCAATGGTCTTGAAGATCTCTTCCAACCTTGTGATTCCGAGAATTTAATTTTGCTAGTATTTAAGACATTATTCATAAGTGTCTGTTGAGCTCCCATCAAGACTAGCTTCTGAGAATTAATTTTTTCAACTTGTTGCTAAAGAAATATGTTTAATTCCTGTTCAGTAGTAACAGTTTGGAGGGAAATTTAGATTTGTTAGCAAGCACAGACACAAATCCACTTCAAGAGGAAAATACATAATGCATAGCTAAGAAACAGAATACCTGTTCCTGAAGCATCATCAGGATAAAATGGCAGTAGAGTGGATTGGGAAGCCAGCCAGAAATGACAGGAACAGTAGAAGTATTTGCTTATGCGTGGTGCAAGTATTCTGCGTCTAAAGGCACATGGGGTTTGATATCACTGATGACTTGCAAATTTGTTGTGGTTTTATTTTTGTTGGAAGATAGCAGCTATTCACTATGGTTATGACCCTTCATGTGAGCACCACATTACTTCAGATAACTTTGGAAAAAGTTACAGAAAATACAGTCTGTTGCAGAATTCTGTTGTATGGTGTAATGAGCATAATTTAAAAAGTAGTATTTGTGCTATGTAAACATATCTCATGCCTAATTAACTTTGGTTAAATGCTAGAGTTCTGTATCATTCTGAGCCTCAGTAATGGCTTAAAATATTTGAATTGTAGAATAGTGTGGGTTGGAAGGGGACCTTTAAAGATCATCTAGGTCCAAACTCCCTGCAATGAGGGGGTTCAACTTTATCAAGTTGCTCAGAGCCTGGTCCAACCTGACTGTGAATGTTCCCAGGTATGGGAATCCACCAATTTTCAGGCAACCTGTTCTAGTGTTTCACCACCCTCATTGTAGAAAACTTCTTCCTTCCTAATAGCAGTCTTCCATGCTGATATTAAGGTTATACTTTTCATTCGTATTCTCCTTATTTAGCTGTTCTGACAGCTGGAATTGTGAATTTTAAGCTACACTGTATTCTATCTATTTGTTTATTAAAAATAGGTGTGTTTTCACATGTGCACTTGGAAAGAAATTTGTCTCTTACTACCCACAGCAATTTGAATGAGGCATGAGAACTAGGGAGTTGTGTTTCAAATGCAAAGTGATGTGTTTTTGTAGGATACTGTGGAAAATAGTTGTTTGCATTCTGCAAGACATTACTTGTATTTGAAGATGCTTTTCTACATAGGGTAGATCATGCTGGGCCAGTGTAGTCTGACTCATCTTCATCACAAAAATCATTGATGAGACTATGTTAAGATTATTGTAATACAGTCTGCACATACTTTGCTCGGAGTACCTTTGATGTGTATTTGGGCTTAAATCTGAACTGCTGATCGCACAGTACAAAAAATGCCAGAATGCTTGGCAGCATTGAAGATTTGAATGAATAAAAATGTCTTACTGAAGCAGTGAGGCAGTAAGCTCTTAGGTGGTTTGACCACTAATAAGTTTTCATTGATTAACAAAACCATAACAAGTAGATGTCAACTTTTATGCCTAACTTTTAACAGGGTAAATTTTTTTCAAGAAAAAAACCTCTATGTTTACATCCATGTAGAAGTAGCATTATTACAACATTCAAACAAATAATTGTGGTTTTCTCTGGAGAAGTGTGGTGTGTGCTGTGGATGCTGTTAGAACAAAGCATTTTTGTAGTAAAACTAACTTAAACTTTCACTCTATCATTTAGCTTTTAGTTTGGATGCTGAGCAGCCAGATTATGACTTGGATTCGGAAGATGAGATCTTTGTGAATAAGTTGAAGAAAAGAATGGACATCTCTCCTTTGCAATTTGAGGAGATGATAGACAGACTAGAAAAGGGCAGCGGTCAGCAGGTACAATGGTACTTTGAATAAAGAATTTGCAATACATGCTTTATGTATTACTGTATGAAAGTGACATGCTGGGTTTTACATTTAGCCAGTCAGCCTGCAAGAGGCCAAGCTGTTGCTGAAGGAAGATGATGAATTGATCAGAGAGGTATATGAGTACTGGATTAAAAAGAGGAAAAATTGTCGAGGTCCTTCACTTATTCCAGCAGTGAAGCAGGAAAAACGAGATGGTTCCAGCACAAATGATCCTTATGTTGCTTTTAGAAGACGAACTGAAAAGATGCAGACAAGAAAAGTAAGTGTATCAGTGCCTCCCTCGGCTTTTCTTGCTATATCTCTCTTGCAAAAAGTTGCTTATATAAAGTAAAAATTTGCAATGTACTACAGCATAATAAAAAACGGAACATTCTATTTTTAATGTGCAAGGGCAAAAAACATTAAATGGCTTTAGTCCCACTATAAAATGAAAGTTTATATTCACTTTCTCACTAAATTTACTGTTAAACCTACTTAGGGTGTTGGCAAGCTGTGCATCATTGATAGCACGCACATGCTTCTCTTTGGTTTAGCGTGTGACTTGTCGTTTTTTTTAATATACCTAAGCATTTATAACTTACTTTAATTCAGATTATTTAACTTAAATGATGTGGGGAAACACATTTTATGTATCTACAGAATCGAAAAAATGATGAAGCTTCTTATGAGAAGATGCTGAAGCTGCGTCGAGATCTGAGTCGTGCAGTAACCATCCTGGAGATGATAAAAAGGAGGGAAAAAAGCAAGAGAGAGTTGCTGCATTTAACACTGGAAATTATGGAAAAGAGGTAATATTTATTGAAAACTTGCTGCAGAAAGCTTTGGAAACTACTTTATATTTGGATTGCTGCAAATATTGGAACAGTGGGAAATTTTTAAAATAAGCTCAGACTCTGTTTCGTGTTTAGAGGATAGCATATTCATATTTGCCTATGGAGAAAAAACAAAACATTAGGAAGTTGCTTGTTATGGGAGGGTTATTGTCACACTAAGCTACATTGTTTTATTACGTGTTTAGATACTTTGAAATGTATGTATCTACTCTGTATATTATACCAGAAGAGAGATCATAGTTTCAAGCAAAGTCATTTGAAATTGTGTGTTAAGTATGCAGATTAAGGAAATCCCAGCTATTTTTAAGGCAAATTTCAATCATTACTATTATTCTTTGACTTCATGGTTTCTATTCTTTGCTAAAAAAGCTTGATCTAATACCTCTTGAGGAAAACAAACATTTCATACAGTACTAAATGTGAGAGTCATCTCCAGGTAGCGCTTCTTTTGCCATCCTGTTGATTGTCTGTGCTGTGGGCCAAATGCTCTGCCAAGTGTCACTTTCCCAGTTGACTGAGGATTGCAATTGCAATGTGGAGTTGTCCTTTAGGTTGATACTTGGAATCTGAATAGACTTTTCTGGCCTAAGTGTCCATACTTGAAAGCAAATGTTCCAAGTCAGTACCTTAAAACTGTGGAACTGACTTTTTAGTCTGGGTTTTTAGGGAGACAGGCTGAACTGGCTCTACCAGGCACTTCTTTTAAACCCTGAGTATTTTCAGCAGAAACAGAGGGGAGAGAAATCACGAAGATTTTTGCAGTTGCTTTTTAAAGAAAATAAGCCATTGAATAGAGGAAAGACTGTAATACCTCCCTTGGAGTAGAGAACTGCACTTTGACTCAGCATTTGTCACAGGACTTGAAATGTAATGTTTCATGGATCTACTTCTTGAAAATACTCTGTAACACAGAAGGAGAATTCATTAATAAGGCATTCTGTTTCACCGTTTAAAACTTTGAGTGATAAATGTGATAAAGTCTTTAAATGGTACGAGTCCCCAAGGAAAGGGGACTTTTTTTACAGTATTACCTTTAGGAGATGCTTTACAGAGTAGTTGTCCTTTTTTATCTGTCAGCATTTTTGACTGCAGTGGATTGTCTATGTTATTCATCTCCTTCTCTGGAATAATACTTTTTTTATTCTTGCTCTTGTACTGAATATCCCTTTTACCCCAAGTTGCAAGCATTAATATGCGTTTCTCAATTTTTTGCCAGATGGACACTGTATTCCAACAAATAAAATTTATTCTGATTTCAGGTATAATTTGGGTGACTACAGTGGAGAGATCATGTCTGAAGTCATGGCACAGCGGCAGCCGCTTAAACCTACCTATGCTATTCCCATTATTCCTGTGACTAACAGCGGTTCTTTTAAACACCAAGAAGCTATGGAACTGAAAGAATATAAAGTTAAAGTATGTAATGTCAATAACCAAGTTACTGTTCATGCTGTGAAGTATACAAAATACACCATTTTAGGCTTGGAGGAAGGAGGAAGCTTTTTGGAACTGGCAATAGGGTAGCAAAGCTGCAAGTGAAATAAAATGGGTTTGTTCTGTTGGAGTTTCAAGGATAACAGATTACTAGCATTCCTCAAGACAGAAACAAAGGAAGTAGACAAACTACAGATAAAAGGACACATGCAATTGTGTTCTTATTCAGGAGGACAGAAACATTTTTTCTTTACTACTGTCCATAGTTAGAATGTCCTGAATGAAACTGTATTTGTTATCATATATTTGTTATCATTAGACATTTTACAAAAATAGAACTAATGATGTGAACGCCGTGTATTGTTCTAAGCTATGTAGTTAACTTAATATGGAGGGTTGGGGTTTGTTTTGTGTCTAAAATACGATCCATTGATAATTTTCTTCCTGCTGTATATCTTTGGTTTCATATTTAAGTAAAGTGTCAAATAATCTAATTTGATTTAGACAGCTGACAAGTACTTTTCTCCCTGCAGGCTTTAATTTTGTGTCATACAAACCATAGCTACAGTGCGAACAACTGAGCATGTTAAATAGGTCAGGTGACACAGGATAAATGCTGAGGTATAATTTGAATTTTAAACCAAGGCAACTTGTAACTGAGGAATATCCAGAGGCTGTTCTGAGTTTGACAAGGTGGCTTGAATCAGTGAAGTCTTCCACTGGTAGTAAAGCATAGTCCTTGTGTTTGCTGGTGTGTACTTGCTTATCAGTGATCAGTTGCATCAGTGCAGTGTCTCTCAGCTTGGAAACTTGAATACTCTTAAACTTGACTTTGCATAATATGGGGAAACATGTTTAATTTTAGAGACTTTTGCAAGATTATAGGTATGTTTGAGAAGTCTATTCTTGCCTTCAGACCATTGCTTTGTACTTAGTAATACCCTGACACTGCATAAATGGCTATCAATTAAAAATGCTAGGAAATAAAAAGGTGCCTCATGGAGATCATGATATATATTTTGGTCTCCTCCTCCAAAGTAGTGCTGTTACCTTAACTGCTAGTGAGTTACCTACCACAGATTGAGCAAATGGTGCTTGATTCCACGTTGTCTTTTCCATGTTTCAGTTACTGGAAATGAAATACAGACACTCTGAAATGACTGCATGTTTTACTGGGAACGTGGTAGAGAGATGAGTTCATGTGGTTAGCTTGCTTACACAGGAGTTTACTTAAACTCCTGTTTTAATGTAATTTTCTTCTGTGTGTAATTTTACACTGCTTTCATTTTTCTTGCAGCAAGATAAACCTGACGTTATTAGACCCAAAAGAAAGTATGAGAAGAAGCCGAAAGTCTTACCTTCTGCTGCTGCTACTCCTCAACAGACAAGTCCTGCTGCACTGCCAGTCTTTAATGCTAAAGATTTGAATCAGTATGATTTTCCTAGCTCAGATGATGAACCTCTTTCCCAGGTAGGACCCTCTAGTGTTTTGTGCTGCTCTTTGGGAAAGAGCAGAAGTAAAACTCAGGAATTTTCTAATACTCCCCTCATACACAATTCTCACCCCATCTCTTCTTTGAAGGTTTTGTCTGGTTCTTCGGAGGCTGAGGAAGAAAATGATCCCGATGGTCCTTTTGCCTTCCGTAGGAAAGCAGGCTGTCAGTACTATGCTGTAAGTAGAATTTCCTTGTGTGTCGTAACACAGTGTGTCATTGTGTGAAAACATCTCGTGTTTAATTGTTTAAAATTATTTTAAGCCTCATTTAGACCAACCTGGCAACTGGCCGTGGAGTAGCCCTAAGGAGGGAAGATTAGGAGATGTGCGTTACAGATACTGCTTAACCACCCTCACTGTACCCCAGAGGTGTATTGGGTTTGCACGAAGACGGGTTGGCCGTGGTGGAAGGTAAGTGCTGTGTAATTGTTGCTGTTCTTAAAAATCAAATCAGTAAGATCCAAAGGAGAACCAAGTCTAAAAAAAAACTAAAAAATCTAAAATGGAGACATCACAGAGACATGAGCTGGCTAATGTCTCCATTTTTCTTTTACGCTAGTGGAAGCTGTTTTAATAATGTTGACTTAAATAGTTCTAGGGGCTTTTTATTGCTTACTCTCCCATTTTTTGACATGAAAATGCATGTACATCTTCAGTTGTGATTGGTTTGTTTTTAAATAATTTGCATAGCTATCCTCAAATAGTAGCATTTCAAGAAAGCAAAAATTGTATTTTGAAAAAAATGCTTTTCAGAGTTTAGACAGCATTTGGTGATTTTGGGAGAGATGCTTAGAAATGATAATAACTGTTAAATTTCGAACATTGTGAAAAATATCAAATAATTACTTATTTCAGACATTTTATTTTTAAGAATCTTTACTGAAAACAATTTATAAATGGTTGAGTGTATGAATGTGATATCTTCAAGAAACTAGTACAGTATTAAATTTTATTAAAAGTAAGGATGTGTGATTTGCCTTTCAATTTATGCTTAGCACCTCTTCACATATTAGTAAGACAGCTTGGCCAATCAGCGAAGTTGGAATGAGATCTGATGTCTCTTCCTGGGATGTTTGCAAGGGGATTTGGAAGTTAATGTGTGACATCCCTACTGTTTTGGGATGGTTGTAGGTATATATGGGAGTAAGGCTTTGGAAATGAAGTTAATTTAGGAGGACATATGAATCACTTTTTACTTAAGCAGTGTTATTCTCTAGGTCTTTTTGTTTTGTTTTAATTCTGTGTTGTTGAAGTGTCTTTAATATATATGTGATGTTGTACCTCAGCTCTTCTTCAGACAGTAGAAGCTAGAATATACCTAAATGTACTACTTACTGTGAAATAATAGATGGTCATGCGTCGTGTCAGGAGAGTGTGTATGTGCGTGTTGGCTTGTTCTAGAACACTTTTGTGTAGCTTTTTTTGTCCCTTTGTCATCCAGAAGCACACATGTCAAACCAATGATGTCGTTGGTGTTTTCTTGCCGCTGTTTAATTGTGTTGTTCTCCTGGTTTTAGGGTGCTGCTAGACAGAGCGCATTCGGACTACGATAATGTATTTCATCATCTGGATTTGGAAAGGTTTTCCTCATCGCAACACTCTTCAATCAGTCAATTT
Source organism: Leptocoma aspasia (assembly GCA_013399835.1). Taxonomy (NCBI): domain Eukaryota; kingdom Metazoa; phylum Chordata; class Aves; order Passeriformes; family Nectariniidae; genus Leptocoma; species Leptocoma aspasia. Next base: position 211,514 of record VXAX01004844.1, on the reverse strand, counting down.
GCCAATACCTCAGAAACAAATACCTCGGACAAATCTTTCTCAAAAGACCTCAGTCAGATACTAGTCAATATCAAATCATGTAGATGGCGGCATTTTAGGCCTCGGACACCATCCCTACATGACAGTGACAATGATGAACTCTCCTGTAGGAAATTATACAGGGGCTTAAATCGAACAGGCACAGCACAACCCGGGACCCAGACATGCAGTACCTCTATACAAAGTAAAAGTAGCAGTGGTTCAGCACATATTGGTATGTTTATTTTAACAAACTTGCTTCTAGAAGTTTTAAACTTACGTCAGAAAATCCAGAATATCTTTAGGTCATCCATATTTTACATTGTGGTCTATTTTGATGGTAAAAGCTTATCTTCAAGTGTATATTTTTTTGCTACATTGAGTTTATGTGCATTTATTGCTAACAGTAGTGTACTACATCTGAGATTTATGCAAATGCTACAGTGGTATGTAATTACAATTTTAGAAACATAAAAGTTGAAACAGCAGTATTGTGTAGGGTTTAAGTTGACTGAATATTTGGATTTTTTTTAAATTAAAAATACATTAATTGATATGTTGATACAAATATTATGTACCACATTTTTTTCTAGTACAAGGTGTGGCAGTGATGGGAAATGTTTAGGTAAAATGTTTGCATTTAAAATCCCAGCATGCTGTGAATTCTTACTTGAACTTAAATGAACTTATATACCATTTCCCAGCCAAGAAGTATCCAGCCCACCCTCACTGATGCATCTGCTTATGCTTAGCAAAACTCTTGGACTAATCACCTCTACATCTTGTCAGCAAGTGGCAGATTACATCTTATAGAACCTAATTACAGATTTGAGGATCTGGCTCTGAAAAAATGTGATGTGTTAGTGGTTTTTAATTGGAACACTATTGGATAGCATCACTCTTGCTTCTTCTCACTGAAAGACTGATATTTACATGGTTAGAATGGAACTTAGCAACTCATCAAAATTCATGAGTTATTTACTGTAAATGTCATCTTTTTATAGAAGGTTAAAGTGATGTAATTTTTTATATAAAAAACCTTCAAAGTTCACCATGGTTTTGTAAGGAGTCTCTAGAATCATATTTTCCTTGCCATTTTGAATTATGGCTTTGGAAATCAATCATAAAACCTGGATAATGTAGGAGTGTGGTGAGCAGAGATGCATATACCTAATAAACTAAGCAAGTTGTGGGTTGTTTTGATTATTTGCTTTAAAGACTGTTACACCAGTTACCAAATAACTTTAATCTGTTTGCCACTATATTATGTGCCTTCCCTCCTCTATCATGTTTGGAGGTTTTTTCCTGAAAATTCTTTCTCCTTGCATTTGTTGAGTTAGTGAGCAGCTTTGTTTGCTGCTTTATTTCGAGTTCCCTCTCCATGCTGTCCTAGAAGTAGGTCCTTGCCCCCATGGCCCTTTCTTCTTTCATGATTCTTCTTGCTGGAAGTGTACTGGGGCTAAAACTGATGGTTCTTCTGGTTTGTGATCTTAGTGTGGCTTCTGGTGTTTAAATTCTGCTCTTTCACTGGCTTGAATCAATAAAACAAGTCTAGAAGTGGATGAGGGCATTATCTGCCTGGTGGCCAGGCTGAACTGTGATAAATGGTAGCCAGATGATGAGTGTGAAAACAAAACTAATGTGTATTGAATAGACTGTAAATACATTGCAAAGTATTAATGGGCTGTGCTTTACATTTGGAAAGTCACACAGACTTGAAAAATCAGCTGGTGGAGTTTAAACTCATGTCTGTGTGTGTGTGTCTGTATAAATAAACACACACACACATCCTTTTCGAGTGGTTTTTTTCCCTGAAATAGATAGTAAGGGTATTATCTACATCATTGAGGAATTAAATGCAATTACTTACGTTGATGAGTCCCATAGAAGGTTTTAATTGTGTGGTTGCATATTGAAGCCTGTGGGAAAGTAACACATACTAGTGTAAGTACCTGGTATATTACATTCATTTGTGCTTGGAATTCTGTGGCGATGATTTAGTATCTGTGAAAAATATCTAAGTATTCCAGGCTTTTCAAAATACAAATGTGGAGCTTAGTTTCATAATTTTGCTAGGATTTGATACAGAAATTAAATGTTCAATTAAAAAATATAGCTGTATGAATGCATAGATATACTTTAAATTGCTTACCAGAGTCTTTGGATAGTCACTTGTTATTAATATAACCAGCTAGATTGTATCCATAAAGTTATTTATAATCTTAATTGTGATTCTTGTGGCATTGGAGTGTATATAACTCTGTGTGTGTGTTTGTGGTATACTGCTGATGACCTGTTCAGGTGTGTTTGTAAGGAGCACAGTCTGCTCCATCTTGATACCAGTGTGGATTTAGTGGGGGGTTTTTTTGCATTTTCTAGAAGGATTCTGTGAGATACGTTGTCTGTACAGATCACAGGGGTGTTCCCATGTCTGGTGTATGAGTCTGACTTCTTCTAAGCTGCCTGTCAGTGGGGCTGCAGCTGCTGAGTTCTGTCTTTGTTCTTTCTGTAGCAAATACTGTAAAGAACCTGAGGTATCTAGCAGCCTACTGACATTTTTGTTGTAGTTACTATTGCAGCTTAACAACCCTGTAGGGTTTCCCTGTTACTTTTTCTTAGTTGTTTTTAAAGCTGGGAGTTTGTGGTGGGCGTGGATGTTTTAGGTTTGTTTCTCTTTGCCTTTTAGATTTTTGAAGTGACAATTGGTCTTTTGTCAGAAAACACTTATTAATACATCTGTCTTTTTAAGTTGTATTATCCTCTCACTGCTACTGTGAGTTGTGGTCAAACTGTATTGCTTACTTTTACGATGTTCATCCTAGGATTCTGTGGTGACCAGCAGAGGTGGTCATGTTGCCATATTTATTGTGTACAATCACGTGAGTGGTTTTTGTTTCCTTAAGAAAGTCTTGAGCTTTTTCTGTCCTGCATGATGCAGACATGCTGCTGACATGTAACAGCTGCTGTGGAAAATACTTTTCTGGGGTCTGTTATACGTGGCCAGCAGGGCCATGAAGTTGAGATGGTATCTCAGGTCTTCTGTTTATGAGAGGGTATGTTACAAAAGCTGTGTTGTAACATATCATTCTCTGGCTACAGGGAGAGTTGATTTTCACCCTGAAGATCAGAGAGAGTTTCCTCAGAGCTGGGTATTTTATAAACATTTTGCAGAAATGCTTGAAGAAATGCAATTTATTCTGATTCTGGCTTTCAGAGTGCTCAGAATTAAAGTTCTGTGGAAGTTGTTGCATTGAGATTTTGTGTGTAAACTGAGAAGAGGTGTCTTAAAATCCCTTACGAGTTACCTGAACGCTTGTGGTGCTGAAGGCTAGACTTTCGCAGCAGGAGCAAGTGGCCAGGTAGCGTCACTTGTGTAGAGGGTAGTTCCTTCTGATCTTACTGGAGAATTATGAAAAAGTATCCTTTGCCCTCTTGCAAGAAGAGCTCATTAAAAGGTCTTAACACATGTTATTCAGAACACCACTAAAAAGGAAGCAAGAACATTAAAGCATTATTTTTGTGGAGAATTAACTTGTTCAGCAGCAGAATTACTTCAGGAAAGGAGCCTGTATTGCTGGCAATGTCAGGTTTCTCAGTCATAATCTTCAGAGGTGGAGTGTACAGTAAGCATGAGTATTGAGCTGAAGTGTTTGTATCCCCTGTTGATTGATTTGGTTCTGCTGGGCAAATAGCAGTGTTTGACCTGCATTACTTTAGAGACTGTTCTCTCTGCTGGAGACTTTCTGTTAAACATGTTGCATTCACATTTTTGAATGCTTGGATCTCATAAACAAAAGTTAGAGACACTTAAACTGCACACATGTATCATTCCATTTCAGCCTTGTGTTTAGGAAGCAGAGCAGAGACAGAGATACCTATCACAGACTGAAGCACTGGTTCCCAGGCTCTACTAGGAGCAGGCAACAGTCTTGCATTCTGTTCCTTTCTGCCTTCATCACCCAGAAGCTGGATCACCTTGAAACCAGTGTCTAAAAGCTGTCAGGGCTAAAGAGGGTGGCAGTTGACTGGAGCCTGCTCAACTGAGTTGAGAAATCACTCTTTGAGAAGAAGCCTTACTGGAAATGGTTAGGTTTTGTGTTTGGGGTTGTATATATGAAGTATACATACTATATATGAAAAGCTGTGGGTATCCAGAATATAGTTAAATGCCTTGCATTTTCTTATAAACTAGACATTTAGGTGATGTGATGCAAATTGTGCATTGCTGTTCAGTAACTTCTACTGTGGGAATTCCATAGAAATAACATTTTCCCCAGTAAACTTGCATGCTTTTTTTGGACCTCTAAATCTGCTTTTTAAAAGCAGTTTTGCATGTTTGGAAATCTAGCAGGGTAGTGAGCTGTGCTTCTATTTCCCAAATATACAGTGTTCATTGATGGATCTGTACTTGTTCAGCCTGGAGAAGAGAAGGCTTTAGGGTGACCTAGTCTCAAAGGAGCCTACAAGAAGGATGGAGAAGCACTTTTTACAAGAGCATATAGTGACAGGACATGGGGGAATTGATTATAAATGAAAGAGAGTAGGTTTAGATTAGAAGAAATTAGAAATTCTTTATTGTGAAGATGGTGATGCACTGGAACAAGTTGCCTAGAGAAGTTGTGGAAGCCCCATCCCTGGAAGTGTTCAAGGCCAGGGTGGATGGGACTTTCAACCTGCTATGGGGGAAGGTGTCCTTCCCCATGGCAGAGGGTTTGGAACTAGTTGATCTTTAAGGTCCCTTCCAACCCAGACCACTCTGTGATTCTATACTGTTTTTTCATGTTGTCATTAAGGTGTTATGCCTGACACCAGATTTTAGACAACCTTTCCCAAACAACACTTTTAGACTGTTTTAGACAACTCTTTTTCCCAGAAAGAAGCAGGAAGAAGCTCCTCAATCCATGTGGTAATTCCTTGTAGCAATGTAGAAGGACTTGTCTGTGGCTTTCATGCAGTCACTGGCTGTGTTTAGATGTTTTTATTTAACCCTTGTATCTGCAATATTCTCAACACTGCTCTGTGTTACTGTTTTCCCTTTTTTGAAATGCTTCTTTCACATTACGAGATAGACTTGGTCATGAAAAGTACTGAAATTTGTCATTGGAATTTAATAGTCTTGGCCCATCTGTGGCTGAGCTGTTGAGATCCTAGGTGAAAAACAATGGCTTCTAGAGTAACAGATGTTTATAGCCCATCCTAAACTTAGTTGAAGAAGGAAATGTTAAAAGGAAAAACTTCTTTAGTCTGGGAAATCTGACTTTTCCCCCATCCACAGTCACTATTTTTTAAAATGCCTGAGCACTTCCAGAGAATTCAAGACTTGGTAGTATTAGATTTTCTCATTCACCTTCCGTTCAGTTGGAGTAAAACTTCACTCCAAAGTGGAGGATCTCTGGGCTTGTGGAACTGGTTACACTTTGCATCCCATGCAAGGATGGTTGCTTTTGTAAATGCACAGTAAACTGTGTGTACCCTAACTGGCATGTGACACTTTGGTGGAAACTCCTTTTAAGAATAATGGGCAGACAAAAGTGCAGGAAGTTTTCTAGCTTTCATTCAATGGCTAGTAAAAGATCCTTATTAATTATTTTCTGTCTTCTGCTCCCAAGTAGGGAGTGCATATATAGACCTTATATCTAGTTTACAATCTCTACAGTTCTGATGTTAGGAGTTGCACATTTAAGTTCTGTTGGGCTGAAATAAAAAGCTGTTGTAGTAATAATCAAGGGCATAATGATTCATGTTCTCATAGTGTGTAATAATGCCATATTTAAGTAAAACCAATCTTGAACTTCTTTTCAGAAAGTGAAACCTCTTTGGGCCTGGTGCATCAAATACTAAATCACACTGATGGCTCTAAGTCTCTCCAATCTTCTGAATTCACTGGTGAGAACTTGCTACACAGTAGAAAATCCTTAACCAGGCAGTGTAAGCCAGATAACATCTCTCATAAGATAGAGATTTAAAAATGTGATTTTGGATTACTTAGCATTGTGATTGCTGTTTGCTTTGCATGCACTTTGGCATTAGGAACCACTAACTGTTGTCTTATACAGGCAGAGATGCGATGCTCTCGTGTAGTTCCCTTAAGACATTGTAACATGATGTGTCATCTTTCCACACACTTTAGCAGTTCTGTAGTTTACAGAATTTCTGAAAAAGTTTGGAAGCTTTACTTAAGTGAACTTTCTTCTATTACCTGATCAAAACTGCCTTTTTAATGGTTATCACCTCCACTGAAAGGATCATGGAATCTAGTATTCTATAAATGGAGTAGAGAAGTTCTTTGAACCTAATGTAGTCTTAATGTTTCAGTTTTCCCACTGAAATACCATTTCTGCTCTTGATAAGATACTTAACTTGTTATGCCACAGCTTTTAAGCTACTGTAATTTTAAGTGTCTAATTCTTAAGATGTTTAACAGGACTTAAACACTTGTCAAAAAGTTTAACTATGCTGTTTTGAGTCTCTCAGTATTAAAATTTTTACAACTTTATTAAAGAAAAAGCTTGCCTAGCTAGGTCGTGTTTACTCCACAAAGCTTGCTCAGTTTGCCTGGCAAATCTAGTGAGGATCTTCCATTCCAGAAATGGAAAGGAATGCCAGTAGAGGGACCAGGAACTTACACATGGATTTTCTACTTTCTGGGATATGCTTCCTGGTTTTTTTTGGTTTTTTGGGTTTTTTTTTTTAGGAAACTGGTTATTGTGGTCAACTTTAAAAAACTCTGTATTTTCCTTCTTGAGAGAAGCAGAGTAACAAGTGAGTGACCTCACAGCAAAACTTGTAGCAGTAGTCAGGAGCAGAAGCTGAACCCATCTGTTCACACAGATTGTACAGCCAGCCCCCCCCACAGACACTCACTCGTCACTGGTTTTGGCCACTTCTGGGAAGGACTTGAGTTTCCAGAGAAGCTAAATGTAAGCTACAGCATTGTAAGGCTAGTACATGTTACATGCTGTGGTACAATCAGTGAGCACTGTTAGAATATTTATATTGCAGTGTAAAACTGCTGCAAACTATGGATCTTTGAAAAGTCCATTGACAGTACCACTGTTACTGTGCTCCAAATACCAATACCTGCTGAGTATCACCATCCCATAGAATCTGGTTGATATGTAAACAGAATCATGCAATTGAAAAGTGATACTCAGTGACATAGTTCGAGCAAAAAAAAGATAGGTAGTTATCCCAAAGAGTACAAATCCTCATATAAGTGATTGTAGGAAAACACATTCATAGTGCAGTGTGCAATAGCTCAGTTTTTAATAAGACAAGATTTGTAGCTGTCACTAAGGAGATACTGAGCAGTCATTTATCCTGTCAGTCAGTATCAGTAATATACAGGACTTTGTTCCTTGTACTCATAGCTGAAAACTCCTGTAGTTTTTTCTTCTACTTTCCATTCCTTTTCCAGTCTGTAAGCCTGAAAACATTTCCTTGCTGCCAAAATATAGCACCAATACAGTTGCAGAATATTTGCATGTGTGTGTTGTCCCAGGCTGTTAAATGAACAGGATAACAGCATGACATCAGGTACTGACTTCAAATCTGAAGGTTGTCTCAACTGAAATGTTACCACTTGATGCAGTGTGCTGCAAACAAACAAGAAGCATTTGTATACCCAAGTCTCTTGGTAAAGAGAGCCCATCTTCTGATAACCATCTTGAGATGTGAATAACTTCAGGCAGAATTGTGCTTAAAGGTTCCTCATGTTTAAGTTTAGAAAAGGAGTTGGGCTAGGTTAACTTAAGAGTCAAGTGACTTGCATAAATTACTGAAGGTGTCTTGAAATGTATGTAGAAGTTTTGTGGCAAGATACAGCTGTTAGCTGTGAAAGACAGTTGAGATATTCTGAAATTGTAATATTCTTATTTATTATTGTAATAGTAATATTCTTACTGATTTAGTAGTGATGGTTGAGATTTCCCCCTTCACCCATCACTGTGTAGTGATTCTGTGTAGTGGATGAAACTGGGTGTTTCGTCACTGTTTAATTTGGTAAATCCTGTAATCATTACTGTGTGATGCAACCATGGCCACTGAGATTTGAGCATGCTGTTTGAGAAGAGTCTGTAAGCACTGCATCCTTGTTTGGGGCTGCTGAAGCAAGGGCCTGTCTTAAAATCTCGTGTGTAATCTTTAACCATTGAATGTTACATTTTGTCCCTTTTTTAAACTTCAAGCTGTTGTTTGGCTCTCTGTTGCTTTACTAATGTTATTTAAAGCTTTGACGGTGTCCAGTAATGTCAGGAATCTCTAACTTTGTGTAGTGTTGCATAGCAATACTCTCCTGAGTTACCGGAAATGTGGTTGCAGATAAAGAGCAGTGTATGCCAAAAAGAGAATGACAATCATTTTTTCTACTTCGTCTACATGTACCATTTTTCTTTTGATGCACATGAAGGGTTTTCAGCTGTGTCCTGTCTCTTTTTTATAACAAAAATGAGAAGAGAGAATAAAGCTTTTGGCAGAAGGTTTCTAGGGATAGTCACTGTTTTTTTAGATGAACTGATGTTAGCAAGCTGAGTTTGGCACCCATCCAGTTGCATCAATGCTACAATGCAGGCAAGCAGAAAGTATTTTCTGCAAGCCACATAACACATTAATAGCAGCTGTGTTTTTGTGCAGCAACATACTCTGTTTGAACAGATTCTTTAAAAAAATGACAGCTGAAATTAGACTTGTTCTTTGAGAAGCTCAAGATTGTACCTGCAGGTGTAGAGGCACAGTCAGTACACCTGTGACTTCACTGTGCTGAGCATGTATGTGAATTCCAGTCACAGTTGGGTGCCACAGGAAATGAATATGTAAGGTTAAATAGGTGGAAGTACTTTCATGTAAAGTACATACAAATGGGTTTTTACATGCATAGGAATGCCAGTTTTCAGAAGCAACTTATATCTCACAATCAATATGCTTATTTTTTCAACTGAAATGTAATGTAGACTGTAGTCTGAGAGCAGGAGGGGAAGAAACCCAGTGGTAGTGTTAATAAAATTCATGCTGGCTTTTAACAGAAGAGGAATAAAGTAATGCTGTCCTAGTTTGCAGGTCTTCATAAGAAATTTTGATTTGGATAGTTCACAGTAGTAGTAATGTTCTCATTAAAACCTTCAATGCAGTGTTCCTTTAGCATGGAGAGGGAAGACCTGGCTTATGTAATAGCAATCTATAACCTGTTCTGGTACATTAGGATCTCTGTCTATGGAATAGAAAAGGAATATCAATCAGGTTATTTTAGGAGGCTTCAGCTTGCAGCAGCCCTTTCTGAGCAGTATTGTCTTTCTAACCTGGATGCAACTGATTCAGAATTTCACAGTAAACCCCTGATAGTGTTGTAAATAGTATTTTGAAATGTCTGTTAGACTTTGAGTAAGGGAAGCAGCAAAACGTTGCTGAGTGTTTAACCTAAATTGAAAAAAAACTGAAATTAGTTGTTCTTGAGTGTATTTTCCAGGTACTATTTTTAAATGGAGGAGGAGCAGCTGGAATGTAGATGAGGGTGATGGTGGTAGTGGGATTCTTCTGTCACTGGTTTCCTTTGACAGCTGTACAACTTTGCAGAGTGGTGAGAAGCATACAGCTCTAAGGGTCCCAGGCTGTTAAAAAAAATAACTGATGTACAATTTCAAAAATACAGCTTTTCTAATGTCACTTTTGGAAAGAAGAGAGAGCACTTCCAGCCATTATTTAGCGTAGTCATTCCTAAACAAACACAGCTTGTCTCCATAAACTTCATTTGCTGCTGTTCCAAAAGAAAGCAGTATTTTGGAGGTGGTTAAACCAACACAGATGACTGCTTTACCTCAGCTCTGTTTTATAGCTAGAATCTTAAATATACTTAGGACTCGAAAACTGAAATTAACTACTGATTTCACTTAAATAGGCACAAGTAAGGTGATTATGATAGTGGAAGTTTTAATCATAGTCAGAGATGGTGGTACAACAGATCCTTTTTTGCCCTTTTCTTTGTCATTCTGTGTGTTGTCTTTATTTACATCACTTCAGCAATCTGTTCCTAAGCAATATATTTACAGTGCTATACTACAGAATAAAATACCTTGTTCATAGAATCTACTGAGTTGGGAGGGACCCATCGCTATCATCGAGTCCAACTCCTGTTCTTGCACAGGACACCCCAGTAAATGACACCAGAAATAAATAAATGGAACCTTCAATGTCATTGGCACTATGTTGGCTAAATATATGTTGATTCTAAATTTTAGGGTTTGAAAAAACGATATATTATGTATCTCTCAGTACCAGAACAGTATATCCATTTTCCTCCCTCTGTTACTGCTGCTCAGCTTTCTACCTGTTAATCTTTGTGTGCTAAAGCTTTCTTGCTCTAACTTGTGTTGGATGGCAGCTTAAAAAAATCTAAAGGAGTTGTAAATCTTGATTTTTATATAAATTAAACAGTCATCTCCGTGAGTATTTGCTCAGTGAATTCTAGGTTGTTTGGTTTGTGGTTTTTTTGTCATTGTTGTTCAGTAAGGACATTTATGAGTGAGGTAACTACTTTTAACCTATTACCCTAGGAATAATTTTAAAATATTGCAGTGATACTTAACTGTAGAAGTATTTGGAAGTAATCTGTTGCTTGTGGCAATATAAGTAAGTGCTACATCCTTAGTTACTCAAAGATGTTACTTATGAAAAAAGGTAATGTGAATGTAACAGCTGAGTAAAAATTTATAGCTTCAGTTGTTCGAATAGGAAAGTACTGGTAATAATTTCAGTGGAATTTCTAATACATACTAGAAGTAGTTTGAACAATATTTGAACACCAAAAAAAAGACAAATGCACCAGGAGAATGCATGCTCAGCAGTGTTTGCTCTGATGTTTACAAATATTGCAGCCATTTATACTGACTTGTTTTTCAAGTTTATACATGAGGTATAATTGGTCTTCAGGCTCCTGTTGTATCCAGAAGCAGGACGTTATTACGGTTTTGATGCAAATGGGTTTTCTTCAGGGAGGCAAGCCTGATGAAGTAGATTAACAAAGGATAGTTAAAAATTTCAATTTGTGAACAGGATTTAAGTGTGGTAGTGATTTATTGCCAAGCAGTAGTGAATTTCCCCAAAAGTGTGACCTGCAGTGCATTCTTGAAGTACGAGTACTATTTACAAGCACATATTTGGGGACATTTGTACAATCTGAATATAAAATTGAAGGAAAATCTGAAAGAGGTATCCTTTGCAAGGGCGTTCACAGTCTAACCTTGATTCAGTTTGTAAATTGAAAACTGAGACTTCATTTTGTTTTGGAAAAGTAAACCAAAACAAAAAATGCTTGCACTCAATGAAAGTTAGTCAATGAAATAGTGATTCTGCTGCACTAGTGGGCATCCCCTTGTAAATCTGTATGGATAATGCTTTGTCAGTTTTACACCTGTGGGTTAAATGGATAAAATTCTGCCTGACTTGTGATGCACCGACTACTCAGTCACCTTTCAAAGATTTTAGAGAGAAGGATATAGTTCTGTGAAATTTGGTATTGACGGAGTTACTTGTACATGTGTAGTTCCAAACAAAAAGGTACTGTACAGCAATAGCCTGCACAGTTGTGAGCATGCCCAACTTAATGTTTTCAATTGAAACATAAATCTTAGTTGTAGGCCCTTGCTGCCTTCAGAATGCTCTCAGTGAGGGGTGCACTGCAGTTATCAAGTTTGGCATATAAACCTGTTTCACTAATAATGAAGAAGTTTCACAGGGTGAAAGCAGTGATGCCATTTCTACCTAATCATTCTTTTTAATCTGTTTCTAAAGAGTTTTTGGTGGGGTTGATTGCATTTTGCTTCCTTTCTCCCCCTCCCTTTTTAGTATCTTGAGCTGAATTCCTTTAAAGCCTATATACTAAACAAACAAAAAGAGGAGGTGCTATTTGGACAAAAATTTCTAGGAGGATGTCAGCCTTCTTGACATAAAGGTGCATTAAGGCTCTTAGGAACTTGCTGAGGTAGTTTTCGGGGGGGGGTTAGGTTTATAAAGTAGATGTGTTTATATACACAACTCCTACATATTTTGATATAGTATTTTCTCATTTTATATTTTGTTCAGCATTTACAGCCGAACAATACCAGCAACATCAACAGCAACTGGCACTAATGCAGAAACAGCAGCTTGCACAAATTCATCAACAGCAAGCAAATAGTAATTCCTCTGCCAACACATCACAGGTGAGGGATTTGTCTGTGCTATGATTTATCCCTCATTGTTTCCCACCAGGGTTCATCTCTAATTGTCAACTGTTGCCATAGAACCTTGAAACTAACCAACAGGAAAGTGGCTTTCGCCTGAATCTACATCATAGCCATTCTGTAAAGTGTTTAGAAGGGACACTGCAGGTGAGTGTGGCAGGCATTGCCTCTGCTCCCTCTTAACAAAAAAAAAAAAA
>VXAX01004844.1:197561-199071 GCA_013399835.1 Leptocoma aspasia | reverse complement strand
AAAAAAAAGGAAAGAAAAGAAAGATGGGTCAGTCAATTGATGAAATTTTCAAAGCCTTAGGAATATGAATTGCAGAAATCTCCAGCTGTGTCATTATCCTCTTGTCATTGGGGGATTTCCAGAGCAGATTTTTACTTAATTAAAGCTAACTCATACATATGTCCTCCATACAGCTGTGAAAGTGTCTAATATTCATAAATGTGTAGGGAGATTACAGTGGTGACAGACACATGAAAAGGTTCAGAAGTTGTTTGCAATCTGAACCTCCAAGTCTCTGATTTGGGTTTGGAGTTTCATGAAAACAGGTTGATCTGTGAAACAGTGTTGTTACATAGAACTTCAGAAATCCGCTTCTTCATGTTTTGAATAGTTGTGGGAATATCATCTTGGTTGTTTTAACAGAGCTAAAAGTGCATGGTAATACCAAAACTCAAGGTTGAGATTTTAACTAGCTTTACCAAATGCTGATGATTTGATCTGAGAGAATGACTGGTCTACAGTTCTGATTTATTGATGTATTGATGTTTGTTTTACTAGGTTCTGTGTAGCTTTAAAATGGGGAGTGTACTGACAGTTTGGAAGCATCAATCACATATTTGCCACCATTGTTCATTTTAGGGTTTTGTTTCCAAGACACTGGATTCTGTTAGTGCTCAATTTGCTGCTTCAGCTTTGGTTACATCAGAACAGCTGATGGGATTCAAAATGAAGGATGATGTGGTGCTTGGAATTGGTGTGAATGGCATTCTTCAGGCCTCAGGTATGCAGCTGTTTGACAGAATTTGATTACATCTTGATTTTTGCAGTGAAGACATGTCTGTTTGGAGTTGAGTGTTTTCTGAAAAATGAGCTTACAGATTTTTTTTTTCTGTTGCAGGAGTGTACAAGGGCTTACACCTCAGTAGTACTACACCTACAGCACTTGTCCATACAAGTTCATCGTCGACAGCAGGTTCAGCCTTGTTACAGCCTTCAAATATAACGCAGACTTCAAGTTCCCACAGTGCACTGAGTCACCAAGTAACTGCTGCCAATTCTGCAACAACTCAGGTTCTGATTGGGAACAACATTCGATTAACTGTACCCTCATCAGTTGCCACTGTAAACTCTATTACCACGCTCAATGCACGGCATATACCTAGGACTTTAAGTGCTGTTCCATCATCTGCCTTAAAGCTGGCTGCAGCAACAAATTGTCAGGTGCCCAAGGTTCCAGCTTCATCCTCTGTGGATGCAGTACCAAGGTAGGGGTACAAGATCTGCTTATGTTTTCCCAATATTAGATATCTGGCTTTAAATTAATGTGCATAGTGGTGGTCAAAAAGGGATAGTTAGGGAGGAATCCAAGAATAGACAGACTTTTACACTGTAAGTTTTCCAGGCTGTTCTGCTAGTTACCAGCTGAAAAATAAGGTTTAGCTCAGAAGAGAAATTTATGATGCTATAGTACTGTGGCAAGTAAAATATCTCCACTGCTGAGTTGAGCTGTTGGTTCTTATGTTCTCTGTGA
>VXAX01004844.1:157561-195061 GCA_013399835.1 Leptocoma aspasia | reverse complement strand
GGAGTATGAAGCACTAAGGGACAGTGTCTGAATGTTTCTGCCACTGTCCTGCCTCCTTGCAAAGAGCTTCAGTCCTTCTGGTCTGTTTTTCACACTGTGCTCAGTCAGTGGCCTGTTGTACGAGAGGGGTGCTGGTCCGCTGCTTCTGTGATAGGTAAGGAATGTTCCAAGGAAATGCCTTGTCTTCTCCAGGAGACAAACATGTGGGAGAAGCGAGTGATGAATTGTGTCATCTTGGTTTCAAGCAAAAAACCTGTTAGAATCATGCTAGTGCTTGATCCAAAATGGTGTGGTTAGAGGTTGTTAGCCCTAGACCATCACTAATACTTGCCTTTCTCAGTGATTAAACACCCAGATTAAGACCAGAAGTCTTCTGTATCTGTTTAGAAATTGTTTGCTTGCAGTTCCTTTTATTTCCTTACAGCCCTTTTGTTGTTGTATTGGAAAATGAGATGCATCCTTTCCTCCTGTCTCTTCCATTTAAAACAGGAGTTGTTGCTTTTGTTCATAGTGTGACTGTGCAGCTGAAGGAAGCAAAATTACATTGGAGAGGACTTTTCCTTGAAGGAACTGTGAGGTGAAGGAGAGTGCCACTGAGTTCCAGATTACTAGTCTTACCTAGTGATTAGTTGCTGTTATCTTTGGAAAATTGAGATTAAGGATGTGGCTGCCATCTGGGTGGCTCTTTATTGCATTGCTGAGAAGAGAAGAAAATAAAATCATAGAAGTCAAGTTTCTAAACCTAGGAAAAGTGAGTCCACTTGAGTTTTTTGCCACATAGCAAAAACACTGCAGACATAAAAAGAGTTAATGAATAATGGTGGCAAAAATGTCTAATGTGCCTGAAAATGTAATGACTGTGGATGAACTGGATTGTCCTAAATTTGAGAGTTTCCTGAAGGCTTAACCTGTGAGGTGCCTCACAGGTTACCAGGTGTTTACCAGCGGAGGTAAACAAATGGCAGCGTGAACAACTGGTGAAGTGAATTCCAGACATAGAGGTTCTCCATAGGGTATGGTTTAATACAGGTGTTAGTCCATACAGAAATCCCACAAAATACTAGCAATAGGGCATGGAGGATTGCTGATGCAGGAACAGGGTGAGTGGGAGTGGGTGGATAAACTCAGCCAAAACTGCAACTACATCTGTCCCTTCCTTGGGAGACAAGTGAGTCCAAACTGATGAAAATGGTGCAGATTAAAATCGCGTACTTTGGGATACTCTGGTTGCATTTTCACTGAGTATTAAATGTTTACATTTTCTAGTTGTTTGCATGCATGGCTCACTATGGGGGCAGTCAGAACTTCACAAGTGTTTCCCATGAGTGGGTCCTGGGGAGTGAGCATGCCAGGCTTACTGGCATTTAACTAGGCCTAATACAGCTTGTTTTCATAGAGAAGGTAGTCAAAGCAGCAGCACTAATTTTTTTTTTTTTCAAAGGTTCCCAATGAGTAAGTAAAAAAATCCACAGGGGGGAAGAGTTAGAATCTACTTATTAGGGAACTAATTTAGAGTAACTAATTTCTTCACCAGTAATGGGAGAGAGCCTGGACTGACAGCGGAGCAGCGACTGCACCACTTGATCCGTGTGAGAAGGACGGGGCAAGGAACAGAAGCCAGCCTGCCATTGTTCTGGGAGATTGCTCTGCACTGTCACCAATAGAGCAAGTTATTTTAGAGTAAGTACTAAGCTTCAGTAATCTACAGGAATGAGGCTCTAGGATAATGATGTCCTAAGCAATTAGTGAGTGAGGCCTGTTAGTGCTGATCCAGGTCACACAGTTCAGTTCTGCAAAAAACTTTAATACCAAATAGCCCTGCTAACAGAGCAGCTGTGCCTTAGCCTGTTAGGGCTGTCCCAGGGGTCAGTGGAAAGGGGAAGGGAGGAGTTGCTACTGGCAGAATCCTGCCTGTTCCCTGCTGAGCTGGGGCTGTGAGCTCTGCCTGTGGCGTTCCCCAGCACGCAGCCGCCGGGCAGGCCCAGCCTGAGTCTCACCATTAGGTGGTGGTCTAGAACAACGAGAAGAAAATGCTGATTGAGATGTTTAGAGCAGCACTAGGAACTTGGTTGCAAACTCTTCAGTGTAATGGGGGCTTTTTTTTCAGTAGGGATTAGGGAAAGCAAGTATTTTAGCATTAACTCTTTTTTCTTCCCCATCTTAAATTATTAGTGAGATGTGCCACATCCTCATATGCATCATATCCTGACACATGCAGCATCAAAACCACCCACATCCTAAGTTCTGTTGAAACTTCATAGTCTTCTCTTCTTGTCCTGTTTTTACACATCTGCTGGAAGAATTACACCCTGAAGACACTGAAAGAGGGTGCAGTGCTTTTCCAGTGTAGAGATCTGCCATATCTGGGATTGTTACGGTGGTCAGGGATACTAGGAGCAATTTCCATTCCAGTTTATAAATTGTATGTTAATCCAAATCCAGGTATTGCTTAGAGCTGGTGTTTA
Source organism: Leptocoma aspasia (assembly GCA_013399835.1). Lineage (NCBI taxonomy): Eukaryota > Metazoa > Chordata > Aves > Passeriformes > Nectariniidae > Leptocoma > Leptocoma aspasia. The sequence continues at coordinate 192,596 of VXAX01004844.1, read as the reverse complement.
GGAAGTGGTAGTAATGGGCAAGTTGTGAAGAAGCTAAAAATCATAGAAGTGGTGCTTTGATGAAACTTACAAAGCCCTATGTTGCTAATTTATAACTAGTTTGCAGGTTTTTTTCCTGCTTCCTAGTATAAACATTTTCAAATACTTGGATAGAGAAGTCATCCCTCCTAATCATATACCACATATGATTTGTGACTTTCTGCCAGTAATAACAGGCAAGCAGTCTCCAATCTTGCTGGAGCCTGATTATAGCCATTTTTAAAAAAGACATGTCCTCAAATCTAGACTAAGTGCAGATGAGATTGGAGTTTTCCTTACCTTTTTGGACCTGTGATTGCAGAGGTTTTTGTGAGCTGTAGTTGCTCACCTTGTGGAGCCTGTGCTGTGAGTAGCTGAAGAGCACTGTCAGTGTTGCAGAGCTGCTGGCTGTTACTGATTTTCCACTAAAGGGCTGCAATGATTTAACATGGGTAGACACACATTCTTTTTCTCTAGATTCCACTGTGATTCCCATTTTCCTAGTGTCTATTCAAGCAATTCAGTCCTACTCAGTGCTAACAGGCCTCCACTGATGACAGTGCTGGACAGTAAACACAAACCATTATTTCAGTACCATTCAGCCAGAGATGGTGCTCTGTGTGTCAGGTGTTCATTTTAAATCCCTCTCTCACTTTGTTAGACCCTGGTGTAAAAGCAGCTCAGAATTTTTTATGGCAGAGTTGTCAGTGCTGTGACCAGCATTTTTGGGGTTCAGTAGGTTTGATGAGACATGTGAGGTGTTCACAACAATGCTCTTTCATCAGTGTTGTCATCTCAGGTCTTCAGGGATTATCAGCCACTGGCATTGATACAGATAAAATCCTTTTCACTGCAGTCTGTAGACTTCTATCATTTCCTCAGTGTTTTTCTGCACATTGCCAGTGTAAATCAGTCTGCAGCTGTTATACTTGCATAGTTGATGTTTTCATGATAGTTTGAAGCAGGAACTGAAGGTAGACAAACCAGTTAGTAGGGGTGAGTATCATTCATGTGCTGATGCTCTGGCACAAAGCCGTTGTTCATGTCTCTTGCTTCTGGGAGATGATACTTTAGGGATGTCCCAATAATTCTTATAATACTTGGGTTTTAAGAAGCTCTAATTTTCAATATAATGTGTTTTTTTTTTAAATGCTTGCCAAAAAAAAAAAAAAAAAGGCAAACCCATAATAATGCAATGTTGTATCAAAATGCAATAAAGTATCAAAAGCCCGTAAATACTTTCAGAAGTGCTGGACCCAAAAGTAAAAGAAGCACATTTTACTTAGAGCAGCTCCCAGTTAAGGAAAGCAGTAGATTAAAAGCCTGTGGCTAAAACAGAACAAAACCACAGATTTTACAGATTCTTTACAGATCAGGTGCCAGTGTAAAGAAAATCACTAATGTATCAAGATTTTGGCATCCCTTCTGACAGTAACCTGTAATTAACTTGATGCTCAGCTGCTGTTCCTGTGAGCATTTTCTGCTTGTTGGGTACCTGCTCAGCAAACCCTCACCATCCTTGAGGCACTTCCTGGGGACAATGGCCACCTTCAGCCTCAGACACATGGAGGGACAACAATAACAATAGGTACAAATAATAAAAAAGAAACTTCCACTGAATCCAGTCTTAGATAATGTTCCCATTTTCTTATTGCTTCCCAGAGAGGTACAGACTAATCCTGCTGTGCCCAGTTTGCCTGCCAGGCCAGCAGACAGAGACTGCCTTCAGGTTCCTGAAAAGCACACAGCACACTCTGTACTGAGTGTTGTGCTTTAACCCCCTCAGCCCACACAGCCACTCACTCGCTCAGCCCCCATGGTGGCATGAGAGTGAGAACTGGAAAAGTAAAGGTGAGAAAACTCTTGGATCAAGAACAAAAACAAAAAGCTGCATACACACCAGCAGAGCAAAGTAAACCCAGGAATTCATTCACCACTTCCCCATGGGCCAGCCAGCCATCTCCAGGACAGCAGAGCTCCATCACACTTAACAGTGACTTGGGAAGGCAAACGCCATCACTCAGAATGTTCCCCCTTCTTCCCCCAGCTTTATACACTGAGCATGACATCCTATGGCCTGGAATATCCCTTGGGTCAGGAGGGGTCAGCTGTCCCAGCTGTGTCCCCTCCCAGCTTCTGGTGCACCCCCAGCCTCCTCCCTGGCAAGACACTGAGAGAAGCAGAAAAGGCCTTGACACTGTAAGCCCCGCTCAGCAATAACAGAAACATCCCTTGTTATCAACACTGTTCTCAGCACAGTGCTGAAACACAGCCCTGGACTGGTTACTGTGAAGAAAATTATCTCTACCCCAGCCAAAACCAGCACATTGAGACTCTAAAAGTTTCCTAGTGTGCCTTTAAGTGATCCATTTGTTCACCTCAGGAATAACGTGAATAGTGTGTCAGATTACTCGTGGTCAGCTTTAATCAAGCTTTAAGATAAAGCAGTAGTTGCTTAGAATTTTAGGTTTGAAAAATGGAACAAATGCTGACCAGGGAAAGCAGCAGCATCACCATTAGAAGTCTGTTTACAGCTCCTCTGGGGCTGTGTCTGTCTTGGCTGAGTTGGCATCGTGAGCCAGTCCCAAGTTGGCATCGTGAGCCAGTCCCACAGAAATCATCCTTGTACAGATTTGACCTGAAATCTTCCTGAATTTGCACCTTTCCTGGCTCTGCTTCCTAAGCCTGACTGCTGATGTCCCTCAGAGCAGCCATCATGGACAGGCCAGGCTCCCTTCTCAGCTCCCTGCCCTTGTGCTGGGACATCACTAGATAAAGCAGGTGACTTCATGTTTTCCCTCCTGCCTCTTGCTTTTCTTTGTCTTTTGTTATTTCTTAATGCAATCTTGCTCTTGATTTCAGCTTAATTTGTAATTGGAAGTAGCTTGTATACAGCTCTATAGCTTGGCTTGTTGCACTAAATAAGGCGAGAAGGCAGAAGGACTAATAAGACAGCCAAAGTCACTCCTATGAGAGTGTCAGGAAAGAGTTGTGAGCTCACAGTCCACAACAAACCAGTTTTTAGAAAGATTTCACTCCATACTGTCCAAGCACATCACCACCACTGCAGCAGGTGGCAGGCACAGGTCAGGAGCAGCCACAGCAGGTCTGACAGTGCCCATTGGGCCAACCCAGCCTGCAGTGATGGGACACAGGTTGGGATGGAGAACTGCACTCATTTCCTGAGAGTTTATTCATGAGTAAAAGCTTTAATGTGCTTCTTTCCCAGGTAGCCTGTGGGCTCTGGGGCAGTATTTGACACTGGCTCAGCTGCTGCCAGAGCAAACAGCAATGCAGTGGTGCAAACAGCAATGCAATGGTGCAAACAGCAACCTGCACAGTGCAGCAGGTCCTGGTGCCCAGTGGCAGGACTAGAGGCGCAAACTGAGACACGGGAGGCTCCCTGAACAGCAGGGAACACTTTTTCACTGAGGGTGACTAAGCACTGGCATAGGGTCTATTTAATTTCTTATTTTTGTGAAATCAGCAGCTGTGCTGATTCCCAGCATGCCAGCAGCATAACAGAGCAGGATTTCATTCTGGATAAGTTCCAGTCCAGCTACTGATTACCTTTCAAAAATCACTAATTCAGTCATGTGCTATTTGTTAAGGCTTGAACATCTAACTAACTGTTGGTGAATCCAGGGCACTTTGTAGACAAATTATTGTTATTTAATTAGAATTATCATGCCCACCTGGTGCTGATCTGTAGCATTCAAAACTGTGGTTTCATTTTCTGTAAGCAATTCTTATATAGCTAATGTAGCATAGAATTATTTTGTGCCACCAAAAAAGAAGTGTGAGCTATACTAGAAAAGTAGAAGGAAATTATACCAAGGTATTGCCTATGCTGACATCATGCATGAATTTTGCTTGCCATATATGAGCAGTATATTTGAAAATTAGTGTATACATCTGAAAAATAAGTTATGTTTTACAGTGAGTAAAGATGAAGGTTAAAAATTAATTACTGTGAAAGCAGCACTCAAAGCTAGCTTACTTAGCATATATATTTATTCAGAAATCAGAGCTCTTACAATGCTTTAATGGATTCTTTTTGTGTTTTTAAGCTAATCTTGGCTACAAACCCTCTCATAACAAACCTGGTTAAAAGTTAAATATGGTTTGAAGCCAGCACAGAGTATAAATATGCAGTTGCTGATATCAGTCCTAACTTTGTCTCGTTTCAGAGAGGTCTTTACAGCTTAAGGATTCCCTGTTTAAATACCCATTTTACTAAACTCTGGGGCAGGAAGGTGATCCTGGTCGAAGGTCAGTGGGAGCAGAGTCGTGCTGAGGCAAAGGGACAGGAGCAGCTATTTCTCAGAGGAACAAGCCCACATCCCTGGGAATGGGATTTTTCTGCATTTGAATTCACTAAAACCGAAGTCAGAAGGAGCTTTCAGAAGCAAAGGCTGATTTGTGGAAGGATCAGAGAATCCTGGCCTTGGTCTGGGAGTCTTGTTGGTCATGGAGACAAGCTGTAACTTCTAAGGAGTGACAAACTCTGCTAGATTGCAGCTCCCTCTTAACTCTGCAACTCACCTTTCAAATCAAATCACTTCATGTTGGATTATCTCAGCATACAGAGACCAAGGAGCCATGGTTACCTTTGGAGACTGTGCTCACAGCCTGGCTTCCAGAGGTTCTGAAGGCATCTCCCTTGCAGCCCATGTCCTCCCCTCTGAGCCATGGAGGTTGCCACATCCAGTTATGTTGTTTATAAATAAATAAAACAGGCAACTGCCACCCTTTCTCTGCTTTTTAATATTGTTATTGGTCTATGCAAACCATACAGCTTGCATAAATAAAGAACTGGACTGAAGTAAATGAGAGGTATAAATGGCAGGCAGGATCTCCTGAGCTTCAGGTGAAGGTGTCACAAGATTTCCCTTCGTAATGCTGGATTAGTTCCTCACCTTTGCTGCATCTTCCAGTGAAATGAATGCAGGGTATTGCTCACATGAGAACAATAACTGATGTTAAAACCTGGAAACTGATGTCAAAACTTAGGAAGTGCTGTGGGTTTCAAACACTAAAGATCTTACAGATTTCACTAGGTGGGAAGACTGTAATGAAGTCAGTTTTGATTTACAAGAGTAAGTTATACTGTAAAAGTAGAGTAGCAGTGAGATAGAAAATACTTTAACTGATGCCACCCTCTCAGAAGCACCAAAGCCTTGGCTGCCTTGGCAGCTGTCATCCCCTGTGTGTCTGTGCATGATCCCCACATCAGCAATGGAGAAACCTCATCATTTTGAATGTGAAGATGAAAGCGATCCTTGTTTACAGTTACACCCAGTGACCACTGTGCACAGGAAGTGTGTGATTATAAAAATACAGTTAGGACAAGTCTTACAAGTCTTCCCTACCTGACTGTAGCAAGACAAATACTGCCTTTGTTGGATTAGGTAAACTGCAGAAATGCCCCTGCAGTGAAGCAGAGCAGACCATGTCTTTGTAAAGTTTGTGCAGAGCTGTTACTTCTGGGGGCAGAGTCAGAATTTTGGGGGCTCTGAAGAGCCTCTTTAGATTCTCATAAAGCATGAAATCTCAGAGAATTTTCCTCTCAGTCAGAGCACTTTCAATTGGAGCACGAGCAACATCTGTTTTTACACCAAATAGTTTTCACAGACAATATCTTATAGGATAAAAAAAAATGTGTTCTGTTAGCAACCATAATTGTTTGAGCCACAGGGCTTGGTTTGCTCAAGTAAACGTATCTTACCCGCTGTTATACTCCTGGGTATTCCCAAGAGAAGCCACACCAGGCTGACAGATGTGACACACAGTCTATGGAGGCCAGGCTGGCTGCCCTGGCACTTCTCTGGTGACCCTGTATTTACACAGTGCCTGTCAGAACATCCACTCCCTGTCCTGTTCCCTCTGCCCCGTCCCTGCCGGTGGCAGTGGGTGCCTCAGGCATTGCTCCACCTGCATGGCTGTGGAAGGACAGGGGCTGAGGGCAGGAGCTACAAGCACGAGGTAAGGGTGAAGAGGATGTGGCCTGAGCATTTGTAATGCCTTCATCACAGATGGATGTTCAGCTGCAGCCTGAGTTTATGGGCAGGTGATCCATCCCATGAGCAGCAGCTGCTGGTGAGCAGCATTCCTTCTTTCCACGGAGCACAGGGGTCTGTCTTTGCCCTGACAACATCTCGTACCAGATTTTGAAACCTTGAGGCTACATTGCAGCAGACAGCTGGGAATTGAGAGCACAAAGTACTCACTTCTTCTGTATGAAAACATTCCTGCAGCCGGAAAAAGGACAGCTCTGCAAAAGACAAAAGTAGATCCATCTTAGGAGGCAGGATAGTATTTAATCATCAAAACTAGTGCAGAAGATACAATTTCAGAGTTTTTCAGTCAATCTGACAGGCATTGAAAGAAAGGGCTGCAGTGAGCTCCCCTATTTCTGGCCAGCACTTTTGTAGTGCATTTGGATTTTTCTAGTCCCTCCTGCAAAGGCAACATATAGTTCTGCAATTCTTCTAAGTAGCATCAAGGACATTGTGTTCCAGTTCCGCATCCCTGATGTATCAATTAACTTGAGTGACTTGGAACTCTTACCTTGAAGCTGTGCACATAATGTTGACATTAAAAAAGAAAATGCTGCCAACATTTGTTGAAGTGCCAAAAAGAAAGTGCTCTGTTCAGGCTCACACCAACCACCTCATTGTTCCCATCCTATCTCACAGGATAATCAGAAAGTGCCTGGGCGATTCTCCACCCTTTCCTCATTTTCTCTGCAGGGAAGCATGAGATCAGCAGCTTTCTCCTTTTGTTTGTTTTCGTCCTTTGCATGACTATTTGTTTTGATTTATTAGAATTTATTTTCTTAAATAGAAAAAAAAATCATGGGTATAATGGGTACAATGCAGGGATACCTGCAGGCCAGGGAAGCTGTCTCTGGAGACCCCCTGTAGCCAAGACAACTCCCCAGAATTGTTCAGAGAACTTGAATGCTGGGTTTCTGCTCCAAATTTTGTTGTAGACATTTCCTCCTGGCTGTAGAGGCAGCACAGGGAGATTAACCTGTCTGAGCTAAAGAAAGCCTTAGTGAACACCACTGTAGTGATTAGCTGGTTTGTAATTGCTAATTTGGTATTGCAGTATTTAGTGATATCTCTGGAAATAGGAGGTGTTAGTGATATAGAAATATTTACAAATAGCTTCCAGCTAGCCAGTAAACAAAGACACAAGTCTGTTAGTGCCAGGAAATAAATTTCCTGCTCCTAACATGTAAATATAAGAATCAAAAATAGCAACCAAAAGCAAGAAATCTGCAAGATTTAGGAGATATTTTAGCAAAATAGGAAGCACGCTTTGCATAAATAGCATTTTGCATAATTATGTCATTAATTACAGCAACTAGTGGGACTGTTACCTCTTTTAAAGAGTTTGGTCACCATGCCAAGCCAATTTATTTTAATCTGTGAAGATTTTGGCAATGTCAGATGACAAACCATATTTAATTCCTCATGTAAAATCAGGAATTACATCTGTACATTACAAACCCATGAGTAGTAGCCATAAAAAACCAACACTTGGTGCAGAATTCTTTTTGGTAAAGCTTCCTGTGCTTTACTCATATAAACTCTGAGTCTCTGTTATCAATCCCTTCCTTTCCCAGCTGTATAGCAAATGCCTTAAACTAAATGGGATAAGAGCTTCTGGCCACAAGCTATTTCACACTGTTCAAGGCAAGACAGGCCAACAAGAAAAGTGCCTGAAGTGAGGCCTGGGTAGCCACTCTTCTGGCAGCACAATGTGTCCTTTTAACTACTGGCAGAATAACAAAATGAAAGAACTTGAAGTCAGATCTATCCCCAGCCATAAATACCAGACATTGACCTTAACAACACTTCTTTGGTACATCTAATAGCAAAAATACATAGAAGGTGATATTTCCATTATGATTCATTTTCTCAGCCTCAGAGGTACCTATCATTGCTACCCTGTATTGTCTAGTTCCATGGAGTCCCATTATTTTTTTATCTAACTTCCAACCATTTTCTGGTGTTATTTTTCTTATTCTGTCAGAATTGCAAAGGAATATAGCCAGCATATGCAGAGAAATCTGAAGAGATTATCAAAATTGACAAATTTCCAACTGTTGATCTTTTCATCTCTGCCAGATTCTGCTATAGAGTTGCCTTTCGTTCTCCCCATCTAATGCTGCTTCCTTCCCTCTCTGTGAGACAGCCACTCTCCTCACGAGGATTCCAGCAGAAGGGGAAGCAAGGCAAGCTTTCCATGCTCTGGTTGCACCCCAGGTTCCTGTGATGAGCAGGGAAGTTGTGTTCTTCACAGCAGTGCCCAGGACTCTGTGGGTTTAGGGGATTTCATTTGCATGCCACGAGGGATTACTCTAATCTTCAGGTACAGAAGCAGAGGTAATTCTTCTTTTAATCCATATTTAGCACAAGCCTTTCAACACACCTCTGTAGTGCAGCTGACTGTCTTTAGCATTTGAGTACCAAATGCTATCGTGGATAAAGAATAGAAATTCTGGAACTCTGGGGACACTGGAGTTTAGAGCCCAGGCATTCTGCATGGTACTGGTTTCTGTCTGTGTGTTACTGTCCTGAGCTAGGAATGGTTCACAGTGCTGCAGATCAGCCCATTCTTAGCACAGACACAGCTGTAAATTAAAAGTTTATTTAAAAAAAAAAAAAAAAAGGAGAAGAAGAAGGAACAAACAACAAAAAGCAAGGTGGGAGCAGAAGTCTGAAACTAAAATGAGTTTCAAGCCCAAGAGGCTGAGGAGAGTCACACAGGTATTCATCACCACCAGCCCAGCCTCAGCAGCAGGGAAAGGGGCAAAAATAGGGGTTAGCACCCACATCCCCCTCTTGCTGAAGACAGGGGATGAGCATGGATTGCTGGCAGCACTATGGGAATATCAGCTCACACAGATGTGCAGGGAGGTGCTGAGGATGTTCTGCTCTGGAGCAGCCCACAATTAACATGGGACAAAGGAGGGTGCTTCCTGCTACAGCTCTCCTGACTTCTGCTACACCCCCATGGCTGAAGATGCAAAGCCCTTTGCCTCTTATGGTGCCAGCAGGAATGGGTTTCTACACCTGAAAAACAGCTGGTGTGAGAGGGCTCACTATGACTCTAGCAAAGGAACTGCATTGTACAATAAATTGAAGTAGTTTAAAAAAATGGGTATGACTTAAACACTTCAGAGCTACACACATATAAATAATATAAATTAATAATAGCAACATAAAAATGTTTAAAATTGGGCTATACTTTGTTCCTGTATTCACAAGTTAAGAGCTTCTTGTAATTCTTAGTAATATCTGCAGTGCACTTTGGGGGAAAAAAAAACTTTTCTGACCTACCTTTCCCCTTCAGCTGTCATAGTCTTCAAGCCCCCTGGAATTGTAAATGTTCCTAGTCCTGAAAATTGCTCCATCACTGTTTTTAATTTGCCTCATCTCTTACTGTGTTGTGCTTGAATCACAGTTGAATAATTGGTCTCAGTACAGAGCATGAAAAACAGAATCTTAGGGAAAGTAAATTAATGCATCCACTACTGCAGGTACAGTCCACTAATGAAATTATGGACTAGAAGCTCATGTCCTTGTAGCTACCCTTAATCAGCAACATCAATGTTCATTGAGAACAAGGCATAATTCAGCTTTTAATTCAGCTGAGTCTGTATCTTTGAACAAATCACTTCCAAAACTAATTCTTTTGACTGCTAAATTGAAAGATAACTAAAAAAGCATTCAGAAAATGAGATATATTTTAACTGTCAAATTGGGGAGACAATATTTAGTATTTCAAGCTTAGTGGGACATACATTGCTCTTACAGAAATCCATGGTTATTACATTAATTTGGTGAAGTTGATTCTACCCAGAAATTATATATTTCTGTACAAGTTATACAAATATAAAAAATGGATGTTTAAATGTGATATTGATATTAAATATATTTTAAAGTTATTAAATTTTTAAAAAAGAAAGTGTACAACACTAAATATATGATAATTTCTGAGCTATTTTAACAAGTATGCTTGGATGAAGGTTATATCTGTTATGCATCTGACAGTGACATACTGACCTGGCTGCAGGATTTGTTTTCATTTAAGGGGAAGCTGAGATGGTCTCTTCAGTGGATGACCATAGACCCCACTGAAAAACTCAGGTCCCTTTTATTCTCCCTGAAACCCCTTAGAGCATAAACACACTGTGTTAGGAAATGCCACGTTCCCCAGGTCCCAGTGGATAAGTTCCAGCTGAGCAGAGAGCAGCCCCAGCACCACCAGAAAGAGAAGGAAGGATTAACTCAGGAGCACAGCCAGTTCAGGTTCAGGCTGCAGTGGGTGCAGAGAAATCTAAACTTCTTGGAGGCTAAAGAGAATTTCTCCACCACTGAATCAAAACCACTCTGGCCACTGCCCCCAAAGCCAATTTCCTGTACTCCTCCAGTGCAATGTGGCTTTTACTGGAACTTCAAATGTGAGTGCTAGCACCGATGTATCTGAGGAGCAGACCTTTGAAACTGTGGTTGTAAATAATTTTGGCAAGATTTTAAAGTGAATTTCACTGAATGTGTGATCTAAAATCTTAACAGTCTGGCCCTGACTGATGTAATGGAAGTGAACAACTATTCTTAGGTAAAATTAATGCTGTGCAGGATATGAACACAAAGTCCAGGAGCCAGAACAAAATTTGCTGCCCAAGAAAGTGTTTAGTCTCTGTAAAAGCCTGAGATGATGACATACACACAAATGGACCAGGGTCATGGCTTTTTGGCAACAGAAGCTGGTTCACTAGGTTACCACTTTCTACAGACGCCAACAACCAGCCAAATCCCAGCCTTGCAACATAAACTGTCATGGTCCAGTTTCTTGATAGTGTGTTAGAAATCATGCTTTCCAAATTGGCCTTCTGGTTTAATAAGTTTCTGGGATAAAACAGCTTTTATCATCAAAGAATTCAAATTGAAAAAAAGAGAGAATTTGTTTAATGTGTTTGATTATATAATTGAGGCTATGGATAAAATGGGATCAAGTCACCTGAATAAATGCACTTCTATGTTCAATAGTATTCTCTAAGAACAAAGACGGCATCATCTTAAGAGTAATATTAGTTTTGAGATATGTACATATTCGAGATATGTATTTCATAAGGCTTGAAAGGTTCCATTATGTTTATAATTGTGACAAACAATTATAAATAGAATGAAAGTGTGATAAATCTCAGTGTGATAAACCTTTCTCTCAAAGGATGCTTGTGCACAGACAAAGGAAACCAGCTACATCAAAAATCTGGACAGAGATAGTATAGCACAGATAAATCTGAAGTTTGACATCTGCTGGGAGTTCAGAGCTTGTTTAATTCCTTAGATTAAGTAGTTTGTGGTTCATTGATATTGTCAGGAGAGCAGGCATAACTTCAAGTTTCAAAAAATGCCTGATTTAAAGCTCAAAGCATATGGCAATATCTGTTGCTTTAGCTCAGGAGACTGTCACACAGAGTTGGAATCTGTGGTGTGTTATAGTATTTTGTCAGCAATATGATCAAAATGAAGAATTTCAGAAGAAAAACCTTCTGAGTTTTGGCTGATTTAACATTTTGCTTGTGCAAATGTTAAATCAGTATCATTTGTATCTTAGAAAGTAAGGCTCAAGAGGGGTAACAAAGTGTGTCCACCAAGAAATCATCTATTCCATTCTTCATTTCCATAACCATCCTCCTTATTTGTAAGAGGTGTCAGCAGCAAATGCTTCTGCACGTTTGTGTGGGTGTGCACCAGCCCAGCCTCGATGGGCAGGATAGTCACTGTCCCTTGGGGTCACGGCTGGCCAGAGGGCAGGGTCCTTTCTGCAGAAGGCTTCTGTCACTCTCTGTGGCTTGGGAAGAGGGGTGGGGGGCGAAGATTGCCCAGGAAGAGGAGACGGATGTGGGTAAACACTGAACAAACCCGGAGAATGAAAATTAGCAGCCTCCCTTGCAGTTTCCTTGGCGCCGGCACTTCCTGCTGGAGCTGAGCCCGCGGAGCCGCCGGGATGAGCGCTTTGCCAGGCGCCTTGTCCTGGTGCTTTGGAGGAGTGCCTGGCTCCGGCTGCAGACACACTCAGATGCCATCAGCCAAAACCACTTTCAGCCTTCTTTATATCTCATATTTCCAACTGTTTGTCCTTGTTTCTCTCCTGGTGTATGGCTCCCAGATCTGCCCTCCCAAGCTGCTCACCAACCACTGACTTTTCTCCTGCTGTTCCTTTAGGTTTGGCCACTGCCCCTGGTTGTCTCTTGGCCTTCTGCTTTACCTTATTGTTTCTCTTGATACAGACAACAGTGATATAGTTAAGTTGTCTGGTTTGGAGACTTCAGAAGATTCAAAGGCACTGCAGGAGTATAACAGGGGCTTGCCCTGAGGGCATTTGTCTGCTTGCAGCACAGGCCAGAGCTCATCAAAGGACATCTTTTAGCTCTTTGGTAGCAAAAAAGTGCACAGCTTGTCTCAAGTCAGGTCCTGACAGACAGGGATCATCATAATCATTAAGCTAATCACCACGACTGCAAGTAATTTGGACCTCTGTGAGCAGACATATGAGGTTTGGTGATACAATCTCAGTCCTGAAAAAATAATGTAAATGTGCTTCAGTGCTCTGCATTGATGATTCAGCTCTTAACAGAGCCATCACAGACATACCAGCTCCCTTTCACTGGGAATCTACCTTTTCATTTCCCACCTCAGGTTTAGCGGTACTAAAGTAATCCTGCACCTTTGCATCAGGTGGTGTAGGAAACAAGAATTGTTTTATGTAAGTAAAGGCACCAAAAAGATGGCTTAGATGATACACAGAATCCAGCTATGTAATTATCTCCTTGCTGATGGTCTCAAAAAAACCTTCCCTCAGAGTAAGTCAAGTGATGACAAACATTATTTCTCATGGATTTATTACTTTCTTTCATTCCCTGTAAATCAGGGTGACAAGATAATTATATGGAACACTCTATAGAGAAGAAGTTGTAGATTCAGCAAATATCCACAGAAAAAGGCAAGCGACAAGGCAAAGCAGCAAGGAGGATAACATGCACAAAACCTCTACTGAACATTGACATACCAGAAAAACAACCTAACTGGAATTAGGACCAACTTTGCATAAAATGCAATGCTGAAATTATAGCAAGAGCAGGAGAAATCTTGCTGACACTTGGCATCTGACACTGTTACCTGTGATGATCCCAGGGTAGACCTGAAAGAACTCTCAGCAGCAAGAACAATTTGGTTGAAGGTGTTGAATGTCTTTCTAACAGGATTCTACATTTCACCTGGAAGTTTCAGGGAGACATCTCATAATCTATCTTTCTATAATACATCCAGCTCTGCCAGACCAGCTGAACAAGCCACTTTCAGTGATGAGATTATTCCTATAAAAACACCATTAAAATCGCACTCACTGAAGTATGGAAACCTGTCAAGGCTTTGTGCCTTTTTAGATACTGACTGTTTCAACAGAAAAAGATTATGCGATATCTGGCCTCCCTTTCACTTGCTATGGAATTTTGTGGATACTGGGAAAATTTACCTTTCACTTATGCTTGGTCTATTAGACATTATAATGAAAACATTTGATTGAATGAGATGCAGAAGATAACTCAGCTGGTGACTTTCCATCTTGTCAGGAACATTAAGCCCATTCCCTGAAATAAATTGCTAGTTCAGTTTCACATGTCTGCCGGGGCTAAACAGCCTGTTACTGTAGGATGGAAAAAGACAGATTCAGCAGCAACCACAGAAACCTGGCCCAAAATAATTTGGCAGAGATTAGGCCTTGGGTTGGCACAGTGCCTGGGAGCAAATTACATCCATGCCAGTGGACTTAGTGGCCTCTCTCATATGGTCATTAATATATGCTCCCACAGTGACTTAGCATCTACCTCCAGTTAGGTACTTATTTCCTCAAATATCTTCAAAACATCAATAGCATAACTATCAGATGATTTCTAGTGATTACATGCTTGGCACCCAGAAGTCTCATCTCTCTAACCTAGTTTGGCTTTTATGCCTCTCTTCGATAGTCATTTTAGATAAATTTTGCTGTTCTCTGTCCTTCCCACTACATTTCCTGGTACAAATTTCTATCAATTCACTGTGAACGTGGCTTTTTAGCCAGCTCTCAGGTTTGAGAAAGCTTCAGTGAAAATACAGCAAATGGAATTCTAGTCAGAAAAGTACAGAGATTAGGGGAAAGAATATCCAGAACAGAAGTCTGACTTTCTGCCAGGAGATAGAGTTTGCACTGGCTGGCAGTGGAGCTGCACTGTTTGAGAGCAGCTGTCACTGTTGGAAGAAAAGGATTGGCCATCATCAAGGATGTGCAGCAGGCCTTCCTGGGTCACCATTCCCAGTGTGGGGAATATCACAAGGGATATCAGGACACTTCAAAGGGAGGACCTGTCTCACCAGTCACAGCCAGCACTAATTTGGATTGTTTTCAGTACTGGTGAAGCATCACAAATACCTTTTTTTTTTAGTTTCATCTTGAAGGCTTTTATTGAGGATATGCCAAATGGGATCATTGCGACCTCAGCTCAGCTCCACCTGCTGATACAGTCTTTATTTTTGGCCATAATGTCACAATTGCTTTAAATAATTGAGACTGAAAACCTCCAGGATGACTCCTGCAAAGAAAATCACAATGCTTCCCGTAGCATCCTGCTCTGGGACAGTGTCTAGGAGGGAGTTGAAAACCTGAGCTCAGCCTGCAGGTGGGGAAAGGCTGTGCATGGAAACTCAGCTGCTGCCTGCAATGCAGGGCAAGCTCCTGAGCTGGCCCTGGGTTAGCTGGCCAGGACCCCACTGTTTCTCAGGAGGTAAATTTGTCCTGGCACAGCAGCTGCTCTGTGCTGTGGTGTGAGACACAGAGCAGTGTCAGGATCCTGAGGACATGTGCTGAGGGGAGAGAAAAGCAGAGAGAGGAGACAGGCAGCACAGAGGTGCAAAGCTTACAGGAACCAGACCAAGGATCTCTAAATTTGCCTCCTGCTTGAGTTAGCTTAGAATCAACACCTTACGTTTTTGAAGGATAGATCTGATCACATACTTCTACTTAGGCTGAACTCAGCAAAAAAATTATGACTGGCTGAAAACAAATAAAACCCATACACATTGTGCCCTTATGGCTCTGAGCCAGTGGGGTGTACATTCAGCAGTTTTTTCAAAGACTTAAGACATGCTTCTTAGCAAGAAAATCCCTGAAAGTGAAAATTCCCACAGGATGGGACTCAGACTGCAGGAATGATGGACTGGACAAAAAAAACCCCTGATGTTGCAAATCTTGCTGTGGACTGGAGGCAGCTGAGAACACCCAACTGCAGGAACACAGGAGTCTGTCAAGTCTGGATTATTTTGCTTATTTGTGCTATGGACAAGGATCACTACAGCCAATGTCTATCCTGTCTCCATCTGCACACAATATAACATGACTACTGTTACAAGTCTGTAATGGTGACTTTCTGTGTCAGTTTATAGGCAGGTTTCTTGAAAGACAGCTGGTTTTGGCTTTTGAACAACAGCCAGCACTCACTGAAAGCACTGTACAAAGTTTTTTAGTGGCTTAGGAGTTGCCTGTCCTGTTCCCAGTGCACTGTTGCCTGTGCCGCCGATGGCAGAGCCACACAGGCAGTGTAACTACATTTCAACAGGAAAAGACTGAAAGGCCACAGACCTTAAATTCACATCCCACCCTTGGAAATTATTTCTGTCTAGTGAAGCTGGAAATAGTAGTTGTGAAGTGCATTGACAAAGAAGGCTTCACAGATGCTTAATTAAACCTATTAAACATTTCAGTGGAGGAACCCTCTCTCTGTAAAAGCCACTCGTGCCCTAAGCAGCTTTTTCAGTGAGGAACTCCCACTGAAATTGCTGAAGAGGAAAAAACAGCCTTGGTTAAGGCAAGGGATGTATTTCATTGGAAGTAATCCTAGATACATAGAAATTACTTGCAATTTTTGATTTATTTCAACAGGAGGGGACCTTGGCCACTTTTGATGTAGTGGAGATGAACTCCCTAGGATGACAAGTCATGTAACTTTTTACATGTTTTAGTGCAGGAATTCCTGTTGGAATCCAGGGCATAGGGAATATTTCCCTGCCTGTATTAGGGAGCCCTGACCCCCAGTCAGACACTGTTTTTAACCTTTGTCCCAGGGAAAAAATTGCTAAAGCTTTGGGATGAGTTGGAGAACACAGGTGTGAACTAGGTATGTAGCAGTAGTAATAGTAGTCTATCACAGGGTGAAGTATTTGGGGTTTTGGGATTTTGGTGTGAGAGTGAATGGGAGACAAGATGGAGGACTTTGGGTGTGGTCTCCTCTCCTTTTTGTTCTTCTTCTCCATTTTCTGTAGCATTGGTGGCAAGAAGTCATTGGTTAGAGAAACCTGCAACATAGGTGTTACGTGTGTAGTGTAGTAGGAGTTATTGGTAGTAAAGTAAAAACAATGTACGTGTTAGAAAGTAATTGGATTAGGTATCTTTAAAAAGACCTTGGTTTTGGGTATCGAGGCCATTTTTTGCCATTTTTGTCCATTTTATGCCTTGCTTCTCATACGCTCAGTCTGGCATGCAGACGGCGTACTGAACTAAGATAAGAGAAAAATAAACAACAACCTGAAGACCAAGAGACACAGTGAGTCCTGCGTGTTTTTCATCTCTGGCAAAGAACTTGCGAGAGGGAACCTCCTTCAAGGGCCCAGGGGGTAGGTTCCCAGCAGTGTGTGGGGAAACAGCAAAGCCTCCCACAAATTCCAAGCAAGGCATCCCTCCTAACATGCATGCAATGAAGCACAGTCACTGTTCTGCTGTTCCCAGCCTCTTTGCAGCCACAAGTTAGGCAGAAATCAGCTGCTATCTGATCTCATGTGCTATCTTTGATGCCCAAGTTGTATTACATGACCAAAGAACTCCTGAGCAATTACAAATTAATTAACACAGACACAGTTCAACACTAAGTAAATGGGGTATATGTCAGTCTAAAAATATCTTAATGTTAAATTTGAAAAATCCCAGGTGACTCTCCACAGTAACACATCTGGAAAGTTCAGTTTTTGCTCTCTCCAGTGACAGTTCACAGAGCTGGATCCCAGTCCTTGGTCTAGTCACCCTTCCTAAGCATATGTCCTCACCTACCCCATGCCTTTCTGAAGCCAGCAGCCAGCAACATTCTTCTCATCCTCAACAGCAAAAGCAAGAAAGAATGAAAGAAATAAGGAAAGAAAACACCTCATTTCTGATAAATCAAATAGGCTAATCAAACACAGTGAGGAAAGGCCCTGCAGAAATGTATTTATAACACAGAGGATGTCAAACAAATCAGTGACAGAGGGAGACTGACTTGAGCAAGTAAAGTGTCCAAATAATCCATCAGGCCTTGAGTTGGCAAGAATGCTACAGGACCAGATGTAGACTGTGAATCAGCAGCTTTGGAATGCCAGCACAGAAAGAATGGCAAGAGTGATCCAAGGGGGGACAGAGGCATGCAGAAACTGCTCCAAGACCATTTTAGCAAAGCACATGTTTCTAACATATATTTATGTCCCTATTACGCTAAAGTAATGGCTGAAATGCTTACTAGCTTAGCTTCTCAAGCATTAATTGAGGTCAAAAAGACTTTGTGATGTCTTGAACAGATGAAATCTACTACTGACCAGGCACTAAGGCAAAATTTAAAATTAAAAACATGCTTTAGAAAGGCCTGCTTGCTGGAGAGTGGAAGTAAATGCTGAATTACTGCTGCTTAGTTTCCAAAATCTGCATTCTGTAGAGTGACTTCTGTCTTGGCCGTCACCAGAGCAGGCTGAAGAACAAGTGGAGGAGAGCTCTCCCCTGCTCCTGGCAATGTGGTGCCAAGGGCAGGATTCCTTTCAGTGGGTGGGGATGGGGGGCGTGCTGGGGGCATTTGTTCCCAGCTAACTTTGGCTTTTAGGACAGATGTGGGTGCAGGAGGAGGGCTTGGTGAGTGTCCCTTCCTTCACCCTGCCCATTGCTCTTTCTCCTTGGCCATGGGCAATGCAGGATTATTGCACTACCCAGACTTCATTGCTAAGGATCTTTTGGACTCTGTGAATAGATGCTTCACAGGTCAGTGAGAGTCCTTATACCATTTTCTTTTTGGCAGTATCACTCCTTTCTTTAGGACTCATAGACCCTATGCCCTTCTGAAGAAAAATCAGACTACATTCACTAGAGAAAAGAAATGAAGTGTCTGTTTCTAGAAACAGGAAAAGCACATGATACTGCTGGAAGAGTTTTCTTTATTTTCTTGAATTAAGCCAGACTTCAGGATATTTTGCAGGGGTTAGAATCTATGTATTTGACTTCAAATTTACTGATTTTATGATTAATTTTTCTTTTCTTTCCTTTTTTATCTTGAATGAGAAAAAAGTAATTAATTTTAAAATTTTAACAATAACTTTTTCTCCAACTTTCAACCCAGGAAAAAACTATAATTTCTCTATCAGCTGACTGACTGTGAGTAAACCCTGGTCTGCTCAACATACAAGGAGACCATTGTCAATAGTCAGAAAATACCTCAGCACTTCAAACAGAAATCACATGAGAGGACCTTTCTGATGCCCAGATGGGTCAGTTGGCAGGAGGAGGACTGATAGCAATGAGAACCCTGCTTTGCATGTGTTTATAATTACCACACAGGCCACTTAGGATATTTTTATTTATTTTTCTCGTGACTCTACTGTCAGCAAAGTCAAACATCTTCATGGCTTCCATAATGTATCCAAAAATGCATCTTCCTTGAAATCCATTTCAGCATTACAAGGCAGGAATATTCCTGTCACCAAGGAAGCAGGAACTGTTTTCTTCTTTCAGTTAGAAATTAATTTGACTTTGTTGAAATTGCTTTGACTAGTTCCTCAAATTACTTTGATCTAGTCCAGAACAGCAGGATAGCAACATTTCTTTTTCTATGCTAGTGAATTCTCTGGATGTAATTGGGATGAAGACAGGACAAGGAAAAAGAAAATTAACATGAAAATATGGAGAGAATTTCTAGTGTTCTGTTCTGCTTCTCAGGCAAAAAATCCCGTGCTAGATGGTGAAGCACTGGACCATGGGCTGTGGTCAGGAGGAGAACATTTCTTTCAGAGGACAATTGCAAATCTCCATTCCTTAGACTGGAGCTGTGCTGTGCTCTGGGGCATTTGGATCAATGCCAGTGCTTTCAGTCCCACTGTGCCCAAACTAAAACCTGGGGAAATTCAGTAACAGTCCCTGTGGGCCCTCTGCCCTCACTGCATTTGAGCTGCAGCTGCCTGAATGAAGGGAGAAGCAGCAGAAGCATTCCCCCCACTTCTCATGTATCTCAAACCTAACTTGAAAAGACCACGGGTAGGATGAAAAATTTATGTCACTCTTGTGTTCAGGCTTCACTTGCTGCTGCCCAGGTTGCTGCCATGTGTGACAAAAGTGGCGGTTTGGGTTCTGAGGACACCTCTGTGCTGGGAACTGGCCCGCGGCTCCTTGCAGAACACCAAGCAAATACATGACAGCAACGTGCTGCTGCCAATGGGAGAACTGACCCAAACTGTTTGTTAGAAGCATAAATTATGCCTCCCATTGCAAAGCACCTGGGCATTTAGAAATTTGGAAATGGTTTTTTGTACTGTTTAACCATGAAAGGAAGCTCCTCAAACAAGTGCAATTTTTTGTTTCAGTTACTGTATGGTGGAACTAATCCTGGCCTTATAAAAAGAAAATCTG
Source organism: Leptocoma aspasia (assembly GCA_013399835.1). NCBI lineage: Eukaryota > Metazoa > Chordata > Aves > Passeriformes > Nectariniidae > Leptocoma > Leptocoma aspasia. Next base: position 172,829 of record VXAX01004844.1, on the reverse strand, counting down.
GCTCCTGTTCAATGCCTCTCCTTTGATAAAAAAAATTTGAAATAATGTAAATAAAACCAAATAAATCAGAATAAAAAAGTACCATGTATATTTCACATGAAGTGAACTCGCTATGCCTGCTAAATACTTACAGGCAATATGTGATCTGCTTTTGATTCACCACTTGTTTAAGTAATACAGATATTTTGCTCTCCAAAGTAATAGACAGAAAAGACAAAGTAAAACACAATGTAAAAAAACCCAACCAGCTCTATGCCTAATGGCTCGTGTTTGCAGGTCAAATAAAGCAAAACTCTTTGCAACCCTTTCTGGAAAGCTTATGGGTTTGGATATTATCTCACCTAGCAGAAAATCACTGAGAAATGTTAAATTTAAGAAAGACTTCATCAGCAAAAGTGTAACACCTCCATAAATGGATTAAAATAAGTTGATCTGCATCTTGAACTAGAGATCAGCAGTGAGGCTCTGTGTTTGATCCTTTGCCAGTTGTGCCACTGGGAATTTGTCTTTGCACTTGTAACCCAGGCAGAGAAATGGCATGCAAGGGAGAAAAGTGCTGGAAAGGCTCATTAATGCCTCTGTAAATAGCAGTTCTTGCCTTGCAAAGGCACTGGGAAGGGTTTTTTCATGAAGATTGGGTGAATACCCAAGCAGTCTCAACACTGATGGGCCTTGTATTGCTTTACAAACTTTATACAGACATACAAGGGAAGAGGAAAATGCATCTGCAAAGTATGTCAGTTGACCTGGAGGTAGACTTATGATATTAATTAACATTTTGATATTGAAAGGTTTCTTTACCTGCCTCCCAAGGTAGCCACTGGCTAAAGTAAAAAGCCAGCTCTTGTGTTTGCTAGTGAAAAACACAGTGGATGCAGGGCACACGGAATGAGATTGGCTGAGTCTACACATTCTTTCTGTTACATTCCCAGCCTGAATTTCAATATCAGAGATGACAATCATAATTTCACTTTGAGAAACTAAAATACATGTCCTAAGACAAGAAAACAAAACACTTTGTACATTCCAAATTGAATGAAATTATTTCCTTCACTGACTCATGGCAGTTTGTGCAGAATTGCCTTTGGTAGATTGTCAGACACCTGGCAATCAGCATATTGCCAAAACATTATAATACAGTCTGTATATGGTAACATCAGCTGTACAGACCTGATGTTTGTGACTTGAAATTCTATGGCTTGCTAGACCAAATGTTTCAAGTTTTGTCAGTGATACATTTGTTCTTCTGACAAAATAATTAAGCATTCTGTTAAAAAAAGTATTTTATTGTGGCAACCTCAGAAATAACAAAGCATCCATGACACATCCATCGCGTTCACTTGCACAATTGGAAGGCAAATAATCTGTCATCTGATTGATTATCTCTGTGACACAGAGCTCCATTAACATTATTTGAAAATATAAGTTAGTGTAATGCAGTCAAGGAGTTTGAATTTTGTGAGTGTCATCATATGCAGGTAATGGTAAGAGATGATACTTATTAATCATTAATCAAATTGTCTCATTTAAAAAGACCATATGCCAAAGCAGAAAAAAATTGAAAAGGAAATCCATCCAATCAAAATAATTCTTTCATCTTTTGATTTCAATAAATAAAGCTTCCATAGCCTTATTCATCAACTTTCTTCGATTCTTTAGGAAATCAAAAGCATTGCTTCAGGGTTAAAATTGGACAAAAAAAATCATGGAGATGGTTTGAATGAGGACTATTGCATTTAGATGAGTCAGACTGTGAGCACTTGCTTAGGGAGTCTGGAATTAGAATACTAAACAATTTTCTGTCTTCAAATCCTGTATCTTTAATGATGTGGAATTCACTATTTTCACTTATAACTCAGCAGTGAAAACATCCCCTTACTGGGAAAAATGAACTTGAAAAGACTGCAGAAATTTTAAAAATATTGATATTGCCCTTCTAATTAAATTTAATTTTGATTGCACATGCTAAGAATTTTATTATTTGGTTCTAAATTATTTAAATACTTTAAATTATAGTAAAGACCATTTTATAAGCTCAATTTTATGAAAATGAACTGTGTATTTAAAGACAAAGAAAAGAGCAAAAATACCCTCTAACATAAGATGTGGTAGTTTATTTTCCGTGCAATTATCTTTATTATCCCTTCCAAAAAAGCTGATCACTTTGATAATCGCATAAAACAGTATATAAACTAAAAGGAAAAGTGCATGCTGTGCTCTGCCAGTGGAAGGTCTGATTTTGATCATTGCAGAGTGTCAATTAAATACTTATAATACACTGGCAGATCAATTTTTTTTTAATGCTGTGTGGGTAGATAACTTCACCACACTGTTCTGTCCTTAGGGTTTGTTTCCACTCAATCTGACATGCATTCTCTGATATTGATGTTTCTGTTCCCACCTGGTGGGGAAAGCACAGAGTAGCCCATTACTGGCAGGCTGGTTAGTCAATCTTTAAAGGATCCCATTTTGAATCTGATTGCTCCTTACTTTCCTTTCAAATATACCACAGGCACCTGCTAAATTTGTCTCTTTGACATAAAAGTAGAAGGTTTCTTTAAAATATTTTAAAATCTAGTTTCAGTTGGGCTTTTTTCTTTTTTTTTTTTTTTGTAGAGAATATACAATAATAGGGTGGGCAAAGCAATAGAGAACTCAGGCACGGGGATGTACATGAATGCCAGAAATGCAGTTATCCCAGAATCATGGAATAGCTGAGGCTGGAAATGAGCTCTGGAGAGGATCTAGTCCTGTCCCCTGCTAATGCTCAATGCCTTTCCCTATGCATACTAATACCATTTGGTAGCTTCTCTCTGCTCATAACTCATGTCAGAGTCTAATCAGCCCTTTCAGAGGGCTAATGACAGAGCTCTCACAGACAGCACTTCAGCACAAAGTCTGAATCAATAATGTTTTAATGGATTCTATTTGATCTTTGCAAGGTACAGAGAACCAGTCCGATTCTACGTCATTTGAATGCTTTCCTTCAAGTGAGTGCCAAATACAGCCTCTGCTTTGGAAGAAACTGCTCTGAGGAGTGTACTAAATGTGTGCAGCACATCTGAGACTCTCATGTGATTAGAAATGTTGTTCTGAGACTGATGCATTGCTGTTATCAATATATTGCACATTGCTGCATATCTTACTGCAGTTTTCTGGAAGTCTACTTAAGGTGGGTCCAAATTTATATTTAAGAGTTCTGTGGGTAAATTTAAACACCTGACTAAAATTACCCCACTTAGGAGTCCAGCTCTGCCTTCATCCTATCTAAGATTTAGGCATCTAGGACTTGGATATCCAAAGCTACGTTGGATTACTTGCAGTCAATAGAAGGTACATGGGCCTGTCCAGAAGATAATTTATCTGACCTACCTTGCAGTGACATAAATCACCTTCTGGGCTATTTAAATTTGTTCATAGACTACAAGAGGAGACTAGAAACACTAGACTATGTGCTAGCTTATAGGTGCTTAAACAGGTTAGGTGAAATCTGCTCTAAGTTTTAACTGTCCTGTTAAACACTCTAGAAATCCTCCTGCCCAAGGCAAGGTCAAAAAAGGGAGTATAACACCTCCCTGGCAGAACAGAACTTCAGCTTTCCTTGGTCAGAATGCTGAAGCAAATTTCCTGGACACCAACCAGACTACAGAACATGAATACCAAGGTTCCTATATACTCTATTCCTGTGGTATATGATGTTTCCCCAGACAGTCTGTTTTCCCTTGCTATTTCTTAAAAAAAAAAAAAAGTCATTAGCAGAAACACAGTGTTTCCACAGATAAAAGATTACTATTTTGGGTGTTTTTCTTTGCAGAACCAAAGTAATCTCAAAAAATTAATAATCAATTAACCAGTTGACAGCAACTTTAAAGTCTTGTTTATATGATTTTGCCTCTTTTAATGTTGAACCTTGAGGAAAGATCAAAGCAATAAATATTGGTAATCTCACAGGAAGCCTGTCTGAAGCAAACCAAACCTTTGCTCCTTTTTCTGTGTTCTCATTAAGTTACATAAATATCCTTGCTAGCAATGCAGTAAATTCTGTTGGCCATGTATAAAAAGGAGAAGAATTCAGCTTATTACCTAGGACATAATTACCATGTCAAGCCAGAATAAAAATAAAGCAAAATTACTTTTGTTGCTTGTGTGTGCAGATAAAATCCTTACAGAACAAAAAAATGGATTTGCGAAGTAAAAATCTGTCAGGTTCATATAAATTTTTTTCTCAGAGCAGAAATGCTCTTAAAAGTAAAAATCTTCTATGCCTCAGAACACACTTGTGTGAGCACTCTGCTGTACTTTCATTAATACACATGAGATTTCTGAAAGGGTTTCCTCTACAATCTTGTATATCTCATAAAATCTTCAGTGATCTTAATGACGACTTATGTCACATTGGACTTTTTAGTTAATTCTAACATGATGTGACCAACGTGCCAGTACTTGCCTTTGTAAAGACAAGTCAGGCTGTGGAGCTAGGAAGTACAAGAAAGGAAATGCCTGTCTCTCGGGGAAAGAGCTGTGCCACTACCTACATCTAGATACGAAGAAGAGAAAGGGGAAATATACTTTGCACTCAAAGCCAAAACCAGCTCTTGTGACATATTCAACATCCACAAAACGCTCAGTAGGGATTTCTGGAGAAATCTTTAATTTGGCCAAGAAGAGCCCTAAGCAGGTCAGAGGCACAACCAACAGCCTTCCAAGCTTACAAGCACTGCTTGTTATTCTCTGGGTTCAGGTCTCAGCCCAGTCTAGAACACAGTAACAGAGGATTGAAAAAGACTACTTGGGTCACTGAACAATGTCCCAGGCAATCCAAGAACAACTGCAACAGATACTTAGTCTTAAAAGATCCATGCAACTCCATGAGTTGTGTACATACAGCCCCATACCTCAGCTTGAATGCTATTCCTGATTCCCTGTGGGCCTGAGACACAAAGAAAAAGGAGTAAAGCTGTACATCTGGGGTATCATGAGAAGAAAGCAGGAGTGGTCATTTCCAAACACCCTTACAGCAGTAAGAATTGGAAGTAAATTGACCAAACAATCCTAAGATGCTCCAAGAGCTCCTAACACCAGAAACAACAGCAGTGCCTCTCACTGAGCAATCAGCCCAGGACCCACGTGACTGCCAGAGCTAAGAACAGAAGTCCTGTAGTGGGAGGCTAAAGCATTGCAAACACACAGAACCTCCTCTCTAACAAGCATTTGGGTACCAGCCCTAGCAATAAATTGATACAAAAGAGCAGTGATCTCGAGCTTTGATTCCAACTCCACAGTCATTCTTATCTCGTTTTGGGATCCCCCATCCATAAACTTATCAACCTCCATCTTAAAATGCTTTGAGTTTCTTATAACAATGTACCATTGTTGTCTACCTTTTCCCAGGGAAAGCTAGCCTTGGGGAATACAACAGGAATGTGATGCATATTTTTTTTATTTAAACAGCATGAACTTCTGTGTTAACCCTTACGTCATTCAGCTTAATATTATACATCTAAAATAATGGTGACCACTGCTGTTTTCTGTAGACCAGGCTGTACCTTTGAGCAATGGACGTAGGGCTGATGTATCTGTCATCAGTGTGATCTGTAATCCTTACACAGAAAGGGCAGCTGCTCCAGATAATTAATTCATGCATAAAACACTGCTACAGTTGAGTTCATAAGTCCTAGATTAAATGCAGAACACATACAAATATAATTTTTTTCAAGACATACTAGGTACCCACCTAAACCACTGTGACCTGTGAGATGATGATAATGTTCAAGAGGGAGGATTTTCAGAAAGAATGACAGGACTAAAGAGGTATTCCTTCATCTTCCATTGCTAAATGAATTTGGGGAATTATATCTGCTCTGGATACTTGATCATCAATTTTATTAACAGTGAGAAATTTATATATTATTTTAATATCACACGTAAAATAATGATAGTATATTTACAAAGTAAATACAAATTATTTTCTTTTCAATAATGACAAATACACATAACAATAGAAGTGGATATTTCTGCACTAAAATTACTTCAGCATTTTGTTAATGTGGTCAATGATATCTCTGAAAACAGGAGGAGTTAAACTGTTGTAAATGGAAAACACCAATATTATTGACTTGTAACTAGACAGGGAGGTTATGTTGATGAGGCTTAGAATTAACGGGTAAACAAAGATGGAATTCTGTAACAGAAACACAGAAGGGCCTATTCCAAGGAAAACACTTGAAAAAGGATTTTGAGATCCATAAAGATAGTTGTTTCAAGGCTGCTAACTCTGACCAGCGTCAGGTACAATGTAAATGGGGCCACAGCATACAAGGACCATTGATGGTTCACACTACAAGTTTGACATTAACTAAATTAGTTTCAAATACATTTTTACTTTAGAAAATATTCTGGAGAATTTTCAAGTCTATGCGTAAAATTATTTTACAAATTATTCTAAAAGTGCTTCACTGATTATGAAGTAAAGTAACCATTCTGTAGAGCCGTGACTGGTAGAGGGCTGGTGGATGAGGTGAGGGGAACTAAAGGACACACAAGGCTTCAAATCTACAATGTCCTTTACAACCTTCTACAGGCTGATCTGCCAAATTGCAATGACCAATGGAGCACATGATAAAGCTTCAGCTGCCTCACTAAGCTCCCAGCCCTCTTCGTACATCCTAACCCCCACACGCTCTGCAAGGTAAACCTTTAATCCCACATCCTTGAACCGGATTCAGAGGTTCAATGCAGTGACCCATCACCCTTGTGTGCTGCCTGTTAAGTGCTTGGCCAGAGCAAAGGGCACCAAGAAAATTTTAGTTTTAATCACACTATGGTATGTAAGTTCCAGCTATTGCAAGGGGCACTGTTTTTCATTTTAACAGACATAAACCTTACTGGAAAGTTTATTATGAATTCTTCCTTTTTAGCTGGTGACAAGTCTAATGCTTTTGGGGGGCTCCAAAAATGAAGACTACAACTGAGGAATCCATTTCCTTATTTTTCTATCCAAGTACAAGCCCTCTCTTCAGAGCTGTAACCAAGGAAGGAAGTATTCTTTGCCAGGAATGATGATACTATTGTTTCTGAAAGAGATGCATATGGACAAATCAGAATACAATTATTCAAGAGGCGTGGGAATCACAAAGGCAATTTCAGTTTCACTATTCCATTTTTTCTCTGTATTTCTGGCAATGCCTTAAAATTTTCTACAAACAATTAGGAGAATAACAAGGTCATTGATTTCTATGGAAAAAGAACTCAGAGTACCATAGTCAAAAGGATTAATGGCTTTTAAGATGAATCCATGTTTTCTTAATATCAGAAATAAAGGGGTTTCATAAATTGTTCTCAGTTTTCTTTTGTCTTTGCCTATATTATTCACCATTTTGGTAGACATCACAACAGAAGTCATTCTTCCAGGGTATCGAATAGCTAGGGTGATGCAGTAGAAAGCATTTGCTGCAACTCTGGGAGACAAACTGTACCCTGCGGCCAACATTGTAGAAAAGAGAACAGGAAATCATGAGTAGAAGCAAGGACAGATTAAAAAAGAGCAGCAAAGTCATACAAATCATGAAACACAAAACCAATGATCTCTAATGTCATGAAGGTACTTGAGAAAGAGAGAATTAAATATGTGGGGGAAAGAAAGGTTTTATTAGTAGCTATACTTTTTTTTAATTGTTTGAGATGCCTGATGGACATTGGGAAAGCAACAAATGTATCACAGAAAACCATTACAGGGCTGGATAGACAGGGTAGAGCTATATTAAAGCTGAAAAGTGACCACCTTAATGAATGAAATAGGGATGAGACAGAAGTTTACTTAGGATGACAAAAGCTCTTTAGATGTTGCCAAAAAAAGTGATTAGTACCTGCCTCATCCCTTACCTGATTTTCTTTTCTTTACTCAGCCACTCCTTAGTGTGCTAAATCAGCACTCTAGCACCAAAGCTCCTGAATAACCACTAAGAACAGCTGCTTTCCCACATACTAAATCCATGTTGTAAGAGCTGGCAAGCATCCAGAGTAGAAAGAAAAAAAAAAAAGGAGATTTTTACTAAACAGCTTGAAAATCTGGTGTACTGTACTGTACTGTTTCCTGTGGACAGCATGGTAAATGAGCTTGATAAAAATGTGCCTGAGATGGAGAAAACAGTATGAATTGCACAATGACACACACATGTGCATACAAGCACATTCTGCCACACGCCCCCTCACTCCCTCCACCTAGGGCAGCACTCATCCATTTATGGGAGGAGTGGAAGTCAGGATGGTGAGTCTGTGTGAGGTCAGCAGGAACTTCACAGGAAAGGTTGAGTTTTGAGGTGCAGTTGTCCCACCCTCTCACCCCTCACGAATGGTGCGTTTACCATTGCCAAAGAAGTTTCTTCAGCATGCAACTTGAAAAAGCACTTTCAGCCTGGCAGTTTTAAACTGAATTCTGAAAGTCAGCTCTGTTCTGCCTATCACATGTACTGTCACCAACGATAAATGTCAGAATTGAGACTTTTCTGTTGATAAAAGAACTAGAAAAAAAGGCTAGATTCTTCCAACATTATTTCTGCAAAGCTTTAAAGTAGAGATTCATAAAATATAATTTTGCCAAGAGATTTTAGACATGAATTTGAGTATAAGCATATTTCAAACTTGCTGAGTAAAGGCTGTGTACGGTCATCTTTTTAAACAAAATTAGCCCTACAAAATAAACTTGGATTTTACAGTCACTTTGTGTGTGTGTGTGTGTGTATAAAGACTGTGAAAAACATCCTTTACTTCAATAGTCACAGCCTCTGATGTTTGATGTTTTTTGATGCATGAATTGGACAAAAAGATCTAGCCAGATATAATTTTTCAGAACAATATCTGTGGGAGGCAAACCCCATTTATCTTAAACTGATTCTGACTTTAATTTTCACTGGCTAATAGAAGCATGACAAGCTTGGTTGGTTGGCTGCAAGAATTAAGAAACAAGAAGAAAGGCAAGATGGGATCTCTGTTCAAGCAGGCTTTTTAGGTCCTTCCCTAAGAAATTGAAAAGGCCTTTCCAAATATTACTGTCTTTTGAGCTTTAGATTTTAAAGAAATATATAAAGAGATGGGGCTTTAACTGCTACATTTAGGGGCTTTTTATTTCTTTGATACCTCTAAATTCAAATTCAAAAAACTTATGAATTTAGACTTTTTTTTTGCAAGTGCCCAATAAAATACCCTTAACTACAGTAGAGGAGAAAGTGTCAGAGAAGACTCCCTAAACTCCATAAAAAGCATTTTTTCAATCACTGAAAAATAAGATCTTGCTGAATTACCCGCAAGACGAAAGCTTTAAAAAAAAAAAAAAAAAGCACCAACAAAAAAGAGACCTAGGGGCCTTGGGGGATTTTTCCACACTCAGGACGGGACATTGCATATCATTTCTGACACCTTTATAGCCAGCTATATAAGACTACTGGACAGACTCTGATGTGCTTGGAACTACACAGGATATATGACTAATGTATTTTGATAGATAATACATGTCATATAGATTTATGGTCATAAAATACATAGCTTGACATTTCCTTATCATTCAACCTACTTTTTGTACTCTTCTTTCTCCAAGTTTGGGGTCTGAAGGACTGCAAATTAGCTATGACCCAATCCTAATTATATTAGAGTGGTGGGGTTTTTTTGGCACGGAAAAGCACTTACATTAATAAAGCAAGGTTATCTATAGACCATACCAATGAGGAGCTGTGACTGTCACTTTGCAATCAAGAATAGATCCAAAAATTGTGCATTCTTTAAAGTTCACAATGTAACTTGTGCTCTCCAAATTTTTGTTTGCCATTTAAAAGTTGAGAAAAAAAGCAAGGCTGCATTTTGTTTCTTTGCTCATGGTAGAAAATGAGGGATCATAAATCCCATTCCTGATGCTGAAAGAGCTCCTGCAGAAATCACAGGCTTTTTTTGCATGATTCTTCTGTGTTTCCAAACTTCTGTTTTCTGCTTTGCCTTTTCTATCCCAACTACTTTCCTCGTTTCCTTCTCTAAATTCAAGACAGTCCTGCTCCTTGCCTTCAGCTCTGGCTCTCAGATCAAACAGACAAGACTGAAAAAGCGAAGGCTGCTAAACCCCCATTGCTGAGACATGGAGCGAGATCGTTTCTTCAGTGATTCACACACAAGCACAGAGAGCAGCGGGCATGGGCTGGGGGTTTTAATTCCAATAAAAGATTCTGCAGAACTCTAAAGAATATGTTCATATGAGGTTTTTCCCCCAATATCAGCCTTCAGTGTTTTTCGACAATCAAAATCAGAGCCCTACAAAAGTCTCTCCACCGAATTTCAGTCTTTAGGTTCTCTTTTATAATTCCCACATGAAAGGATTCTAAGTTTTCCTTTTGCAGCAATGGAAAACAAGGAATTTCTAATTTTTTTTTTAAAGAAATAAATTATCAAATTTTGCACAACTATAAAAAACTTGCTTCAGGCAGGCACCCAGCAAGCTAAGATACAATCCAGTGGTCAGTTTAGTAAGGGTTATAAACAACAAAAAGCAACCGAGAATAGAGATTTATGACAGGATGTTTCAGACAACATAAGATGGATGCTTTTAATGGTTAAGAATATAGACAAGGTCCAAAAATGTGTTTCTTCTTCAAAGAGAATTGGAGTCAATGCTTTAAGTAGTAAACAGACAGATTTTTTTGCATGAATTTGCACAAATTAGCTGAAATAAGCATCTAAAATGTGACATTATTCCCAGAGCTTGCTTTTGCTTTTAATTAGTCTATCACTATCAGAATATTAAATATGATCTTGGTGATTAGGAACAAATTAGAGGGTTTTTGGGTTTTATGCATTTCCAGCTAAAAAGATAAATAAAACTGATTTTTTAATTAATTACATTTTTTTCCAAGAAGAAATTACTATGTATCAGCAGAAGCATTCTCAACATACATTTCATCCTTCTAGCTCACATAAAATCCAAAACTTGATTTGGACAGGAGATACATACTATATCATATTATTTGTGTTGCTGGAATATCATTTGTATTGCTGGAATGAAAAGAAGGTTTAGTGTTTTGCAACCAGATAAAAGCTTCAAATGATCTAGTTGGACTCCAACAGTCTCTTAGGCCATTGAACTTCACCCACCAACCTCCTAATCTCAATAAAACAGTCAGTGAGTTCCTCAAGCTGAGTTTACCAGACACAGTCTCTTGGTAAAGAGACTTAAAATATATTTATATTATTCAAAATATATTTGCACAAGCTGTTTGAACTATCACACTTTGTTAATTTTAATTACACTGTTCCAGTGTCAGGCAATGTTGCTAGACTTCGTAAGTCATCTTAACAGCCTTTCTTTACAGAGTGCGCTACAAGCAACCAAGAATGTTGTTTGAGGTACACTGTATCTGGCAGATTAATTGCTCTTTTGTCCTGCAAATTGACTTGCAAATTTACAATAAATTTGACCTGGAATGCACCTCAAATTCTCAGAAGCCATGTAATATATTTTCCCAGCACACTGCAAATGAAAATGAGAAGAGTACTTGTGTTTGCATTAGGCACACTGAATGTCAACAAGTGCTGTCAACCGATGAATCTAAGAATTTAATTCTTGAAAGGGCAGGAGGAAGCAGTTTTAATTTGCTTCTCCACAAACACCTGTTTTAAAGATTTATTCAAATATATAATGTTCTTTTAAAACCAAATCAAGATCACTTTTGCTCTGCTGGAACAATTTTGATGGTTAATTACATCATTATCCCGATATAGCTTCCCTGTAAGGGTTGGGTTTGCCAATTCCCTTTGCTTAACTTGTTTTTATTGCTGGGAAAGGCTGAAGATCTAAAAGAGCCGTAAGTCATAAGAGAATTTGTAGGGGTTTATTGCACAGTTCATAAAGGGAAAGAAACGTGGTTAGTGAACAAACAACACGAATTCCTTACATAAATTACTTTAATAAAACACATCGGTCTTTACTAAGAAACTTTACCAAACTTATTGTCAGCTGCATGGGGCATACTAGGCTTAAACACCAAACAGAACGATTCACTTCTTATGACAACTGAGAATAATTTTTTTCTCATTACAATATATTACTTTTAAACAGAGTCTCTTATCCTAAGTGTCAAAAAATGTATGCTACAGACATTACATAACAACATAGAAGACAGCAAATATATTCTCAATTGGCAAAGAAAGCGCATTCTGTTATTGCCACAAAATGGGAAACTTTCCAGGATGCTTGGTCTCTGCCCTGTTCTCGTGAGACCACATCTTTAAACACAAGTCCTCAAGGCTGCTCTTTCGACACATCTTGGTGCCAGCAGAGATAACACAGTGCCCTCTTTGAGCACACGGCTTTGTTGTGTCAGCCTTTAAGTAGGTCATGCCAAGGAGCAGTTGCTATTTTGAACAACAGATCAGAGAAGAGAAACTTCATGACAGAGTCCCTGACAAGGATCTGAGAGCACACATGTGGCTCAGCAGAGCTCTTTCACCAAGGGCTCTCACATCTGGGATGGGACACCATCAGCCACTTCTCCTATGGGCTCACACAGAACCAACAGCTTCAGAGTGGCCAGTTCCTACTACAGAGTTCACACATGCTGACATTTTTTGTTTCAACATAGTTAAAATGAGTAATCATCTACTCATGTGTTGTCTTTGTGGAGTGTCTGCTCTGTCAAACATTCAACAGGTAAGCAAGGCCAAGCACCTATTTTCTTGAGAATCGTGTCATTATGAGGTTTCTCCTTTGGCTGAGATGTTCTTACATTGGGCACTACATGTCAGTAAATGTAGCTAAAGATACATCCCCTCTGCTTATGGATAATAAGAACTAGAAGTTTCTTCAATACATTAGGATAAAGGATGCTCAGCAGGTGAAACATACTTCTGTGAGTAATAATCACAAAGTTGTTTATTATGCAGCTAATATTTCTTTTTCCTTATGTACAAAAGTACATTAATTTAAAAAATAGTAAATAATTCACACTCCTTTCATAAAAGTAATAACCTTCTGTCACAGTAAATCTTTGAGGATCCAAATCCTGCAGCTGCATAACAACATTCCTAGTCGTAAGCTTGTGAATAATCACAGAAATAGATGAGATAGAAGCATTAATACATCTTGCTGCCTGAGATACAAAGTAACAATTTTTAAAACAGCAACCAACTAAAACAGGTTTTCTGACATGTAAAACGCAATAACAATTACGTTTAAAACATTTTATTGAAAACTGTAGACCGATGTCTATGCATATCTCCTATGCTAGATGTTGTGGACTAGCACTGCACCTTCTACACACTGAGCCTATATCTTAGCTTTTCCAGACAACTATTTCCACATGTGCTCATAGGTGTGGACATGTCGTTGTTGCTGCGCTGCATAAGACAGCACAGTCCTGCCGCATTTTTAATCACAGCGGAAAAATAAACTTGTTACAACACGAACTCAGTTTAGAAGACTTAGCTTACCTCATAAGATAAACTAGGCACAAATATTTTTTGCATTACTCTGTGAAAAGAACCTATAAATGCAACTAGATTATTAGGTTACTTTTCTGTCACGTGGAGCAGTTTAGAAGGGCTTGCCTTGCACACCTATCCTAAGTAAAAACACATCACTGAAATCCCTAAACTGAGAAGTCTTAAAAATGGGGGATGCCTGATTACAGAGGGTCCCTGCTAAAATTCACAGTAGTTCCCCACTTTTTTATAATGAAAAATCAGTACTTTTAAGGAAAGCACACTGCTCTTCTGAGTCATTCTGGGCTACTAAAATATACTAACTTAAGAGAAAGGCTCCCTATTATTTTTTCTGGGTTTTTTTTATTAACCTCAAGGCTATTTGAAAAATTACCAGTACAAATTATTATTTCTGTCAGGAAACTGGCTGAACTCAGCCAAGCTGTGAGTTTGTACTTTGTTCTGAAAGTTCACACCTGGCTGTAAGAGGCACAGTTGTAAAAGTGTGAGACTCTTGGGGCTCTCTAGCAGAATGGTTTACCTGATGTTCTCATCTAGGTACAGTCCCTAAGTTTTGGTCAACTAGATTTATAACCCCTGTAATAAATACATAAACAAAACTTGCAATAAATTAAGCTTAAAAAAATTGCTGTCCAGATTTTTTCTTTTTTTTTTTTTTTTTCATTTGGGATGAAGAGGTGGTGAGAGTCTCCATCCGAGGGGTGACACCACAAGCTGTGGGCTGCATGTGCTCTGATCCCACTCGCTGGCTTCCAGCTCCAGGACGCACACAGGCAACAAGGATCACGGGCACACTGGCATCTCCCTGGCATCCGTGAACACCTCATGGATGTGGGTTTTCCCCCTTTTAGATAGCAGAGAAAAATAAATGTAAATAAACAAACTAAAAATCCCAAATATCGTAGGTTCCTCTCTCAACCACCTGCTTTAAGCCTTTACTTCACACTCAGCCCCTCAGTTCTGTCACACATACTGTGCTGTCCCCAGCACTGCCATGCCTGGCGTCCTGCTGGCAACGTGGCCATGTCACCTTCCGACACCAGCTGCCAGCGGAGCTGAGGTGGCAGCGCGGATCGGTGCCCGACGCTCCTCACCAGGGTGGCCGTGAGGCCTCATCCCTGCAGCCCTTGGCCGAAAACCTGCCTGAGGGAGCTGGGGTGTTCAGCCTGGAGAAGAGGAGGCTCAGGGGTGATTTTAGTGCTCTCTACACCTGCCTGAAAGGAGGCTGTCAGCCTCTTCTCGCAGGCAACCAGCGACAGGGCAAGAGGACTTAGCCTTAAGATGGCCCAAGGGAGGTTCAGGTTGGACAGTAGAAAGAATTTCTTCACAGAAATGGTTATTAGACATTGGAATGGGCTGCTCAGGGAGGCTGTGCTGGCTATCCCTGGATGTGTTTAATGAAAGACTGGATGTGGCATTAGTTGACACAAGGATGTTTGGTTATACATTGTACTCGATGACCACAGGGCTTTTCCAACCTGATTCTGTGATTCTGTGTGGATGATGCCACGTTGCCCAGGAATGTGGTGGAGTCACCATCCCTGGAGGTGTTTAAGAGGCATCTGGATCTGGCGCTGGGTATATGGTTTAGTGCTTTAGGGGTCACAGGGATAGTGCTGGCTTGACGGTTGGACTTGATGATCTTAAGGGTCTCTTCCAGCCCTGACGATTCCATGATCCTACAAGTCTATAATTCAATGATTCTACGAGTTTATGGTTCCATGAGTCCAGGAGCTCCGGGACGCGAGGGGCGGCCGCGAGCGGTGCCATGGCAGCTCCGCCCGCCTGAGGC
>VXAX01004844.1:96258-156722 GCA_013399835.1 Leptocoma aspasia | reverse complement strand
GGCTGGTGTGGGTAGGGGCCCGGGGGGGCGAGGGGCGGGAGGCGGTGGGGGCAGGTCGGGAGACCTTTGACAAAGGCTCCAGCGAAAGGCCCGAGTGCCGAGGTGCGGAGTGAGGGCGAGTCCCGCAGTGTGTCCCCGGCCGTGCTGTGGGACTGCTGAATACGCGCTGGAAATGCACTCGTGGGAGCTGCCGCCCGATAGCTGCCTGCGGAGAGTTTTGGGGAAGAAATGCAGAACGACAGTGCAGGCTCCAGAGAATTAGTGCTCAAGATCTGTGCACCAGTCTTCAGCTGACAGCTTCTTTTTGTTGTTAAATCAGAATAAACAGACCATTTGCCTTACTACATGTTCGTAAGCGTATTTTAACTGGAGTCTCCCTGCTAGGAGACTTGCCTCCGTGAGATCTGTTAAAAACAATATGGATGTTGCAGGGGAAAACATAATCATTTCCTTTTTCTTCAGTGGATCACAGTTAGGTATAAAGTGGAGCTGGAATATAGAAGTAAAGTACAGTAGTTTATTGCCTGGTTTGGTTGGTGTTGTACAAACACACTTTAGCCCCAGTGTTTGTTTTATTTTTGTTAACTTTTAATTTGTGTTTTCATGTAAATAAAATAACTGAAAGTAGCTTAGATGCCAGTTACCTGTCTAAAAATTTGGGGGTTTTTGTTTTTTGAGGCTACCAATAAGAACTTTTGCACAGTATCTGAACTTGCAGGAGGCAACTTAATAAAGTACTTTTTTTGAAGAGGAGTTACTAAATACTAGTGCCTTAGTCTGTTAATATTCAGCTGAATTTGTCAATAAAATATGGAATTCCATCAGTCTGGAGTGACAAGAACAATAGCATTCTTGTGAAATGAGGTAATTTGGGCTTATTTCAGCTGGCAAGTTACTATCTTGGAGTACATCACTTCTTCCTGAGGTTGTACAGGTAAACTTAGAGTAAGGAACCAATCCTGGAAAAGGGAAGTTTTAACTAGAGTGAATAATCTCACTATCATCAGTGAATACCCATTCATTGTGACACTGCATAGTGTGTTTATAATCCACAGTTTAGTGTAGAAACCTCTGTGTGTTCTGAGTTAAAAAAATAAATTTTCTTTCAGTAGCCCTAGTATAAATGAAAGTTTATCCTTTCAAAATACTCTTTAGGTGCACTTTAAAATTATCTAAAATGTAGAGTGTGCTGAGGTGGTTCTGTATCTGAGTAGAACAATTTGATGGTGTGCTCCTGAGGGGTCACATGTGGGACTTTCTGCTCAGGATTGATGTTTAGTGTTGCCAACTGTACCTTGGTGATTTCACTTTGGTAAAAATCACAACAGATTTCCCAGTTGTCCGGGATTCAGGACTTGCCATGTCTGACTTGGGGAAAAATGGCCCCAAAATTATTAAATTGGGTAGCAGTGACAGTATTTGTGTCTTGTTTTACAAAATTTGAATAAAGGTTTGATACTCTCTGATTTTGTCTTTGTAATGGTGGCTACAGGACAAGATTGATATCCTCAAAATTATTACTTGAATCTCTAAAACTGTTGACAATAACTTGTGTTTGGTGTTGTTTTTAATAGCTTGACAGAGTTTTTACAAATTAAGGGGCCCTCTAACCTGAGCCTGTAGCCAGGCACCACTTGTTTCTGTGTGTTGCAGAATTGCCCAAGGGAGGATACCAGAAGCAGTGCTCATGAAACAGTGTCTAAAAAGTTTCCTCCATAAGCTGTGTGTTTGGTTACTTCACCTCTTTGGTTTCTGTCCTTGTTGCTGCCTGTTGAGCAGTAATTGAGCCACTTTTGGGTTTTTATAGCTGCTTCCCTCAGCTGCCTGAGGGGCTCCTGTGGGGGCCTGGCTCGGTGCTGGAACAGTGCAGGCTGCTTTAGTAATGCTTGGGAGTTGCCTGTAATGGTCCTTGGGAGGTGAAGACTGGGAGGCAGCAGAAGCAGAGCTGGTCCCAGACTGCGGATTTGACTCCTCTGGAGGAGGGTGGGGAGGAAAATCAGTGACTATAACCAAACCCTCCTCCTTCCTTGACTCCCCAGTCACCTCTGAGCTAGCTGTCTTCCCTTCTTTTCCTGGCTCCTGTGTGATTAATGTCATCCTTGTCTTTCTGGACAAGTGAGTCATTTTGATTTTTGTTAGTTAAAATAATAGTTGTAACTGTAGTTAGTGTGTAACAGCAGTTTGAGAGGGCATATGGTGTCGGTCTGCTTTAAAGAGCAGACTCTGAAACAAAGTATTTTCTTTCCACAGGATGAAACCTTAACTAGTAAAGAGCTTTTATTTTTTTAATTACAGGTGGCTTCTTTCCATCTTAATATTCTATTAATTATTTTTTCCTAATGGCTTCTCCTGTTAATTAAATGTAAGGATTTTGTTAAAACAGATGATAGGATGACTCGTTATATGACTTTTATGTTAAACATTAGAAATGTACCTGTATGTGAAAATTGATAGCAATTTGCTAATGGATTTCAGGCTTTTGAGTAAGATAGAACAGAGAGGAAGAGCAGTTTGATATGGGATTATCTCCTTGGTTTTATCAAGTATAAAACTGCTTGCAGCTGAGTAGCTTGATAGTTCTGCATAATGTATCCATACATCTTCTTTAAAAACCCTTTTTATATCTAATCTTGTTCATCTTAAAACTGCCCAAAAGATACATTGCTGAATACAGTGACACTCAGGGGTTTGGAACTGAAGCCTGAACCAAAACCAGCACTCCCCAGTGGCTGAAGTGATGAGGCCTAATGGGTGTGCACAGAAATGGGCAGTATGCCTCTGTGGTCCAAATGGTTTTTAGTAACAATCCTTGTCTGTTCCTTATTTGTATGCCTTTTAGGAAAGAATCATGGCTACTTGTCTGTATTTTCATATTTGTTTAAGTACTATTTTTGTTCAGTTTAAGATGTACCCCTGTGATTTTTGTTTTCATTATCTTTTAAACTAGCGTTGGATTGTAAATGAGACAAAGCTAGGTTAGAAAGTTGTTAGAATCAGGTAATGAAGGTCACTTGCTACTACTGCAGCTTTTAGTAGTAAGTTTTTCAAAAGAAAAGTGCTGAAGGCTGTACTGTATAAATTCAAGAAATTAAATGCATTCTTAAAGTAACCTTTTTTTTTTTTTTTAAGCTAATGTGAAAAGAAACCACTGTTTAATTAGAGACAAAAAAAGGCATCAGGTCTACAGTGGAACTTTAAATATAAATCAGGAATTGCAATCTGTAGCAATTAATAATACTGAATATATACTATTAATACTGAATTATACTATTAATAATACTGAAATAATACTATTCTTCCAGTGTTGCTCTATTTCTTTTTCTTACTTTATTCCATTAAATGTTGAGTAAGAAAGGTGCTTTCCAGGTGACAGTGGTGTGATGATTTAACAGAAAGGAAATATTCTGGTTTACAGGAATCTGTAAAAGCAGAGCTTTTCTCCCTGGCTGCAGTGCCACTTGCTTAGAAACACCTCTCTCACATTTGCTGGCGTTTTTTGTTCTGAAATTTAGTGACCGTTTTTATAAACAGCAGTACTTGCTTTTCTCTTTAGAAGAACCTTTCTACTAAAGAAAAGATTGGCTGAAACATTTATTCAAAAAATATTCTGTTTCCATTCTGGAAATTGAGTTTCTAGTCTCAGTGTTTAAAATCACATATTGTAGTAATTCTATAGCAATAAATAACTGCTGTAAAAATTAATACTTGAGTTGGAGTATTCCCACAGAAATAAGAAAAAGAGGACAAAAAGCTGAGATTCACTGACTTTCCTGTATCAGCTGCGCTTTTGTGTGCATGGGGCTAGGACAAGAAGGAAATCCTCTTTCTTTAGCCTAAAATGAAAATATTAATTTGTAGCTGTGCCTTTCCATCCATTGGCAGTGTTGGACTTGATTAGGTGTGTCAAAGAGCAATACCTTAGCTTAGTAATAGGAAGAAGTGAGTCAGGTATCTGACATCATACTTTCCAGAAATTATTCCATTTTGGCTAAGTCTTTTAACATATTTTGTGCTGATGGGAAGAACATTCTTTAATATAGATGCAGATCTTAAAGGCAAAGTAAGCCCATTATGTGCTACTTTAACCTTTCACCAAGAATAGGCTAAGCGTGGGTAGGTATTGTAGCACTGTTTTAACTGTCCATTCTAGCAAAAAACATTAAAGAGCTTCTGGATGTGTTGTGGTAGAAAAATATGCTACTGATTTTTCAAGTGAATTTTTTACTGCTGACTTTGCTTCAGATATCAGTGCATAAAAAGTAAGGTGAACTCAGGTGATCTTATGAGTAACCACTTCTGTACTTTATGGAGAGTTGCAATAGTAATAAGGGTTGTTTTTTTTTAAATTACATCTATGGAGGTAACCTTTAGTATTTCTCGGACTTTTGATGTAAGTTTTCAGTGTAGTTGTGATTGCAGATTTTTCTGTAGTCCTCATTGGAAATATTGACAAAAAAACTTCCACAGAAACTCACATGTACTCCAAATTTTGTATAATTTAGATTGGCTGAACATCCTTTTATATAATGGATACCTAGTCTTTAAGTTAGCTATGGAACTGTACTTCAGCATCATCCCTATATTAAGATTCATTTTAACTACTGCTAAGCCATGTTGGCAGCTGCACCTTTCTGAAGGCTGTGAGAGCACTTGGAAAGTTTTGCTGTGAGATCACATCCCTTCAAGTGCAAGGGAGCTGAAGTTGTCTTGTGGTTGACTACAGACAAAAGAAATGCCAGGCAAGGAACTAAAAGATTCTGAGAGAGGAAGTCAGAAGTTCTGCTTGTATGCTTGGTATTTTATGTCTTGCTTATAAGGCCATATGTATTAAATTTTTAATAGAA
Organism: Leptocoma aspasia; assembly: GCA_013399835.1. Taxonomy (NCBI): domain Eukaryota; kingdom Metazoa; phylum Chordata; class Aves; order Passeriformes; family Nectariniidae; genus Leptocoma; species Leptocoma aspasia. The sequence goes on along the minus strand of VXAX01004844.1, from coordinate 151,878 downwards.
TTTGAGCACCAGTTTCTGAAAATTTCTGGAGTGTGTCAAAGCAGCCTCATACTGTGTTAGTGACACTGCTACCCCTGTTAGGGACACCACCCGGTAACACTGCTTGGGCCTTTTGTGTCTTGGGTTCATCATTAGATCTGATTGTTTACTACTTGGGGAAGAAAAGGCATCTGGTGCAGAAAAAATATCTGACACTTTAATCTTTCTTGATTAATCTCTTAAAGGTAATGAGACTTTCTAGGGCATGGTAATCTGTGTAATACTGTTTTAGCTTTGTTTACTACAGAAAGTAGACGAAAGAGAAGTGATAAGACATAGCATTTTAGATGTCAAAGATGTGAAACCATACTGAGTGGGAGTAATTTGCATTCTTAAAACATAATTATCCTGGAACCTGCTTGTCTAAACCTACTTGATTAGATACTGACTCAGTGATGATGGAGCAGGGACATGCCACTAATATGGATTTTCATAGGTGTGATAAAAAAATGAGGACATGTGAGCAAATATTCCACTTTCCACATGCAAGGGATGGAGAAGTGACAAGTGACAACAGGACCCCTTGTGAGGATTCTCTTGGCCAAAATTATTAAGTTTTGTATATTGGTAGCAATTGTTAACTTGAGGGAAATTGAAATTGGTCATGTGCTTAGCAGCTTTCACTGTATAAATAAACAAGATCAATTAGAGGCAATACCGCCCAAGTGAAGGCCTTGCAGCTTGATTTTCTGTTCCACAATGGAATTATTTCAGTGCATATAAATATGCACTAGAGCACGAAACAGAGCTGATTAATGTTTTGTGGTGTAGTTGACTTGCAGTGTGTAATGTAGCTGATTGATATCTGTGAAATTGGAGGCTTTTTGAAACTGCAGCTGCTAGTGAAAAAGATGGTGTCATCTTTTCTACAGGATCTTCCTTTTTGTGTAATGTGTTCTCAGTCTTCATTTTCTTACCTCAGGGCTACTTAACTTGTTTGTTGTCTCCCTCCTGGTGTATCTAATGGCCTCAATTCTTCATGTAGAACATAGGGATTTGAGGTGTCTTTGAAGCTGAAATGAGTAATGGAGAAGGGTGGTGTTTTCCCTGCTGTGAAACAACTGTTCTGACAAACTTCAGCCCCTTAGGGACAGTTTCTGCCTACTGAGTCTTGTGGTTTCTTGAACATATTTATACAGTGAACACCGAAATTATTTTTCCAAGAGGGCGCTCGTCCACCTGATTTCAAGGCCTCAGATAAATGTGTTTAGTCTAAAAGAGCTTTGTTTGGTATGGTGCTAGATATTATTAAAAGACAAATGGAAGGTCAGGCCAGGGAAGGCAAATGTGGGTGGGTAAAAGATGGAAGCCATACTTGTTTCTTTGCCAGAGAGGCAGTTCCAGAACATCCTTGTGGGAGGATGATAATGAATTAAATTTAGGCAGAATGGAACACTTAACAGTTGCAGGGAGTTTAACAATGTTAACTGACCTAGGTTTTTTGTAAACTTGGTCCATCTGCTTGGCTGCCTACAAAATCAAGCTCTGAAAGTGCTACAAAAATTTGAGCTTTGCAAGATGAGTGTAATCATTAACCTCCTAATGGATTGTCAGCTCAGATTGTCAGAACTGTTATGAAAATCTCTTCTCTAAAACAAAGCAATATCCAGCATTCCTCCCAAAATTCTGTCAGATCTTCCTCATGTAGTCTTTTCCAAAATACGTCTTGTGAAAGGTTCCCTTCCCCAGTATCACCTTTTCTTTTGCTTAGGGAGCTTTAGTTTAAGGATATCTTATATGGCACAATAGTTTATCTTGAATGTTTCTTCTTGTTTTGATTTTTTCAAGAATACTACCAAGACAGATACTGTGTGTCATGGGGTATGTTTTTAATAATTTGAGTTTAGTAGAGTAAACCTACTAGCAGGGTAGGTGAGAATAAGGGGTTCTCAGATGTACAGACCAGGCATTGGCTTACCTTGTAAATCAAGTAACTTGAGGTCGTGTGGCAGAGGAGTTTTGCAGAACTATGCAGATAACACTTTGAAACCAAATACATTTAATTCAAGGTCTTCCTGGTAAGCAAGCGTGTAAGATTTAGGCAACACTATTTAAGCTGATTTCCTCACTACAGTCTTCAAGTGCTTAAAATAGAAGATTGGGCTGAGACACTGTAGAATACTTCTAAACTATTAACCAACACATTCCAGTTCCACTTCCAGCATTCTTTGATAACTCTTCTGTTTTGTTTTTTTCCTTTTTTACAGTCCAAGCCATATATATTTGACCGTGTATTCCAGTCAAACACATCACAAGAACAAGTATACAATGACTGTGCTAAAAAGATTGTCAAAGGTAAGGTGGAAGAGCAAATTTACCATAAGAAAATCTCATATTCCTGTGGATTTCAGTGTTGAAAACTAATACTTCTATTGCTGCCTTTTATCTTCGGAATGTTTAATAGGTGCCAGCATGGATTGTAGCACCATACAGTCATCTGTAGTTGAGCTAATGAATTATGTCACTGTTTAACCTGCTGTTTCAGTTGATTGCAATGTTTGGTAACATTTACCTGTTACATTTTAGGGTTTTTTTTACAGTTGTCTTTGATGATAATTTAAAACAATTTGTCAGAAATTAATCATAATAACTGTTATTAAGTTTGAGGTGTGTCATGAACCCTCCCCATGTCCCCCCAAATTTACTGCTGAAAAACATAATACGGAAGTTCGTTTGGAGGAATGCAAGAGGAAATTAAAATTGTGAAATATGAGTTATGGTTGTGCATGCAAGGGTGTACAATTTCTCCAAAACTGAATTCTCAGATTTGGCCTAGTAACTTCAGAAAATCAAGTCTTGTCACAGAGAAGGATATGTCACAATAAGTTTTTGTAGTAAGCAATTAGCTAGTTCCCTGAAAATAAAATTGATTCATTTCTTGAGGGCATCAATAAGTTCTAATTGACCCGACTTTCAAAACAGCTTTACAAAGCCTTGTCAGAAATCTAATTAACTGATTAACTATTAGTTAATACCTATATAACACAATAACATATCTAATAATGGAATAATATATACCTAATAACAGAATATTGGGTAAACATACTGTGTTTTTCATCATTAGAAAAGTAAATTGCTGTGAGAAATTCATGCTGATGCAAGTATTTAACCCTTTAATGATTTAAATAGTAATCAGGTTCAGATCAGAAGTTTGCTCCTTGAAAACTGAATTTAGCTAAGAATTGTAATGCTGCCCCTGTTCTCCATGTAAAACACTGAGCTCTGTGTGGCATTTCTCAACTGTGCTGCATCAAGTGGTAAATGAGCTCCAGTGGGGAGACAAATGGATTTACGAGTATGGTGGAGTGGCAAAGACTTCCCTGTTTGGAGTATCTCCTCGTGCTTGTTTTTGGAAAATAAAAGTTTGCTTGCAGGATGTGATTCTACATAACTTACATGTAAACAAGCCAACTCACCAGCCCCTCACCCTCAATCTAAACTTTGCTTGGTTTGTTCATAATTTGAAATAGAAGCTTATGGCCTAAGAGTAAGATGCTTGACACTTAGGGCATTGCCCATTCTCATCACAATTGGACAATTAAACTTTCCTGAAGGCAGAAAATATGATGGTGTTCTCATATTTGGTTTCTTCTGAGATATCAAAGACCATCTGTTCAGCCTGGCAATTGTATCGATTTCCTTCTTGTTCCTAACTGTGAAGTCCTGATTTTTCTGGTTGAAGAAACAGGCGTTTCTAATCAGCCAACTTCTAAGACAGTCAGTGATGGCAAAATGCATTAAAAGATGTAGGGAGGAACACCCTCCCTCCCCCTAACTCTGGCACAAGGTTCCCAAACATTGAGTGATTTAACTTGCTGGACATTTTAGGGCCTGCTTGCTTGCCTTCTATTTAATTCAACTTACATTTAAAAGAAGGAAATGAACGCTAATGAAAATACTCTTTCCCTTTAGATGTACTTGAGGGATACAATGGTACGATATTTGCTTATGGGCAAACGTCATCTGGAAAGACACACACTATGGAAGTAAGAAATGTTAAAATAATTGTCTCTCACTGTCACTGTCATGTCTTTTCATCACAATAGTCTTTGCTTTGTAGAAATGTCTGCTTGTTTTCTTCTTGCAACATATTGATACCCCATTATTTTTTTTTAGGACTGAGAATGGCATTTAGTGTGGGGTTTTTTTCATGCTCAATAGCAGGATGAGAAACACAGAATAATATCAATAGCATATTTTCACTTGTTGTAGTTTGGGAGATTTCCGAGGCTGTTCTTTTCACTTTTGGGGAACTGTGGGTCTCAATGGATGGTTCACTTTACTTCATGGAGTAAGTGCATCACACCTGTCATCATTTTGTCTGTTAAACTGAACCAGATGTTTTGTGTTTGAATACTGTTGGTAATGCTGGATTGAGTATGAATTTTTTTGTTATATTGTATCTTTTTCTGTTAAGGGGAAGCTTCATGACCCAGATGGAATGGGCATTATTCCAAGAATAGTGCAAGATATTTTTAATTATATTTACTCCATGGATGAGAATCTTGAGTTTCATATTAAGGTAAACTTTTCTTCATTTTTCCTTTAATCTGTATTAAAACTCAAGGGTAGTCTGTGCGTAAATGGATATTCTGTATCTGTTTCAAATGCCTGTAACTTGGAAACCTGATAACCTGAGTTATTACTGAAACTTCAGTTTTGTTCCATTGAACATTGATGGAAAGTATGCTGATAACCTGTGGCAGTGCTGATAGTGATTGAGACCTCTGATCAAAACAGTTTCTTCTTAAAGATGTACTTTAGTTCAGCCTTAAGAACTTGAACTGGATGTAGTGTTATGTGGGAGGTCGTAATAGTCATGCTGAATCCTTGTGACCAAGAAGCAAAGCATTTTTGCCTTCTGATGTATTTATTTTCCTCTTCTTACTTCTAGGTGTCATATTTTGAAATATACTTGGATAAAATAAGGGACCTTTTGGATGGTAAGACTTTTATTTGTATTGAACATATAAAATAAATTATTCTGGAGGGACATATTAAAAAACCCCTTACGTTACTTAGGTATTCATTATGCTAGTAACTTTGCATGATAAAGGTACATCATAATGGGAAGGCATAGAGCTCATATATATATATAATTGTAATAATTTAGTAATATATGATATTACTAAAGCAGCAGTGGTGGTGCTTTCTGATGCGTTAAGTTTTTGTCAGGTGTTGGTGAGAGGTAACATTTATGACTCAGGCATGCATTGTAGGCAGTGCTTTCATTCAGTTCTGCCTTAGTTTTGGAATGTTTTCTCTTCCAGTTTCAAAGACCAATCTTTCTGTTCATGAGGACAAAAATAGAGTTCCCTACGTAAAGGTGAGCGTTAGTCTGATGTATTTTCATCTTGCACTCCTGTAGTGTGCACCATTTACTTGTACCTTGTTTATATGGTGTTATTTTTCACAACCCCCCCTTTTTTTTTCCAAAGGGTTGCACAGAGCGTTTTGTATGTAGTCCAGAAGAAGTTATGGATACTATAGATGAAGGAAAATCAAATCGACATGTAGCAGTTACAAGTAAGTGTCATCTTCTGTTTCCTTTTAGTGATTTGTCTATTTGCTTCTGGTATACCTTAAAGTAGGAGAGGCACAGATAGTGAGCTAAGTAATTCAGGTGTTTGAAAGAGTCTGGCATAAGCAGTTTCAGTATGTCTTTCAGAAGCAAGTATTTCAGTTCATTTCTGGTTAGAGCATGTTGCTTAGACTGGGATTGAAAGGAGAAAGTAAGTCATCAGTGAGGAGCTATGCATCACTGTAGGAATAGTGCAACATCCCAGTTTGTGGAATTTGTTTTAATTAACCCAGAAATCTGTAAGTGTGGCTCGTCCACAGTTTGATCATTATTTTGCATATTCTAAGAGCAGCTGATGAGAATTCAGACCTGCTGCAGATTTAAGCAGCATCCCAAGATCCCAAGATTTTTGGCTGTAGCATGCAACTGAGTTGCAAGGAGCCATGCCATAGGTCTTCAAATTCCCACAAAAAGCAGGATTTGGGAATGACAGAGGGGTTAGAGAAGACAGGGGAAGATGTAGCTACATGCAAAGTAAGAATTGAGCCCTTAGCAACTGAGGTGACTGTCAGAAGTCTCAGAGCCAATTTGAGGATGTTTCACAATCTTCCTGTGTTTAGTTCTTTATTTAGGAAGAGAGATTATACAGCCATTAAGAAAATAAAAGCGTTTTCTTCTAATTTCTTCGGTTAAGAATCAAAAATAAAAATATTGCGTTCCTTTTAAGGAATGTTTCAGTCTTGTGGTTTTGCTCCATTGCTCCTAAGTAAGGAGGTTCAAGTGGGGAATGCACTAAGAAAATTTGGATAGAATATTATTTTGTGTTCTGTGCTTCTTTAACATCACTAAGCTGGTACTTTTAGAACTGTGAGAGATTTATACTTAAAAGGAAGAAGAAATGGGCAGATGTTTTCATTTAGATTGCAGTCTGCTTAAATTTTGTTACTGGATTAAAATAATACTTTAAATTCAACAAGTCTTGTTTTCTCTTAATGTTTCACAGCAGAGAGGGCAGTACTAGACAGGGATGAAAGGCTGTGGCCAGCTGAAATTTTCACAGAAGGGTAAAATGGGGTACACTGGACGTCTACAGAAGACTCTCCTATCAAGACCTAATTTCTGTTCTAATAAAGTAAATTAATGTGTGAAATCCATGGTTGACAAGCTAGCAAACCTGATGAGTGAACTTATGTGATATTAATAGGAGCCCAAGGATCTTTCTTACCCAGTTAGGTGATAGCATTGGTTTGGCTGCCTCTGGGTCTGCTGTCATTGAGAGATTACACTATACAGCTTCATTAGCTTTGGATCTCTTGCTGCACTGTGGGAAGGTGGTGTTTTAAGTGAGACTGGTTGTACAAATCTTTCTGATGTGTTTATTTTGAATTACAGATATGAATGAACACAGCTCCCGAAGTCATAGTATTTTTCTTATTAATGTAAAACAAGAGAATACTCAAACAGAACAGAAACTAAGTGGAAAACTTTACCTTGTGGACTTGGCAGGTAGTGAGAAGGTAATTATAAGTTCATCTTTCTGCTTTGAAACTGTTTCTTCTTTACAGTCAAGTATTTTACATTCGTGTAATACTGATTGTTCAATTGTCATCTCTGAGGTGTGTTAATTTTGATATTGAAACATGGTTTCTGAATCCTAGGCTGGATTGGCTGTTAGATACTACCACTTTAAGCTGATCTGCATTTCTGCAAGTGAGGGTTTGTAAATCTGGACTAGGGTGGGGAAAGAGGGTAAAGTTCAGTTTCAGTAGCTGAGCAAAAAAAAAAAAAGTGTTACAGATGTGTGGGTTAGCCGGGTACAAGAGTAAAGTTTTATGGTTGCAGAATATCTGGGTTTTCTTATGTAGTGATACCAAGTTTCTTAATTTGAAATTCTGACTAACATTGGTTGACAGCTTGCTTTCCTATATCAGTAGCTTAAAGCAGGAAAGGAAATACATACTGTAATTAGGCTTCTAAGAGCTGGATTTCTGACATTCTTTTCATCTTTGTTTCTGGGTTTATCCCTGTCTTTGCCTCCAGTTCTTCAGGCATTTCTGCTTGCTGTTGTTTTTCCTTACGTCATTTTTCTGTGACCTTATTGTTGTCTCTGATCCTATGTTTATTCTGAAATGTGTTTCTTTAGTCAGAGTCTTTTTTTCTTTTAAAGAAAAGGGCTGGGTTGCAGGTCTCCTTTCTCTGTAGTTCTTTCAGTGTTTGTTTCAAACTTTACTTGGGTGCATTTCCCCAGTCCCTTTGAAATTCGTGGAGTTTTTTAATGCTTTGTGTCCATTTATACACAGGAAAGTAGAATTGTTTAATTCTAGTCATGGTCATAGCTTGGTGGAAGCAGTAAAGGGAGGGTTATAGAACTCTAAGTCAAAGTCAGCCCTTGAGGCAAAAGAGGCAAGGATGGCATCAGGTCATATTTTTTCACATTTCTGCTGATACCTATTTAAATTCCTAGAGCACTCATGTGGGTCAGATTCAGTCTCTAAAATCTGTTCTCATGGATTTCTGCTTGTGAAGATTTTCTGCTGTATTTTCCAGGGGTAGTAGTGGTATGTGGATTTGGTTTTATGGTTTGTTTTATTTGAGTTTTTAAAGGGGAGAAGTAGTTTGGTTTTAAGGATGATCTCTGGACAAACTATTCATAATGCTTATTTACTTTTAAGGAATTAATCTTTTTTATAGACTTAAAGCTTTTGAAGTTGTTAATTTGACAGAAGTTATTAACTATATGTTCATCTGCTACAAAAAGGTGTACTTTGCAGGGAGAATAGTCATTTCAGTTAAAAACACAAGAAATGTCTTTAGACACTGAGTTTTGAATGAGAAATGGATAATGAATCAGGGAAAGAGTCTGACTAAAGTTTGCTTATGTGTACCTCAAAGTTAGGCAGACTGACTTAAAAGTGAGGAAATTACATAAGTTTTCTCTTAAATGTTGAAGGTATTTTTTGAAGATGCATTTAGTAATGTCCTGAAATATTGTATAGGTTAGTAAAACTGGAGCAGAAGGTGCTGTGCTGGATGAGGCCAAGAACATCAACAAGTCTTTGTCTGCTCTTGGAAATGTCATTTCAGCACTGGCTGAAAGCAGTGTAAGTGTTCTCTTTTGTCTTTTTTTACTTAAAGGTTAAAAGTTTTCATCTCTGAACATACTGTGCAGAATTCTTACCAATCTCAGTGATATGAGCCAGTGCATTGCAGGTGGCCATTACTCTTGTACTGTATTGACAGTAAAGATTAATAAGTTACATTTAATGCTGGGGAACCTGAGCATCATACTGAAAGTTTCCTTGTGCTCTAAAGGTTACCAAACATAGAAATACAATTTTGTCATCCCAAGACAGCATCTTCAGTCTTATGATTAATGAATTAAAGTAGAATTTAATGTCTTTCTAATAAGGTCATACCTAGCAAAAGTCTAGTTCATATTTCAGCAAATTAAATGCGTCTGAAAACCTGTGACTGATCATTTAACCTTTTTCTTGGTAGACATATGTTCCATATCGTGATAGCAAAATGACCAGAATCCTTCAAGATTCACTAGGGGGTAATTGCAGAACCACTATTGTCATTTGCTGTTCTCCATCTTCTTACAATGAATCTGAAACTAAATCTACTCTTCTGTTTGGCCAAAGGTGAGTAAATGACTTAATAGGAATAAATGCAGAATGAGAAATAAGTAAGTTGCTCTATTAAGATTCCGAACCAAATTAATTAGAATGTTTGCTTTCTTTCTGTAATTCTTCAGTGTCTGTGGCTAAGTGTTGTGATCTATCTTGTCCCATAATATATACAAATCCTTAAACCAGCCAGGATCCTGAGGACTGTATTTTCAGGAGAAGCATATAATTTGGTTCAAATTGTGGTTTAATGTATAATCTTGGAGGGCTATAAGTACTTCCCTGTCCCCTGCCCTCCCTAAAGTGGAAGAAGGTAGGAAGGAGCTCTCCCCTGGTAAGTTGAATCCTTTATTTGCCAGGAGAGCCTGTTCTGTGGTCTGTATCTAACAGTCCAGTAAACTTTGAAATTATACTTGTGAATTCCTGTGTTGTTTTTAACTGAATTTATACGTACTCATTTCCAATTAGGTGTTTTATTAGCTAGATCTTCTTTACCATTCTCTTATTGTCGCTGCTTTGTTATACTCCAGTTCCTGACCACTAGATTGAATCACATCATTTAGTGGAGCACATTACAAAAATAGTCAATGTTTTGCTAGTCCATCTGGTCTTTGATGTTAGTGTACCTCTTCCACTTCAGTTCAACAAGATAGTTTCCTGCCGGTCTTCTCTGAGAAGTTTTGTATTATGGAAAATAGACCAGATTAGAAATCTAACAGAATATGAATAGTGAGCGTGGACTGACTGTATTCTGCAACAGTGGAGGTTTTTTGTTTCCTTTTAGATGGTAGGATGTCTTTTTCTTTTATTATTTAGTGAATGAGCTACTGGAAAGTGTCTTCCAGCTGCAGCTATGTAGTTTCACTGCCTTGTGGTCTTAGTGTCTTCAGGAGTTAACAGAGTGCATTCCTGTCTCAGCTACCGCAGTTAGCCCAGTATAATAATTCAATTTTCTAGGGATATCAAATTTATGCTGAAGCCCTCAGCTGTAGTAACTGAAGGCTATGTAGTAGTCATATAATATAGCAGAAAATCATATCTCTTTTAGTAGTAATGTCTCCCTAAGATTTTGCAGAGCAGTACTTACAGGAGTCAATGCAGGGCAAGGGAGATGTTTAACTGCCATTAAACTTTTTTCCTATTCTGAATTTTGGCGTGGGATATTCAGTAGTAGAAGATCAAATAGGAAAACTACTGAGATAAGTGAGGTATGGCACTAGTGAAAACCATACATTGCTTCACGAATGTGTTATCAGTGCCTGTAGTTTTGTCTCCAAACCTAATTTAATGGAATTCACCTGAACATACAGACTCACATTTACCATTGTCTAAGTTCCTTGTAACAACTTTTTGGTTAGTGGAGATCTAGTAATTGGACTTCTTGGTTGAAATGAGCTGTTTCTTAGATAAGCCAGATGGTTTGCATGCTAGAAGTGTTATCCTCTCCATTGGATAGTGTTTGCTAGATGTGGAATACTGTCCTTTGTTCAAAACTGTGCAGAACTGTCCTGACCTCAGTTCTTTCAGATGAAGGTGTGCAGCTTAATTTTTCCAACTCAATCAGCTTGAGATTTCTCATCTTTCCAAAAATTGTGTTGCTCTGTCCTTTGACAGTTGTATCAATCCAATTGAAAGAATAGTAACTTGACAGGGAATAGAAATAAGGTTTTATTTCTGAGGAAGAGATGGGAACGTTTATGCTTTCACTAGTGATACATGAACATACTATTTAGTAACCTTTAATTCCGTTCTTTAAAAATAAAGTTTCAGAGCTTTTTGCTTTCTCTGTGTAGAGCAAAGACCATTAAGAACACAGTCTGTGTCAATGTGGAGCTCACTGCAGAACAGTGGAAGAAAAAGTATGAGAAGGAAAAAGAGAAAAACAAGACTCTGCGTAACACCATACAGTGGCTGGAAAATGAGCTCAACAGATGGAGGAACGGTGAGAAGCAGTTACATTATTATTCTGCAAACTTTAGGCAAGCCAACACACACTGAGTTAGTCTTCAGGCTACCAGAAACAGCTAAGAGCACTATGCAAGGTAGTAATAAGGATATTAAAGCTGTAGTCATAAGTCAGCTTCAGAACATGATATTTTTTGCTTTATTGCAACTGAAATGAAATAACTTCTAATAATCATGTTATGACAAAAATGTCTGAACATGTATTCCTATTAGATTGTTCAACACTTGGTTTTCCAGCAGGACTAGAGTTACTTACATTGTAAAAAATGTATTTTGGGGGACAAAAAACTGATATTATTTGTAAGTGCAGAAACTGAGTAAAATGTTTCCTCTGCTTTGGTTTTCTGATTCAAAACAATATCACAAGATCTTGTCCTCATTTAAAACTCAAACATATGAGTAGGCAAAAAACCTACCCAAACCCCAAAGTTGCATGCAGTACCAAATGTGTGCCTGTTAATTCTTCCTGAATGATTAACTTCTAATCAGTTCAAGTTTCTGGCAAGATGCAAGTTAATAGTGAAGCCATAAATTCAGGAAAAGAGAACATAGGTCATACAGATATATTCTGGAGTTTAGCAGCTATAGAAGATGATTTTGCAATCTTGTAGACAACTGCACCTCATCCTGATAAAAATCTGAAAAAAAATGGGTTTGCTGAAATAGGTTTGGTAGGATGTGTTTTTTGTTTGTTTGTTTGTTTGTTTTTTGGGTTTTTTTATTGTTTCATAGAGCTGGTATGAGGCCACACCTGAAATGTCAATATTCTGAAAGAACTATACTTAACATGAGATACTGGAGTGTTGGAAAGAGCCTGTACCTTCCAAGGACTGCATAAAATGTTTTGAATAAAGCACTAAAGAATTTAGTTTAATTTACCAGAGAAGTGCCTTGGCATATGGTGTCTTCTTCTCTGAGAAGTTGAGGTCTTCTCATCAGAAAAAGCTTTTTGAACATAAAAGGATGAAAGTGTAACTGAAAATATTTTTAATTAGAAGCAAAGCAGTGTAAAAGTAAATGTGGCTACCTAGTAAAACAGTGCCAAGGGAAAGAGAATTTTCTGTCTTCTGGGAAAGTTAGGTGACTTTCTAGAAGATAAGATTTGATGTGTAATTTGGAGCTCATAGCAGAGTAATTGGGTGAAATACAATGTTTTGTGGTAAGCAGGAAATAGTTTGGATGATCTAGCAGTCTTTTTTTTTTTGCCAAGTAATCAGCTGAACTCAATTGTTTACTAACTGTGTAATACTGTTAGTAGGAAATATATGTACTACTTCTCAAGGGTAGTTTTGTGAGAAATATGTCATGGCTAGCTATACTAAAATTAAGTTTACTTTTAAGGGGAAACCGTACCAGTTGATGAACAGTTTGACAAGGAGAAGGCCAACTTAGAAGCTTTTGCAGTGGACAAGGATATTACTGTTATTAATGATAAACCAGCTACCACAATTGGAGTAACTGGCAATTTCACTGATGCTGAGAGACGGAAATGTGAGGAAGAAATTGCCAAACTTTACAAACAACTGGATGACAAGGTATGCCATTCTTACTTAATGTAAGATCTCTTGAAAATATGTCTTGAACTATATTATTGTGTAATGTGTCTTCAGCATTCTCAGGAGGAGAAGCCAAGGGGGAGGTACAGATCTCTTCACTCTTGTGACCCAAGGGAATGGCCTGAAGTTGTGTCAGGGGAGGTTTAGGTTGGATATTAGAAAAGGTTCTTCACCCAGAGGGAGGTCGAGCACTGGAACAGGCTCCCCAGGGAGGTGTTCACAGCACCAAACCTGACAGAGTTCCAGAACCCTTTGGACAATGCTCTCAGGCACAGGGTGTGACTCTCAGGGTGTCCTGCACAGGGCTGAGTGTTGGACTTGATGATCTTGATGGGTCCCTTCCAGCTCAACTTAGTCTGTGATTCTGTATTTAATTTGCCAATATTCATTTGTTAGCTCAACTCGTTTAAGTATTTGCTGAGCGTGCTTCCTCTTAATTCTGATTAAGAGAAATCAAAATTGCCTTATCTGGTGCTAAGAGAATATAGTTTGTTAGTTGGAAAACAATGGATGTGGGAAAATGAGTAATTTGAAGACAAAATTTTTTTCTTTCCATGTTTTGGATATTTTATTTGAAATAAATAATCTCAGATTTAAGCAGTAGTACTGTATTTGAATAGAAAAAATATTTTAATTAAATATTAATTGTTTCTTGGAAATTAGAACAACTTGGAGAAGACTTGCCGAAGCGCAGGTATAAGACTTCTGTCTCTGAAGCATGGTGTATTACTCATACGTGCCAAGTTAAGAGCCTAATGAATCAACCAGTGAAAAGAATTGTTTTTTACTTTTATTACTTTGTTGTGTAATTATCTCAGAATAGAGTGAAGTTAGATACCTAACATCTGCTGTCTCATAGATTATTTTTTCTGAGTGGTATTTGTCAGTTTAATGAACACTGTCTTATTTCAACTGCAGGATGAAGAAATTAATCAGCAGAGTCAATTAGTAGAAAAACTGAAGACACAGATGTTGGATCAGGAAGAGGTGAGTTTTGCTCTTGCATCTACATTTTATTTTAGTTTGTCTTTCCTTTAAAGAAATTGATGGTATTTGGAATAGGTCACAGTTTATGACCAAGGAGTAGAATTACAGCTTACTGCTGCACAATAGTTCTCTTCTATGCCTTATCTAAGTACTCTGCCTGTTCATTCTTCCCACCTACACTGTGCTGATGGCCAAACCTAAACCACTTTACTTGGATCTTAAGTATCCATGAAGATTGAAATAATTTAAGTATTTTATGCAAAGATGGCTGCAGTTGTCTTCCCTATGCAAAGTTAGCAGGTTGTCAAAACTTAAGGTAACTTGATTTAATGTAAGAAATGTGTTTTAAGGTTTACTTCTGGTCAGTTGCTGTACAGAGAGAGAAGGGAGAGGAGGGAAATGTATTGGCCCATAATGAAAAAGGAAGTATCTATGTGTTAATTCAGACCATACTTGCTGCAATATTCAAATGATACACATGTTGCCAGGGATATAAATTAATGAGGGGAAATTCTTACTAATAATGAAAATTTCATTTAGCCAAAATATTAGAAAAATTATTTCTCTATGGCACAAAGGTTAAAAAAATTGTAATCCTTGTGTACATATTCGGAAGGAAATGGGCTAAGGGAAGTTGGAGCTACTATTGGATCTAATTTAAATAAATAAATCTGATTTTTTAGCATTTGTACCCTTTGTCTAGTTATTCTTCAGCAGCTAACAGCATTAAAATGCTGGAAGTTTAGTCCCTAGACTATTGATAATTTCAGACTCATGAGTAGTGTTCAGTGGCTTTTTTGAGAACTTGCAATATTCCATGTGCATTTCTAGTTGCTACTCCTATATGTCTTCATTTGCAATCAGTTCCATTTTTAAGATATTTAAAAACTTAAAGAACTGTGAATATAGATGGTAAATTTAGTTGCTCATTATATTCTGTTCTTTGTATCCTTATTGCATGATGATGATCACTAGGAATGGAGATACAAGCTATTGTAGTAGATAAAAGCATTAATAAAATTCAAGATATGTGTGGAATTTTGTTCATGATTATTTATTGCTGTGTTTTTATTAAATCTCTATCAATATTGCAGCTTCTGGCATCAACCAGACGGGACCAAGACAACCTGCAAGCAGAGTTGAATCGCCTTCAGGCTGAAAATGATGCTTCTAAAGAGGAAGTGAAAGAGGTGTTACAAGCCCTTGAAGAATTAGCTGTAAACTATGATCAGAAGTCTCAGGAAGTAGAAGATAAGGCAAAGGAATATGAACTGCTTAGTGACGAACTCAATCAAAAATCGGTATGAAATTGGGATAAGAAATTACTCACAATCTTCAGTGTGACTTTCTTGCCTTACCTGTATTTCTTAAAGTCATTTGAAAGTATTTCACAAGGGAAAATGAGAGCCTAAGTCTAAAACTTACTTCGTTTTTGCAGGGAATGGTTATCTAAAACCTGTAAGCTTAAGAAAAAATGTATAGTGATTATTGACCTTGATAGTGCTTGTCTTTTTAGTGCCTGTGGCATTTTACTACCTGAAGAGTGTTCAGAAATATCCTAGGTGTCAAAACTTAACACTTTCATTACATCCTGGTATTGTTTGTCTTTCTGGTGCACTTGGGGAAATCCTGACTTAAGAATCTGCTTCTTCCAATCTTGAAGTTGCAGTGAGCATGCTACAGATTTTCTTGAAAGGGGTGTGTATTTGCCTGCTGTGTGTATGGAATGTGAGATAGCTTGCCTTGATGCCTTCAAAAATTAACAGTTTGGCTTACTTTCTGAAAGGAGTAAGTGAGGACGTAGTCTACAAGATAACCCTTGTTAAAATACAGATGCAGGCTTATCTCACAAGCTACTGTCCACCTCCTTACATACCTGCAAAGTTTCTGAGCTGACAGTGTTGGTAGCCAGTGATTTGACAGATCTCAATCAGTTTTAGGCAGTTAGTACTCTACCTACTGTCCTAAAATTTTAAGTACTGGAAAGGATCAGCATGTTTGCTGGCATTGCAGACAGTATTAATGGCACAAGTCTCACTTTTCTCTGTTCTTGAAGATGATAATAAGAGGGTCTGGGTCTTCTAGTGGCTCTGGTTTTCAAATTTCAGTTGTAAGATTTGACTTGGTAGAACACTAGTGATGTAATTGCAGTTCACAAGATCATGAAACTTCTCTTTAAACTTCTGAGTAATCATTAAGTAACTTATATCACTTGAAGGTTGGCCAAAAGTCAGAGAATTATGAAAGTCAGAGTCTTATGAGTAGCATTTAAAATCTGTTGGAGTAGGCTTGCTCTGTGTGTGTATGATTCTGAAGTGGTTTTTTCTGGTTTTTTTTGTTTGCTTTATTGATGTATTTTTTAATTATAGGTAGTGATTCTAGATATTATAACTAACATCCACTGAGTGTCATGAATAACTCAATCTGCAAAAAAGCAACTGTTCAGAGGTGTCATAATAGTAAGACATCCCAATCTGGCACTGCTAACTTGTGCAGTAACCATGCTTTGGCATCTCTGCCTGAAACTTTCCTGCTGTAAAACTTCTGGTCTTCCTTTAAAACTGGACAACAAATAGCAGACCATTGAGCTATCGAGCTCCTGAGCTGCAGCCACTACAACTCCTGCAGCTCAAACCAGCTGAAAAGTGCTCAAGAATAAGTATTGTGCTTATGCAATGTCAGTACTGGAAGAGTATTCTCATTTTTTGATTTGTAAGTAGGCAAGAGTTAAGAGCTCTGCAGATAAAGCTGAAATTGTTTTAATTTACCAAAATATGGTGAAAAGTGTTGGACTTGCTGTCCATTTACCCTTTTTCTATAAATGTGATTCCCTGCAATATTTAATTGTATATAACTCTAAATGCTGTTTAACAATGTTAAAACTGATTTTGCTGCAGAGTTTTAAGATTATATTTTGTGAGTTGGAGTACTGTCCCCAGTACTTTCAGTTCTTTCAAAAGAAATGCTAGTACTCCATAAATAGTATGAAACTAGTTGCAAGAACAAGAGTGTGTTTTGTTTAATCAAGGGTAACTTCTTTACTGTAGGTCACTTTAGCCAGTATAGATGCAGAGCTTCAGAAACTTAAGGAAATGACCAACCATCAGAAGAAACGAGCAACAGAAATGATGGCCTCCTTGCTAAAAGATCTTGCAGAGATTGGAATTGCAGTAGGAAATAATGATGTCAAGGTAAGGGTTAATCACTGCTGTCTTCAGTGCCATCTATTAAACACATGCATTGTGGATAGGTGGGGGCATTTTCTTAGTATGATAAAAATGACCACCATAGGAAGCTTCCTGTATATTAGTAATTTGGACATAAGCTTCTCCATTGCTTATATTGTGACTTTAATCCGGTCCAAGACAGAATTTGATTATGCATAGACAAGGAAGAGCAGGCATGATTTTTTTCTGAAGCAGTGTTCACATTCATGTTATCAAACTGCTGTATGAAGTGGTCTTAATCAACAGCCTTGGGAATATAATATTGACCTACATTGATGATCAGGATGATACTTGTATTAAAAACAGCATGAGGACATGAAATAAAAGATAAGTCCAGAAGATAGCTATAGGGCAAGAATGTAAGTAGTATTAGAAGTCAATAGTGAATTGTATTTTCCTTCTTCAACTCATTCTCTTTGTGCAAACTTCTAAATAATCAATCAGAAAACTTAAATACCAAAAGATAAGGGTTTTTTTTCCTTAAGTTCTGTGGTTATCAGTTGGGGCTGGGGATGTGTTCTGGGCATTAAGATGCTCCAGTGCACTGTTAGTTCACTTCCGTTATCTGAGCTTTCTAAATGTGCTATTCCACCCTTTTCAGCAGCCTGAAGGAACTGGCATGATAGATGAAGAATTCACAGTTGCAAGACTGTACATTAGCAAAATGAAATCAGAAGTGAAAACAATGGTGAAACGTTGCAAACAGTTAGAAGGCACACAAGCTGAAAGCAATAAGAAAATGGAAGAAAATGAAAAGGAGTTGGCTGCCTGCCAGCTCCGGATCTCACAGGTAAATATTTCTCTACAATGTACAGTGTTCTTTATAAATTAAATCCATTAACCTATCGGGGAAAAAAAAGTTACAGGGTTTTTTGGCACCTAACAAAGCACACTGTGAGTGAACAGCCATAAGACTCAGCTGTTTCCTTAGTACTCTCATCAGATTGGATGCTTCTAAGTAATTTAGCGTGACAGGATGTCAGAATTTCTGCAATATATCTGTAGCCTGCTGATGCTTTTGTAGCACTTGTATTAAATACTGGAGCCTGTGTGTTCTCCATCACAAGATTCTTTACAAATACAAGTCTTACAGAAGCAGTGGCTAGTGGGTACTCTGCCTGCTAATGCCCCAAGCTGGAAGTGGGAGAAGTAATAGCAGAGCAAAATTCCAGGAGGTTTGCATAGCAGATTAAATTTATATCTAGTGTGAGAAAGGCCATTTTAATGTGATTGCTAGAAAAGATAAGTAACGTGACTTCTAACACTTCTGAAAACTGTGATCTAGGTATGCAGTTTTGTTTTTCATACAGATAATCTTTTTTAAAATCAGAAGATGCACATTTCAGGGCAATCTTCTAAATACAGTGGGCCTGTCTTGCCTCTGTTAATATTTAACATTCAAAACATCTCTTCTCCCAGCCAAAAATGTATTTCATTCCAATCCAGAATAAAGACGTTGTCTTAAAAGCTACATTACAGATCTGCTTGAGTAGTCATATTCTTCTAAGAGTCTAGATGGCACAATTTTTTTTTTTTGAGACAAGGTTACTTGTTGTGTAAAAAATAAGTATGAGCTGTTTATGCAGATGTAATTCCATGGTACCTAGTTCCAAAGCAAATTAATCTTTTCATTCCACAAGCATGAAGCCAAGATCAAGTCACTGACTGAATATCTTCAGAATGTGGAACAGAAAAAGAGGCAGCTGGAAGAATCTGTGGATTCCCTTAATGAAGAATTAGTTCAACTTCGAGCACAGGGTAGGACTTGCCTCCCCACACCCCACCCACCACGATTTTAACAATATAGTGATAAATGGGCAATTGCTCTGTTCTGTTTAGGTTGAAAGGCAGAGCTATAGAAAGGCTTTTTGCTATTGAACATGTAAAATTAATCTGTGGTAAAACATGTTTGCTGTTTGAAATAACTGTTATAGGATTAAAGATGTTACTAATTTAATTAATTTTTGTGGTGGGAGGGGACTTTTTCCAAATTGTAAGGTGTTGGCAAAGGAAGGGGAAATCAGTGCCATCATCCATGTGGTTGCTTAGATTCCTGGCTGAAATGTGTTTTTTGTTCTCTGTCCCTTCTAGAAAAGGTCCATGAGATGGAGAAAGAGCACTTAAATAAGGTTCAAACTGCAAATGAAGTCAAGGTAAGTCAATTTCATTGTTTAAAAAAGAAGAAAACCCTAACAACCCAAATCCCCACAGAGTGAAGTCTAGTGTAACTCAGAGCATTTAATATGTTCTGGTTTTTTCTAATAGCAAGCTGTGGAGCAGCAAATTCAGAGCCATCGTGAGACACATCAGAAACAAATCAGTAGCCTGAGAGATGAAGTTGATGCAAAGGAGAAACTCATTACTGAGCTTCAAGAGTAAGTACTTGTCTCTATTTTAGTGGCGCCAAATGTCTCTGGGCTGTGCAAGTACTGAGCCACAGTACAGTGGAAGGAAGTGGTGAGAGATTCCTCCAGAACTGTCCTTCTGTCTTCCATTTTGTTACTCAGTGGGCTGTCTGAGAGTTTCCGCTGATAAAATATTTACTTCCTGTGTTCAGCCAAAACCAGAAGATGATGCTTGAACAGGAACGTCTGAGAGTCGAGCATGAGAAGCTGAAAGCGACTGATCAGGAAAAAAGCAGAAAACTTCACGAGCTTACGTAAGTGATAATGATGCATAAAACAAATGTGTGTGGGGACACCTACTCTGTAAACCAGTGACCTAATATGATGCAGTACCTCTCACTTTATACTATGCTTGTTAAAGAGGCCTTCTTGAACCTTTTTAAATACCTTTTCACTGTGTGAATACTTAAAATAGGAAGTAAAATTATGAAAGATATGAAGGCCATAACTGTTTTTTGTTGTTATGCTATGGATTGGAATAATTAACTTGTCAATTTGCAGCTAAGTATTGCATTCTGTAGGACTGCTAGAGTCTTCTAACAATTCCCCTTACTCTCCTTCTGGTTCTTGTGTTCCCTTAATCTTTTTATGGTTCTTATGTGATTTAACTTGTTAGGTTGCTCTAATTGGTTTCTAATTCCTAAAATTAAACAGTTGCATGCTTCACTGATTAACTAAATACAATGTGTTAGTGAATTAGAGACTCAAAAGTGTAGTGGGAAAATGGAATTACATTCTGCTTGCAGGTAAGTATCCAAGTAAAGCTCGAAAACAGCTCTCAGCTTCTAGAAAACTGACCTTAATCTCCTGGAAACCTTTCTAAGTGTATAAATTGTAACCCTTCCTGGCACATAAAACTTATCTTTACAGAAGCTAAAAATACATTATACTTAAAAGCACTTTTCAAAAAGTGCTTTTTGGCTATGTTTAAAACACACACAGTGGCTTTCAGGAGTTTTTATCATGGTATTTGAAGCAATCAGAGGGACCTGACTGATCTGTGCTGGTAACCAAGAAGCAACGCTTGCTTTTTTTTTGACCTTTATATTTGTTTAACTGATTAAAATTTTAACAGTAGTCTGGTCTTTCGAATCCATCTTATTTTCATTTATTTATATGCCAAAATGATTACAAAACTTACATTAACTACAATAGTTTTCTTGTCTTGTAAGATTTGCTATATGTACCACATTATTACTTTCTATTTCAGTTTGCAGGCTCAGCTACATCTAGCATTGACCACTTTAAAGCACTTGCTGTACAGGAACATTCCTCTTCAAAAGATTTGCAAAGAAGTTCTAAAAATCAGTTTTGTATTTTGTGTCCTCCCCCAGCCTTTTTGAATCCAGTTATTTTCCACTGAATATCATAAATGTGCATGGCAAATGACAGACCAGGAACAAAGCAGATTATTCACTTGAAATTTTTCAATTTGAAGTTGTATGAGATGCCTGGAACTACTTATCCAGAGACACCTGGAAAATGGATGGGATAGTGATGTTTAGAATATTGTATTAGATCAAACGTTTGCTCATTTAACTGTGAACTAACAGTGAAACTGACTGAGTGAGGAGAAATTTCAAGAGGAAAAGAAGTTTTTTTAACTACTTAACAGGAACACTTCATTTTCATGCAGTCCTTGGCCTTTCTATTCTATCTCAGTCATAAAAAGAAAGGTCCATGTTCCTTTCCTGTATTCTGTCATCTTCATAACCGCACTGACTTACAGTTCTGAGAAAGAACATTTCCTGTGCAGAATATGCTTTCACATTGGCTGGCAAGACAGCAGCTCTGTACACTGATAATCATCAGGTTATATTCCTGTACACTGACATGCTTGTTTATGATGCTGGTTTTGCCAATGTGTTGAGGGTGAGGTGTTAAAGAAAACAAAGAAAAATTTTAATCTGGCACATGATACTTATCGTTTCAGCTGATCAGAGCTAAGAACATTTGTAGGATAAGATGTCCCCAAATATTCACTCCGAAGCTGACTCTGAGAGTCTTATCTTTTACTATCCTAGAATCTGTTATAATTTATGCACCTAAATGTACTTGTTTGTATTCAATATTAAAAGTGCATCCCTCTTCCTTTTGCAACTCCCCCAGTGCCACCACCCCCATGCCATACAGATTTCTGAGTGTCATCTGTTGGTTACATCTTTAATTTAAGACTTCAACCAAATTACTTTTTTTATTTGTACCATACAGTGTTTATTACTCTAGTCCTCTAAAAGAAAATTTCTAATTTTTCTGGGATATTTCAGGAATAATTTATTCTCTTTTAGGGTTATGCAGGACAGACGGGAACAAGCGAGGCAAGATTTAAAGGGTTTGGAAGAGACTGTGGTAAGATAGTCAGAATATATTCCAAAGCAAATGTCAATATTTGTCTCTTTTTTTTTTTCTTTCAGAGTTTGTTTGGGTTGTTTTGTTAATTTCTTGTCCTTAACTGTAGGCAAAAGAACTTCAGACTCTTCACAATCTTCGGAAGCTGTTTGTTCAAGATCTGGCTACTAGAGTGAAAAAGGTAATGTGCTGCTGTAGTTAAACTTGTTTCTGAGAATTTCAGTTTAGAACTAAATTGGGAACTGATGTTTATTTGGTTTAATTTTTCTGGCTTGTTCTTAATATGTAAGTTCAGATTTGTACTCAGCCTCCTGTCTCCCTCCCCATGCCTTTGTTACTGCAGAGTGCTGAGATCGACTCAGATGATACAGGAGGCAGTGCTGCACAGAAACAGAAGATTTCTTTCCTTGAGAATAATCTTGAACAGCTTACAAAGGTTCACAAGCAGGTACAATGAGACTTCATTTCAAATTTTAATAAAACTACTCAAGGTCCCTTATTGCAGAAGCAACTGCCTATTGGTCGTAAAGTGACTTCTAAAAGTAAATACTTCTACATTAAGTAGAGACTTAAGTGTGTCTCTTGATACAGGAAAACTTTAGTCTATTATTTTGTAACATAAATTAATTACCTGTTTTAAGTACATGTGGGTGTATAACAAAGTAACTGCATTTAAACAGAAAGGGATGCAAGTTCATGTTTAGACTTCTTATATTGGTCTAAGGGCTGCTTCCCTGTCTCTGATGGAAGAGGTGCCTCTGCTGGATAGCAGGTTCTTCCACAGGAACTGATTTTCCAAATTACAGTCTCAATGTCATTGATCTCCATAGATTTACTAAAAGCTTAAGCAAAGTTAATATAGTAACCCTACTGCTTTGCCTCTTCAGGGGTGAGGAGGGTGTTTGGTTAGCTCTCCCTACGAAGAGAGATACCAAGAAAATAATCACTTCTGGTTTTGTAGCTGGTACGTGATAATGCTGATCTTCGCTGTGAACTTCCTAAACTGGAGAAGCGACTTCGAGCTACGGCTGAGAGAGTGAAAGCTTTGGAGTCTGCACTGAAGGAAGCCAAAGAGAACGCTTCTCGTGATCGCAAGCGGTATCAGCAAGAAGTAGATCGCATAAAGGAAGCTGTAAGATCCAAGAATATGGCCAGAAGAGGACATTCAGCACAAATTGGTGAGTAAAGAATCCCTTGCCCCCTAAAGCTTCATCTGTCTCCTACTTCTGTTTTGGTTTTGGTTTTGTGTGTATGTGCATCTTTCAGCCCTCATTGAAACTGCACATATCAATGTGATCTATTTTCTACTGTGAGTTGTATTTGGTTAACAGACTGTGTGTGGAGGTGGTACTTTTTGGTTGTTTGGCTTTTTATTTATTTTAAATGGCTTTGGAAAAGGCTTAGCAACCTAGAATTCTAGCCTGAGTATGTTACATTTTCTAGAAGAAACAGTACGCTGCATGTGACTCTTAATCTCTTAGATGATTCCAATTCCGTTCCAATTTCTAAGACTAAATAGGTATTCCAAGGAAACAAGAAAGATTAAGCCATCACCACCAACAACAAAATTGACCTCATCTTATGGGGCAGAGGGGCAGACAGAAACCCACAATATCTAATTACCTTTTCAGTTCTTTGTTCCAAAACATACAGTATCCACAGCCCTCTCTAGGGGAAAATAACAGAAAAACAGGGGTGGGAAGGTGGAGGCAAGATAGCCATATTCCTCTGCTCCTCCATCTGCCGTTACCCTGTCGAGTGCTGAGGACAGAGAAGGTGTGTGACCTGTGGAGGACTGTGACCTGTGGAGAACTTAACTGTGCACATTTCACTACAGCTGTAGAGCTAAAGGACTTCAGTCATCAATACACTTCTCTTAAATGTTAATGGGACTGAAATGAGCGTTGCAGTTAAATTTTGCTCGTATTCTGCAGGTCTACAGCACCTACAAAGTGCTGTTGCAAAATAGATAAACATTTTTGGTCATGTGAAGTGGCAGCTTCCAGACAGGTGCTTTTCTGTCTTAATTTTCTCTCAGGTGGTCTCTAAGAAAACAATTCTCTAGTGAGCTTACCTGAGGTATACAGCCTCTTATGATTAAATGTCTAAATGAACTAGTCATGTCTTCCTGGAGATCAGTTTCCTATAAGCAGTAATTGAGAAGTGTTTCTCTTCTGCAGTTGCTGCCTGTAGGTTCTTTTTTGCCTGCTGAAATTTTAAGTGCTTTTCTTTAGTATTACACACCTTGGTGAAGTCCTACACATACATTATGTGTGTTCTGTTAAGAGCTAATTGCAAAACTTATTGAAAATATAGTTTATGCAGTTTATGCAGTTTAAGTGTATGCAGCTTACGAACGACCTGTCGAAACTGCTGGATTTTTATTTTGGCTATAGGGCAAGTTTTGTTTTTATGTGGTGGTAGGTTGATGAAGCAGTGTTATCTGTGGGGTATTGATACACAGAACCACCTGCAGAGAGAGTAACTAGTGGCTTTATCAATCAAGTAGATGTGGGAAGGACAGCAAATGCAATGATTCCTTACTGATACATAACTCTCAGGAAGCTGTCTAGTGATGTGTCTTATTTGAGTTCTTATTGCAAAAAAAAAGGATTCATAGAGGTAATACATTAGGTGGGACAGATAATTCTTGTGAAGATAATCTTTATCAGAAGCTTTGTGAGCTTTAACAGGGAACAATAAAAGCAAAACCTTGTCTGTTTTCCAGGGTTTGTTGTAGTTGACACTAATCTGTTACGTTCTCAGAATGCCATCCTCTAAACTTGTGTTCTTATTCAAAGTACATTTAATTGTGATTATTACATTTGACTAATGATACCAGTAAATTTAAATAATCCAAGGTATTGTTGTGTATATATTTGTAAGTCACATTTCTTGTCATGCAGCTAAGCCTATCCGCCCTGGCCAGCATCCAGCAGCTTCTCCAACTCATCCAAGTGCAATTCGTGGTGGAGGTGCGTTCACTCAGAACAGCCAGCCAGTTGTGCTGCGTGGAGGTGGACGGCAAGACAAAGTGTAAGTTTGTCTTGTAGCATTTTTTAAAATGTGTGATCAAACTACTTTGTATCAGGTTTATTACGGTTCATTCTGTGGCATAAAGTCACTTGAATAGTCAGATTACCTCCTCCTTTTCACAGACTGTTCTAGCCAGTGGAATGGTATAATATACACCTGACTAAAGATGCTGCTGCTTTTCTTCTAAAACGTGTTTGCTGTAAAATGGTAATTCTGATGGTGTTTTGTGAGAGTAGAACAGAATGTGGAAACAATCAATTGGAGATGGTTACCAGTAAAAGACAGTAGCCACTGGTTGGGAAAGGAGTGGACATTTTAAATTCTTTTGGCTTGCTAGTATCTTTTTAAATATGGTTTTCTTCAGGAAAACATTCAGTGATGAAATAAAATCTACCATATTTTTACATGTTGTTTATTTACTTTCATGTGTCAGTGATTTGGAATTATTTAACAGAAGAATTCATGTCCTCATCCAGTGAATTTAAAATGTTAGCCTGGCTAAAATGCAGTTACAGTAATTGAAATTACATGTGCACTTACTTTAAAACATGCCTAATCTCCAAAGTAGTTACATGTTGTATGGTATTTAATATGTTTAGGTTGCTTTATGGAATCATCTCTCTTTTTAATTAATATCTGCTTTATAGTTGGTTGATCTGTTGTTCACCTGACAGTAATTCTTTACTTTATATTGTGTTGTCATCTTCACTTTTGAATGTGTCTATAAATGTCTTCTAGACATTCCTTTAGTTAATTATCTGCATCTGCAGTTTGAAATGCATGTAAAATGGGGTGGGGTGCTTGAAATCTGGGTGCCTCTCTTCTGAAGGGCTCCAGAACAGCTTATGTGAATATTGTTTCTATTTGTTTCATTAGCTGACTACCTTTCCAAGCTTTCTCTCCAATTCAGAGAAAACTGGGCTGTAGTACTAGTCAAGGTACCTGGTTCAGTAATGTCTCTTAGTAAGCAAGAGGTTGAACTGATCTGTACTTCAGCCTTGAGTAACCAAGGACTTGCCACTAGCCAGGAAAAGCAGCAACAGTCAAGAGAAATGGAGCTGGGCTATAAGTGGTTTCTGTCTGTAATGTTTACTCCATTATTGCAGTCAAGATTGCATACCCAGTCAGTTTGTGGTGCTGTAAATTCGGTGGTAGCAAACAGCATTGCTTAAATGCTTTGTGTGTATTTCATGTGTAAAATTTCTTATTTTAAAGTGGGTTTTTTATTAGCACTTATCTGGGTGGTTTAAGAACTGGGCTCTTAAAGGCCACGTAAAGAGTGATATGGTCTACTGTAAATGTAAATAACTTTGCTTTTTTGTCTTAACTCTGTGATTTTTTTTCATTTACAGTTGCTGAAAAGTAAATGCAGCAGGAGGAGGATTGGATATTGTGTAGAGGGAGTCATTCCATGACAATAATCTCTCCTTTTGGGGACTGTAGGATTATTTTTTGAAAATTGTATAAATTATACCTGGCCTGTACAGCTCTTCCCCCTTCTACAAATTCTGCTAACTGATTCCCAAAAAAAACCAACTAGAGTGCAATTTTGGCGTCTTGAAAAATGACATGTTACTTAAAGTGTAGCTCTGCTTATTACACAGTTTGTCTTTCATGTCTTAAATTTAGTCTGCACTGTGCCAAGCTGAATGTACGTTGAGAAAAATCTTAGTTCAAATTTTCTAGCTTAATTTGTGTACATCTTATTGTCTTAGGGAATGTGCAACAGTGTTTAAGTATACTTTCATTTTTATCACTTCACGTAACACTACATGTCCCACTGAATTAGGGCGGCACTCTGCATTACGGTTTTCTTTTGGAATGCTGCACAGAGCATTGGAACTAACTGTGTTTGTACAGTGTGAGGATCTGATGAGGATCTGAAGTGCTGAGGACAGCTGCCTCCAGGCACCGCGACTCCACCGACCTGAGGAGCTGAGTATGAGCAAGGCTCCGTGGCTCTTATCTCATCCAGTGCCCGGCCACCGGGCCACTTAGAATTAAATGCTGTACAGTAATAAGAGTAAACCTGAGTTTACAGAAAAGACTTTGGCAATGGATTATCCCATCTGTCCTGTTCCTGGTTCTGCACACAGTACAGTCTGGTGGAGTGAAAACATTCTGCTTCATTCTGATGAGTCTCTCTGTCCATTTGTCTGTATCTGTGATGGTTCACTTTCGCTATTTTGTAATAGTGAAATGAGGGCAATCTAAACTGTAACTTTATATTCCACTACATACAGTACTGGAATTTTGACTAAAATTTTAATTTTCAATTTTAAAAGCCTTTTTCAGCAACAGGCCAATGAATTCAGATACATAAATAAAGGACACAACTTTTTAAAACTGATGTATCCAGAAATGCCAGAGGCATGTGTTTAAAACAAGAATAAAGTGCTACCCTGAATTGTATTTGTAATCCATTTGTAAGTAGGTATATGAAATGTCCAAAGTAGTAGTTGTTGAATATTTTTCTTCTCTTTGCAATAAAGTCCTGTAAAGTGGCTAACAAAACGAAACGTGGGGCTTTGATTTTTTATTTTTTGGTCGGTTTTGAGCTCCGGTACTCTCACTGAGCTGAATCCGGGGTTTAAAGTTTTGTAGTATAATTTACTTAACTTATTCATAGGGTTTAGCCACTATAATTTTTAGAACAGCCTCCTTCTGTATAGAAACTAGTTACCAGGTCTTTAAGAAAGAAGAAACTTAGTATTGCTGGAAGAATTCAATGAGTTTTTCAGACCTGGTTGATACTACTTTTTGTTCTGGCTTGAGATTTTTGCTGGGTATTCAGTTATTGTGGAAACAGTAGAAACTCTGTGACTGTTCAGACAGCAAATCACTTTCAATTTTTATATTTTAAAATAGGGAAAATATTTATATTATGATGGAGTATAGTCAAATTTTAGACCTTGAACCACTTTTTTTTCTATATCTACAGTAGTCTGAATTTTTAATAGTTTGATTTTTAAAGGTTGAGTGTATCAGTTGGAAATCCCACTATTTTGGAGTTTTCATCTTTTAAGACGGTTTTCTTCACTAAGGCCGCCAAATACTCCAAACTTGCAGTTGTTTTAGAGCACAGTTGAAGGCAGCATACTGAGGAAAAAAAATAAACAACAAAGTATTTTGAATTAAATTTCTCATCATGGAATCAGCACTGTCCATTATCTTTCTCGATGTTAACTACAGGTTTTCAGGCCTTCATTTGTCAATGTGCAATCATAAAAACAAAACAACACACTCAGATGAAGCAGGATATTTTTCTCATGCCTGTGAATGGGGGTTTCATTCCTGTAGGTAATTGTCATGGGTTTTGGTGCTGAAAATTGCTGTGTTTAAAAAATTAGATTAAATAGTAACTAGTGTGTAGCTCAGTGTACATCACCTTTTTGTATTTAATTTTTTTTATTTTAAACCTTCTATGAAGTTTACTGAGAACTGCCTCTTAAAATGTAAAAAAAGAAAAAAACACACAACTTTCTTTGCTTTCTGGTTTGGCTGTCATAGGTCAGCCAGACAGGACAATTACTGTATTTTGTAAATGAAAATACTCAGTCTATACGGGGAATGTTCAACACTGCTATTTCAACTTGCAGTCTTTGAGTGGTTCTTATTTTTATGTTCCTCTAGATCATATTTTTTAAAGATGGTTTCGGATAGGAACTTGGTGAAATAATATTTATTTCTGGTGAACAACTAAATTATTTACATAACTTAAATGCTGACTCACTACTGTGTGTAACTCTAAATTTGACATGAGGACAAGTCTACCTGTGGAATCTGATTTAACTTCAGTACACTTAAGATGCATTAAAACAATTGGTTTGGGGAAGACGCCATATAGTTTTAACTTACCTGCATGCTGTAAATGTATTTGTGTTTAAATAAAGAGGAGAAAAATCTTTGAACTTCTTTGTGCATTTATTCCATTTATTATCTCTGCATGTGGTCAAATGAGATGATGCAGCAATCTTCTCTAAGTGTGTTGTGTTGTGCTTGGAGCTCTCCTGAGTATGGTGTCAGTTGTCTGTATGGTGATGCTTTTATCCACGTGCTTGGACAGTTGTTTCCAGAATCCATGTAAACTTGCTTGGAAAGGAATTACCATGAGTTACCACTTGCTTTGTGAACCTCTCTTCTTTTAATCTTGGTGTCTGCTGATTTGGTGACCCCTCATTCTTGTTGAGACAGATTAATCGATTTCTGGTATTTCTGTGCTATCTAGACTTCTGTAGGCTTCTTTTCCTTTCCAGGGACTCACTTTCCTTTACCAGTATCTGTAACAGCTGATTCTACCTTTTCTTAGTGCTATTGAACTGATGTTTTTTTTATGGAGCAGTGTAGTTATGCAAGGCTGCAATCAACCTCTGGATAACTTCCACAGAAAAAAGGATTTAGCTAGATTTATAGCTTTGACATATAAATATATACATATATATAAAAAACATAAAGGAGGTAATGATTTAAATCTGCCGGTACAGTTATTGTAAAAGGAAAGATATCAGGAGGGAGAAATTGCATCTGTAAAACTTTTCAGCAGTGAGCTGATTTGTAAAATGTGAGCTATACTGTAAAATGTGATCTGTACTGTGAAGTATTTCTTAGTGTGCCCTGTTAACAGAAGATTGCTCAGTCACAGAGCTCCCTTTTGCATGGATCTCAGTATCTGCTAAGGGATGATCAACTCAGACCTCTTTAATTCCAGACAACCACTAAGGGATGCTCAGAATGGAAAAGAAATCTTTCACTCTGAAGTTTCTTAATGAGCAATGGAATGGTCCAAAATTACTTTTGAAAGTGAGCAAAAAAATATTTTTGCATCTCCGCCAGGGAAAAGCTGTGGTTACCTGCCCTGTCAAACTGATGAGGAATTCATTGGCTGGCCTAGGTGCCTTCCCCCTTGAATGCACCGAGGAGTTGTAACACCCCTTTAGGAAGTGTCAAAATGAATCACTATTTAACACGTGCTGTGCGCAAAACTGCCACTTAAGTACGTATTAAGGACATAATAAAACCTCACTAAATGACAAAGAAAACGCCTCTGGGAGATGATTACTGAGGACTAATGGGTACGTCAGAATTTTTGCCTGGGGAGTTTTGAGCTCATGAGTTCTTGAACTCCGCACGGGGCTGTTTTGTCTTTAACCAGCCCTTGCTGGGGACGGTGCGGGGAAAGCGATTTGAGCCGCTGACTCCTCAGAGTGTTTCACTGCCAAAGCTGAAGGGGCACAGGGTACCAGTCAGTCAGCTGCGCTGTCCAGTGAAAGGGCAGAAGGAGTTACGTGAAGGAGGAAAATACAATACAAAAGAGCCTGTTTAGCCTATTTGCATTTGAAAAGGAAAGTAAGAGGCTAATGATTATAAAAGGAAAGCTGAGGCGTTGCGTAGCATGGTGTGGCATATCTGCACCCTGGGATGTCTTGCAGGCTGTGCTGTGCGCGGTGTTGTGGAACAGAGCTAAATCCATCAGCTGTCTCCACCTCCAGTACCGAGGGAAGTGTTGATGTGTACCTGCAGCAAGGAGAGCAGCATAACCCACATTCTCCGCGTTCCTGAATCCACAAAACTGGGCGTGGAAATGACTCGGAGGTGCCCCCGGGTGTGTTAAAGAGCTGTTTCCACAGCTCCTGTTGTGAGGAGCAAATGCCTGGAAACCCCTGTCCTGTAAGTCAGCTAAATTGTCTCCTGCAGTTGGAGACAAATACACTTCACATTTTATAACAGCGTATTGAAGATACCTGTGAAGCCGCTTGCTGTTTCAGTGGATTCTTGATTTTGCTTTTATCAGGAGCAGCATAAAAAGTAAAGGTAAATTAGCTCAGCAATGTGTAAATGTCGGCATTATCCTGTCTGCTTATCACCTTCATCAACAGGGTCAGTTCCGATCGGCCAGGGGCGTGTTGTGCTGCCGGGACAGATGTAAGTGATCACTCCTCATCGTATAAACAAGCGAGTATTTGGAGGGTATTTTGTGATGATCTTCCCTGAAAGGGTGTAAATGATTTAAATGCTTTTACTACAGGAAATACCCTTCAGCAGAAAGCAGGACAGAGCCTATTCTCCTGCCCAGGAAGGCTCGTTTCAGCCGCAGCTGACTGCGAGCGAGGCCTTTCTGTGCCCGCAGCAGCCCGGTGACCGCAGTGCCCGGGGCTGGGTTGCAGCAGGGTGACCTTTTCCTGCTGCTGAGGGAAGAGGGAAGCTCCTGCAGGAGAGGATATCCTCTCACGCTTGCTTGGTGGTGGGCTGTCTTGCGGAAGCAGCGCAGCTCCTGCTGCTCACACGCGGCAAGAGAGAGTCCTGGTCCTGTCATCGCCAGGCTCAGCCCCTGCCGCCCTCCCCCTCAGACTGCAGGGCTCCCCTTTGCCCACCTCGGGTGTGAGGGACTTGTCCCTGCGCTGGGGGCAGGGACGAGCTGCCTGCTGCTCCTGAAAGATGCTGGTGTTGCTGCTCCTGCTGCTGTGTGCTGTGTGCTCAGTTACACAACAGGAGAGGAGCTGAGCCACAGCTCATGGAGAGGAAGGAATACAGGCCAGGCTGTGGTGGAGTAATAAAGGTTTTGGGTTTGGTTTGTGACACTTTCTAGGTCTGAAGTTCAGGTTGACTTCAGGCCGAATGAGGAGTTCCTCCGCTGCCAGGGCTGTCATCCTCCCTGCCCAGCAAAGGACTGTTTTGTTGATGAGCCTGCAAGGTCGTGATTAAATGTAAGCGACTCTTGTTATGTCGCTGCTCGGGGCACTAAAACCAGAATTATCCTCCCTGGGCTGAAGTTCCGATGCTGAGCTAGTGAGGGACAGCCAGCACTAACCAGGCCTGTGCGGGAACCTGTCCGAGTCCTCCCGGCCACGAGAGAGCACGGGGGCAATGGGGCCCCGCCGGGTCAGTGATCCAAGGGCCCCGCCGGGTCAGTGCTCCAAGGATCCCCGCTCCGTCCCTGAGCCCGGGGCTCTGCCCTGCCCTCAGCCCGGACTCCCGGCTGTCAGCCGGGCCCCGGATCCGCTCGGGACGCGGCCCCGGCGCGGTGCCCGTTCGGCGCCAGGGGGCGCGCGGGGCTCCCCCGTGCATTCCCGCGGGATCGCCGTCGGTTCCCGGCGTTCGGCGCCGCTCGGGCCGGCCGCGCTCACGGCCCGGGGCTCCCGGCACCGCTGCCCACCCGCCTGCGCTGCTGGCTCCCTCTTGTCCTGCCGGGAGCCGCGGCCGTGCTGCTCCTTCCCTCTGAGCTGCACAGGATTGAATCCTGGCGTTAAAACACTGGGAAAAGAGGCACGCTCTGTTTCCGAATAAGTACCAGAATATTGTGCTAGGCATTCTCCACTCTTTGATTAAACCGCATTTTTTTACGGGAAGATACTTGGAAATATCGCAAAATTTGGTTTCTTTATTTGTACAGCAAAATGAGTGGTATGAGTTAATGGCAGAAAGTCAGATCTGTGCAGTGGGCGAATCATTATCAAATCCACTCATCGGTGAAGCTTGAAACATTTTTGTATTTTTCTCTCATTTCCAGCTGACTTGTCTCCATTGATCCAGAGACACTTGAGCAGCACGAGAGAGGTGGGAAGAGTAATTCCTGATGAGAAATAGATTTTTTTCCCCCACGCTCATTATTGTAGAGGACTGTCAGTTTCCCTTGGCAGCCTGTACAATGGGCTTCCTCTCTAATAAATGCAGATAGCATTAAATTAACGTTTCATTCCCACAGTGACAAACAGTGGCATCCAGCTCCAGTGCAGGATAATTCAATGACAATACAGCAGCAGACATGTCCCTCGCCTGTTATGGGCTAATCAGTGATGCAGTGTTCAAATTGGACTCAAAGCATCCACATAACTTGGAGTGAGTTTATTAACCTTTATTAGCTGGTGAAAATGAGCTGGGAAGGGTGAAATGAGAGAATATGAATAATAAAAAAAGAAAGAGCCAAAATGCATAAAAATAAGCATAAAAGCATAAGTCAAATCTAATAAAAAATTTCTTTCTACTCTTCATCTAACTCTAACTGGAACCTATGCAGGAGCTGCCAGGGGAAGAGAACTGTATCCACAACTGACTGCAGGAGTGTAAGCACATGTGGACATGAAGAAAGGATCCTTGGTTCATATGCTGGGCTGATAAAGCTGGTGGAAATTGTGCTGCCAGCCTGGGAAAGGATGGAGTTTGGCTTTGTGTTCTTGGTCAGAATTTGGAAACCTAGGACAGAGCAAGGCTAAGCAGAAGGAGACCCAGAGGTATCTGGAAACTGTTGCACCAAAGAGCTCCAGTAGAGAAGAGCAGATAGCCTCTGCAGGGAGACTCCAAGGGCCAGTGAAGGGTGAGCAGAGCCCCCAGCACCCTGCTGGCCGTGGTGCTGGCCAGGGAGCTGCTGGCCCTCAGGCAGGACCTGACTCTGAGGCTCCTCTCTGCTCCTCCTCTGCTGCCTTTGTTCCTTCCTGCTGATGCTTGGCTGGTGGGCCCTCGTTGGGCCCAACCCTGAATGCATCTTTCTTTTGCAGTTACAGCACATATGGGAAAACACTCCAGAGGGAAGTGGATACTGAGCTTTTTGAGACAGCTTGCAAAGAATAAGAGGTTTTTAAAGGACAGGAAATTCAGCCTTCACTTTTACAACATGCCCCAGGCTTTTGTTCTGCACATCAGCAGTTCTGCAGGAGGGAGAGGACCAGTGGTAGCCTTGGAAAACACAGGGTTCCCCTTTCACTTGTGCTCAGCTTTCTGGGCTGTGTGTTTCTGAAAGGCTATTTTGGTGCATGTATTCTCAGTGAGAGCAATGCTTCAGTTAGTGCTTGGCATACAATCTTATGGATGCTAGTTGCTTTTTACTTTTCATCAGATGAGATATTTAAAAGCATCTCATTGGTGTCCCTTAGAATTAGTCTGAAGATTCTCATCACACTTGGTTTTTTATTAATGGAAGCTCCTGGAGACACATCTGGCATATTTTATTGATCATAATCTCATGGCTGGAAGCTCATCTTGGTAGCTATAGCAACAGAACTTTTTTTTTTTTTTCAAACGTCAACATAGCTCCACAAAAAGTGGAGTAAGGGGGAGCAGATAATTTAAATTACTAGACAGCTAATAACTCCTTCTTCTATAATAACTCCTTCTTCTGTAACCAGTTCTGAGATTTCTGATTTGATACAGTAAATAATGGATAGGAACTAAATCTTTCAACTACTACCTCTGCTGTGGAAGCTTGTGAAATGGATGGATGTGGAGTCTCAAGAGTCTTTTTGTGCTGATTGTCCATTGCCCCCATCCTCTGCTGGGCTGCAGGGATCATGAGCAGGCTGTGGGCACAGACCATGGAGGAGCAAGAGTACAGAGCATGTATTTGCAGCCCTCCCTCTACTACCCAGTCAGGCAGGGGTCCCAAACACTGCCCACAGCAGCCGGGCTCGCTCCTGCTCTTGGGGACAAGAGGCACTCCCAAAATGTGCCTGGGAGTTAAGATGAAATTATACAGACTGAAATGATAACCTTCTATAAGTGTGCACTGATGCCTAAAGGCCCCTATGAGGTTGGCACCACCAAGTTTTCTTATCAAAGATTTTCTCAGGTGTTTCTACTCAGGCACAAGTGGGACCTGCAGGTAACCTGGCTTGCACTGTGGGATGGCTCTTTCCTCTGCTTCCAGCTCCGGTGTTTGGCTCTGACAGCATTCCTAGCAGTGTTTCTTCATCCTGCCTTACAGCAGCATCCTGCTAGCACTTGAAAATGGTGATGCTGGGACAGCCAAATAAAGCAGTGGGTGGATGCTGTTGCCTCCCTTGCTTTCCCTTAGGGCTTTCCAGCAAGGCAAGTGGAGAACCACCCTCAGCCTCCAGCCAGAGCAGAAAGTCAGATCCAGCTGTGGCTGCCTGACTTCTTCAGGTCTGCAAGAAGCTGCATATGGGTATAACCAGTATTTCCAAAAGATTTCTAGACATTCAAACCTTCACACCATCTTCTCAGCAACTGAAAAAAAAAATAGGCCTTTGAGCTGAGAAAATTGCAGAGGGTGAAGTGCAGACCCCTTCCCTAGGGGCTGCAAATGCTGCCGGGTAGGGGCTGGAAAACGTTCCCACCAGCTCCAGGCTGGTGAGCAGGGCAAAACACTTCGGTGTCCTTGACTTGTTCCCCCAATTGGTGATAGCATTCCCCAAGTCCCGCTCCCGGTGGGGGGGATTTCCCTGGGGCACACAGCCTCAGGCAGGCCTGAGGTTCTTGGCAGCACCCTACAGAGGGCCTAGATGATGATCATGATGGTGATGGAAGCCAAACTC
The DNA here is from genome assembly GCA_013399835.1 of Leptocoma aspasia. Lineage (NCBI taxonomy): Eukaryota > Metazoa > Chordata > Aves > Passeriformes > Nectariniidae > Leptocoma > Leptocoma aspasia. The sequence goes on along the minus strand of VXAX01004844.1, from coordinate 116,899 downwards.
ACAGCTGGCAGGCAAGTAATTCAGGGGCTCTGCTGCTCTAAATATCACCTATTTGACCCCGCTTCTGTGCAGTCCTGTCCTCAGCCCCACCAGCAATGCAGCCTGAGGCTGTCCCTGCAGATGCCCTTTCCAGCCAAGGAACCACATAGATCACCCTCTCAAAACCCAGGGTGGGTTGAGTTTGGGTTTGGTTTTGGTTTTGTTTTGTTTTACATAATGTCTCCTGGGCTATGTTGAACCTCCTGCACCCAGAGCAGCGGGCGGGTGCCACTGCCGGCCCGGCAGCCCCGGCGTTTTCCCGGTGCAGGCGATGCAGCCGCTCATGCGTGCTAATGCCAGCGCCAGGTCACCGAGCGGGAACAAGGCGAGGATTGTTCCCCTGGAGCTGGGGAAAAGCAGGAGCGCAAGGCACGGGGAGGGCAGAGAAAAGCCGCACCGCCCCATCGCGGGCACGGCAGGGGCTGAGCTGCGTTTCCATTCTGCCGTGGGGAATGCCACGGGCTGGTTGCTGCAAGGGATGCTGGAATTGATGCTGAGACCTCGTTGCTGCTGAATACAAGGGTGACTTGGCACGGGTTGGCGCTGACTTGGTGAAACACGTTTCCCCTGAGCTGCACCCTGGGAGAGGAGATAACCATCGGGAAAATATGCAGCTATGGTGCTGCCAGGGATTTGACACAGCAAAATACTTGTGCTGTTATGGGTTTCTGCTGGTTGGAGTGCACCTCCCTGCCGGGACAGGTCCCTCTCTGCTTTAACACTTAGAAATTTGGGGAGGTGAGGCCAGAGGGAAGCACCAATCTGCCACATGGTTAAGGGTGGGCCCTGTGGGCATCCTGCTCTGTCAGTGCATCACTGTGAAGAGTCTGTGCTGTTATATGGTGAGAGGGAACATGGAAGAATAAAGTAGGTCTATAAGAACGGACAAAACCAGTGTGCCTGAAGAGAATTTCAAAGACAAAATGGCTCGTGTGGCTGGGGAAAGTTGAGGGGACTTCTTCAGAAAATGAATGTGGTGTTGTACTTGAAAGTAACAAAGATGTATGGAGTATTTCTTTGCTCAATTTAATTTCTTCCTCTGCCTTTACATTTCCTGAATGCTATCCCAGGAAAAGTCTTTCACCTTAAGCAAAGGTTTTGCTGCATTAGCATAGCTGAGGCCTCTGACAGATCTGTGCTGGAAGAATTTGTCTGGTGCTGCTACTAGCAGAGAGCAGAATCGCTGACAGGATCATCAACAGAGAATTGAGCACCCATTGTGAAGTTTTGAACTCACACAGACCTCAGATATTTTAGAAAAGATTAATGAGGCCACCTTTTGTTTTAATTCCTGTTGTGTCTTTATAGCTGTGTGCAGATTGTGTACCAGCCACATATAAGAGGAGCCTCAGACAAAATCATAACCCAAAATTTAGGTGCACCACAGCAACCTGCCCTGACCCAGTAGGGATCTAGTTCTGCTATCTCCTCCTGTTCCACGCTTGCAGACATCGAGTCCCTGCATGTCTGTCACCTGCCAGGACCCCACAGCCAGGGACAGGAGAGGTGCTGACCCCTCGCACCCCGATTAGGGCTCAGTGTCTGGGAATGCACTGCAGGCAACATTACAGGTTACATTATTTGGCACTCAGCATTTTCAGGAGTGAGGATGGGAAAGGGCTTTTCAACATCTGCTGATGAGTGGTGACCTCTAGGCCAGGGACTCACACTGACTTGACCCAAGAAATATTTATGGACTCCATACAGAAGTGGAGAATTTACACCAGTGGAGCTGAGAGGGCAACAAGAGCTGGCCACTGCCCTTGGGCAGAGGAAGGGCCAGACCAGGAGTTCCCATGCCTTGGCTGTTTCAACCACAAAAAAGTCCTAAACCAGAGGGTGAATGTAGCAGCAATGAAAACCAAACCCAGAAGCTAAATGAACTGAAACAGAAAGTCATGACTCATGTATGGTGTATGGGTCTGCACAGAATTTCCTACTGCCATTTCCCATATACCTTCAAAGAGCTGTTAAAATCCNTTTTTTTTTTTTTTTAAGCTTAGTTTAGAAAGAATATTTGCAAAAACCTATTTAAGCTCTCATGAGGAACAGGGCTGGGCTCTACCCTCCTCAGCAGCTATTTCAGGTCCTGTCTGGGCCATACTGCACTCCCTGCACTGGCTTTTCATCTTGTGGGTACTTACCTACCTCTTCTGCATCCCCTGTGTAGTTGTGGTATTATGAATGCTAGTCAAAAATTGAATATCACAGGGTGCTATTGCAGCCTAAATCATCCCTGTGACTCTAGTCTGTGCTTGTAGCTAGTTGTGTGTGATTATTGTAGCAGGATTGTTTTCTAGGCTTAGAGCTTGTAAATGCCAGCTAGAAAAGGACAGCAGGGAAATTAATTTAGCTGAGGAGTTAGGTTTATCTTCTGTACATGTTACTGATATGATCATTTGTATTTGACTCAGTCAGCAGTCATTTAGTACACAGGCATTAACAAACACTCATCAAAGTCAGGTAGAAGCTGACTGCTGCTTAATACACCAAATACCTCAGGCTTCTCGTAGCACAACAAAATGATTGCACTATTTATTCAGGTATATATATGTATCTATATAAATATAGATACATGTATATACACAACACATGTATATACACAAAGATGTGTGAAGATGCATGTGCATGTATGTTTGGAGACTGTTGTGTTCTGCTGATCCTTCAATACAGAGTCATCCCTGTGGGTGTTCTCCAGTTGAAATGACCTCACTCAGTTTACACCACGAGTGTGGGGTGAGGCAAGGCTGTTCTCACTGTCAGTGCAGCCCCAGCCCACGCAGCCTGAAGTCAGCAGCAGCCCCACCAGTGCCCGGGTGACCGTGGCCAGAGTTCCTCCCACTCCAGGGAGCAGAGCAGCTGTGGATGAGCATCCCTCTGGAAGGTGGGAAAGGAGCAGCTACTCTGCCCCACCAGGGCACTGGCTGCATAAACCACCTTGGTGCAGACTGGGCCTGGTACCAAGTGTCAGAAGAGCTCACATTTTATTTAGTTTCCAAGTCTGTTTCCAAGGCAGAGCCTGAGCTGGCTGCAGTCCTGCACTCAGAGCTCTTTGCTGCCTACTCCACGAGGCACAGTGAGCGTTCACCAAGGAGCAAAACAGCCCTGAAATTGCAGTGTGTCTCCTAAAACTGTGCTCACACCACCAGTGCTGGCAGCAGCAAGCCACCAGCTGCTCCTGCCAGGGCAGACCAGGGGGCACCTCCCTGCCAGGGACCAGTGGTGGCTGCTGCACTTGGTCACCAGGGCGTGGGGGTAGGCAGCTGTTCTGTGCCACCTCTCTGCTGCACAAGCACCCCCAGAGCATCAGTAAAGTAGAAGATCTTGTCCTGCACTCTGATTTACTTGGAAAAAGATATGTCACTAAATATTGACTCATTCTGCAATGAGACTAATACTTTCCAAACAGCTGCAGGTCTCTCCTACCCTCTGAAATATTCTTGTGGGGGAGTGACGTGGAATATGCTCCCCTCTGAAATATTATTTTCATTTGATGTGTGTTCTAATGTGTGTGCAATACTGTCAGTGAGATTACCCCAAACTGTCACGTGTTGAAGACTCAGTGCAATTTGTTTCTATAACGGCACTTCTTACTGCTGAACATTTTAAACTTTTTTTATAAGCAGACAAATAAGTATTGGGAAAGTCTTGCTTGAAATAGGGAAAACAGATCCTGGGGGAAAACAATTTTTATTGTTCGTGGTTTATGAAACACTTCACAGAGGTCAGACTTCTTTTCCGTGTAAAGATTGCACATGTGGGTACAGAATGATTTTTTGAGTCTCACAGTATGTCAGTAGCAGCAGTAGAACGCCATTATTAAGCGTTAAATAATTAATGTTAATAACTAAGATGCTGATGGAAGGGATGAGGTGGTAGGGCTGTGTTCAGACTAAAGCTCCTTGCTCCTGGTCTGCCTCTCAAACTGCTCCAAAGCAGGTGCACACAGCATCTTGCACTGTGCACTTCAGCTGCCCTGACTGAGCCCTGCCCTGACCTTCCCTTGCAAAGAAGGGCAGGCTTTTGCCCACCGGGAAAGGCATATGAAATGAAAACAAAACAAAACCAACCCCCAAAGCTCAGGACAGGGCACTGTGCTTTGAAGGGAAGCAGCCTGCTCACCCCTGCCGGGTGGCTCACCCCGGGGGCTGAGCAGCAGCCGGGGCACGCCCGGAGCCAGGATGTTGGTGGATGCCAGGGGCAGCCATGGACACGTTCCGAGGGAATGACAAGTTCGGGTAGCACGGCCGTGGCACACGTGGCCCTTCCTGTCACAAACAGGCACACCCCAGGCTCAGCACAGGCAGGGGCTCTGCCTTTGCAGGCGCGTTTTGAGCACCTCTGGCTGTTTGCAGCAGTGTCCAGAGTGTCACCTGTGCTGGAGCCATGACCTCAGTGGCTGGATGGCTCGGAAGGTCCAGAGGTGCAGCAGGGGTTCAGCAGGGAGGACCCAGGTGCCCTAAGGCACAGTGACTCTGGTGGGTCCTGCTGGCTCCCCGGTGCCCTGGAGCTGCCCCAGGCAGGTGTGGGTGCCCCAGCTGCCACAGTCCTTCCTGGAAGGAGCCTCTCCTCCTTAAAAATTAGGAGATTAGCTTGTGTGAAGAAATATTATTTATAGTCATATTTGACTACATACACCTCCAAGCTGGCTGTGATGCCAGGAAAGATGTAAGGTTAACAAATCAGGGAGTCAAAATCTGCTCTCCCCACTTGATGAAAGACTGTATGAATTTCACCCTCACACTGTGACTTGGGGATGTACCTCCAGCTGGCCCTCAGCCTTTACTTGCCTAAGATTCATTGCAATTTTATACTTCTTGAATGACTGGCTTGGGTAGAGCAAGTCTCTGATGTATCCCTACCAACCCTGCGTATGTGAACAAAATGAAGTATAGAAGCCCTCACCAGGACAACAGTAATTAGCAGCAACTTGTGAATCAAAATGCATAATTAATGCTGTGTCACATACTGAGTATCAGTTATGCAATGAGAGGGTTGTGAGGGCAATTAGAAATTCCTGAATTTTAGGGCCATTGCTGTGTCAAAAATCCTGCTCCACTTACACAAATTGTCTGGGCAGTATCAAGCCTTGTAGGGCACCAGGCTGAGGGACTGCTTGCAGCTCACAGGAGCCCTGTTGCTGCTTCATCTCCAAAGAAACGGCAATTTCTCTGTCCTGGAGCACATCTCTGAGTGACAGAGTAACCCTGAGCCCAGGTGAGAGCCAGCTCTCCCCCTGCAAAAAGGGAATATTGAAGGTCCTCCTACTCACTTTACTTTCCTTGAAGTCTCCTCCTACACAAACACCAAAAGCTCCTTCCCTCTCATACGAGCTTCTCCCATTCCACGGAGCGTGGGGAATGGTGGATGTTGGTCATGCCATGGCCCAGGGCTTCAATCTGATGTGTGAACAAAACTGATCTGTGCCTGCCTCAGTGCCCATGGCACAGCAGTGCTGGGCTCTGAAACCAGGGGGTGATGCAGCTTGTCCATGGGTATCCTACCTCCAGTGTTACACATCCAAAATACCTGTCCAAGAGCTGAGACACCTTTGCAATGACTCAGCTCACGTGTTGCCTGTCAATAACATCTGCTGTTTCAAAAGACATCCTGGGCTGATGCCACCCTGTTTGTCCCCTGGTCCTGTCAAATGCTTCCAGCATCACAGAGGCACTCACTGGCAGATGTGTTTGGTTTGCACAGAGGCAAACACTGGCAGTGTTTGGTTTGGGGACCCAACCTAGTATTTCCCAATATTTGGGTTTTCTCAGCTGAGATGAACGTTGGGGCATTTTCATGGTCCCATCTGAATACAGATGTGGGACAGGAAGGAAGGGAGTGGAAAGGAAGGACTACCTGCCAGCAGGGGGGACAAAGAAGTGGTGTCCCCACTGAGGCTGAAATTTAAAATCACGCTGCTTGTAATGCACTAAGGCTCTTACTAAGAGAGGGAGGCTGGTGCTGGTGCAGACAGCACAGTGTCCCGTGCCTGCCAGAGGGAGGAGAGGAATGGTGACCTCCCCAGCTTCCCTGTTAGCACCACTCCCACTCTTCCTTACTGGTTTTTAGGAAGCAAACTTCTTTTTGCATCAAATGCCTCCCACCTCCATACCCCACACCCTTCATGGCCTCTTACTGTTTTTCCAAAAGCATTTTGAACTAAATGCTACTTTCAAACACGTCCCCAAGCCCTCCTGGTACTGCTGGATCATCTTTTTTAGCCTTCCACCCCTTAATGTTCCTCTTACAATATTAATGGTTCACAGTTCTGATAATATGAGATTAATCTAACTCTGCATTTTTTTACATAGTAATTGTTATTAAATCTCTGAATCCTGATGAAATATTATGAAGGGGCTCCTACCAGCTGCTACAGTGGTAAAGCTGGATGCACAGACCACTGATTTCTTTTGTTTTGTGGAAGCTGTACAGGAGTGAAGAAGGACCACACATTATTTTTACTGCAGACTTTCCACAGGTCACTAAACTGACACCTACAGTAAGCAGACCACCATTATTATTCTGAACAGGGAGGCAGCCCCATCCCAGCAGTATGGACTGGTTTGAGAAAATTACTGATTTTTTTTTCAGTTCAGCAGCTGAACCAAAATGTTAATAAAAGAAACAAAGAAGCAATTACCAGAGTGAGCAGTATGTAAAATTTGCAGGTGTTTCTTTTAGCTAAAAAAAAGCCTTGTCCACAAAAACCATTCCATCTAACCCACATTAAAGCATTTTATTTCCTTGCATTTGTTAAAAAAAAAAAAAAAAAAGAAAAGAAAAAAAGGAGAGGCTCCATACACAGATCTGTTCATAATCATTCACGATGCCAGCCAGCACCATGCTGAGAAATCCTCCTTCAGAAAGCAGCTGTGCCCCCACTGCACTGGGTGAATGACAGAATCCCACACTGACCCAAAACGCTGCTGCTGTGTCCAATTGACCAGTAAATAATGTCTTGTTCAGGGATGATCTCCTGAATAGCCAGGGAATCGCTGCTCCCGGGCTAAATGCTCCCTGATGGGTGGGGATTCATTCGGAGGGATGTGAGTCTCTGATGCTGTATGGGTGAGGGTTTTTCAGTGCAAACTGAATCTCCAGGGGCCGGGGCCAGGAGCATCCTGCAGTATCCTTTCTCTTTAGTGGGGTGAATTGCCACCAACAATCAATCACATTTTTGTTTGCTTGTTTGTTATTTTCCCCCACAAATTTGGGTCAAATTGATGAACAGTTTTGAGATAACTGAATTACTTTTTGGGGAGAATTTGTAGTTTCCTTCTAAGAAACTGCTGAGATCTACCTCAGCAGATTATTACTATTAGCAGCTCTGAGGATCCTTTGGGCAGCTGGAGATCATGTAGAAGAGACAGAAGTGAGACAAAACATTTTCTAAGCAAAGATATAATTAGGGATTAGAGAGACTGATCCTACTGCATAGTGTAATTAGGAGATTATGGCACGGCATTGACTGGGATTAGATTTGACAGAAAAATCTGTCCCCTGCTATATAGGACCTTCCAGGTTTTGAAATTGAAACATATTAACAAAAAAATCTTCACTGTCTTAAACATATTAACAAAAAAATCTTCACTGCAGCAGCCTGGCTGTGTGTTGAGGAGTGAAGGGAAACTCGTATGGTCTCCTGGGCAGAAGTAAAGAAACCCCTGGCAGGAGGTGACCACATCTCTGCCTGCTGTTTCTCCTTCCCTGCACAGAAACTGGTCCCAGCTGAGCCTCCTCTGTGTCCCCAGCACCCCTCAGCAGAGCCTTTCTTTGGGCACCTCCTGAGTGGCAGCACCATGGGGCAGTGACTGAGGACCCCCTGCTTCTCCTCTGGCTTCTGGGCAGGTTCCTGCTGGGATCTCCCCTCGGGTTTGGGAAGAGGCTTGAACTGCACCTGCCACCTCCCCAGCCCTGGGGATGGGGGGACAGAAACACTCTTTTCCTCAGTAAGTGGGGCCAGTGAGAGGGCTGGTGGGCAGGGAGAGAGGGAGAAACTCACCTGAGCACAGCCCTGGTGTCGCAGTGCTCTGCATGAGCCAAGCCAACCCCTAAATCCAGTGAGCACAAGGAAAATTATGAGAACCAGCTGCATGGATCACATTCCCTTGTCTCCCACCCTAAGGCAGTTCTAAAATCAATAACTCAAAAAAATCCCTAAATTATACCTCTAAATGAACCACCAGCAGGACAGGCTTGGTGTGTTCTCAGTAAATTACTTCTTGTTAAAAGTCAATAAAATCCTCCAGTGAAACATCCCCCAAAACAAGCAGTGAGACCAATTCTGTCATTCTGCTGCAGTATTTTTTGTGTTGCCCAAAGATGTAGATTCCCTGGGGAGAAGAGGGAAATTGGGAACTTTAGTGCTCTCCTGCAACTCCCAGAACTTTGCCATGGGTTTCTTTGTCACACACTACAGCTGCAGCACCAAGGCTGTCCAATTCCCACAGCATCTTCTTCTGTATTTTATGCAGTATTAATTCTTCAGCACAGGAGCCACATTTTCACTGTGTTATATCTATTTCTAGCTATTCCTGGCAGAGTAGATTGTAGATGTGAACAACTATGAATACTCCACTTGCCTCATCATATTCCCCAGCACAGGAGTTGGATAATAAAATAACAACTTAATCCTACGGTCAATTAAGAGGAATAAATCTGGGAATGAAATATATGTGACAGACCCCCAGTATGAGAAGGCACTGCAGCCTTTGTAGATCCATTTTTTAGTTTATCAAAAATCAATGAATTGTAAAGTTTCAACAGCCTTCACAAGAAGATCTTGACCAAATCAAAGGCTTCTTTTACTTTGGGGAGCATTGATTTTAGCAAGGTCAGTTCCCTTTCTCTTGCTGTGCAATCACAGAATGAAAAATTGCAGAATTTACAGAAAATGGAGGGTCATCAGCACATCATCTTGTCAGAGTATGATTTGTCTGGAGACAAGTGACTGTCAGATTTCCTCAGCCTAGGAAGTCAATCTGAGCACTAGCTGTCATCTAGTAATTGTGCTAAACTTCCAGCACTCACATGAAGCCAAATATTCAGGATACTAAAATAAAGATTAAACATGTGATTTTAAATAAAAATTATTCCAGTGCAAGTGCTTGGACTTTCAAATATTTTAAATTACTGTTTTGGATTGTTTTGCAATTTTATATCTCATATGAACTAAATCTTTCAATACACTGTAGGCTTGTCTAGTAAATATAGTTGTTTCTCCTCTACATTGTGTTTTCCTTGGTTGGGATTATTACCCACTGGAGTACCTTACTTAGCCTTTTTGCTATCTGAAAAGCTAATTAAAAAAGTTACTTGAAGTTGCAAATAAAGAAGTAAAAGATTTAGAACTATAAAAAGTAGTCTGTATGCTTCTATAAAAGCATATCTCTAGGGGATATAAAATGACTGCAATGTACAGTCAGGAATAAATGGTAACACAGCAAATCAGAGCTGCAATTTCATCTCCCATTAAGAGATTAAATAATTTTCCTTTGACAGTGATTGCAGTTGAGCTTCAACATAGTTGAAGTTGAGCTTCACACCTGAAGGACGGGATGTCATCCAGAGGGACCTGGACAGGCTCAAGAAGCGAGGCCATGGGAACATCTTGAGGTTTAGTAAGCCCAGGTACCAGGCGCTGCCCTGGGCTGGGGCAACCCCAGGTATCACAGGGGCTGGGGGCTGGAGAGATCAAAGCAGCCCTGCTGAGAAGAGCTTGGGCTGAATGAGAGGCTGGACATGCCCCAGACATGTGAACTCTCAGCTCAGAGCACCAAACGTGTCCTGGGCTGCATCCAAGGCAGGGTGGGCAGCAGGAGAGGGATTCTGCCTCTCTGCTCTGCTCTGGTGAGACCCACCTGGAGCACTGCATCAGCCCTGGGCTTCCAGCACAGGAAAGACACTCTTGGAGCAAGTCCAGAGGAGGCCACCAAGATGATTAGAGGGATGAAGCACCTCTCCTGTGAGGACAGGCTGGAAGAATTTGATTTGTTCAGTCTGGAAAAGTGGAGGCTTCAGGATGACCTTATTTCAGCTTTTCAGTATCTGAAGGGAACCCACAAGAGAGATGAACATGGACTTTCTACAAGAGCATGTAGTGACAGAACAAGGGGGAATTGATTCAAACTGAAAGAGAATAGATTTAGATTACAAATTAGGAAGAAATTCTTTACTGTGAGGGTGGCCGGGCACTGGCATAGGTTGCCCAGAGAAGCTGTGGATGCCCCATCCCTGGAAATCTTCCAGGCAAGGCTGGAGGGAGCTCTGAGCAACCTGATTTAGTAGAAAGTATCTCTGCCCATGGCAGGGGCTTGGAACTGGATAATCTTTAAAGTCCCTTATAAGGACATAAAATATGAAAGCATGAGAGCTTGTTTTTAAAGTGTGTGTGACAGTCATCTGTACAAATTACAGTAGACTTTTCCTCCCACATTTGGCCCAGCAGGACCATTAGGTCATTTGTCAGAAGCTGCAGAAATGGTCAGGAGCTCCTGAAATGGGAATTTCATTCCTTTTTTTCCAGAGAAGGTTTTTGTGTCTTTTGTAAGATCTTGAAGATCTTACTGTTCCTAAAATACCTGCTTGCTTAGGGGAATTTTAAATGTGAGTCTTCTCACTTGTGTTTATTTATTGAACCCTTGGGAGAAAGAAGTCTTCTTGTATATCTAACAAAGTACCCTGAAAAGATCTATATTTAAAGCAAACCCACTCACCTGCCTGACAGCCCAGTTCTGTGCAATAATCTTGTTGCTTGGGGTTCATCCAGAGCCCTGGGGGCAACTTGTTCCCTCCACACCCCCAAAGATTGCACTGCAGTGAGCCCCAGGTGATCCACCCAGTTTAGGGACCTGACCTTGCTTGCTGGGGCTGGGAGGAGTTTCCCTAGGAGTCCCTGCTGGTTTTCCAGCAGATGGCAATAACCCATAATGGGCAGGAGCTGGGGCTGTGCTGGGGCAGGAGTCCCCCCAGCAGCCCTGCAAATCCCTGCGGTGTGGAGAGAGGGAAAAGCACGGAAGAGAGAGCAAGGCAATGAATAATAGATTACTAAAATCTAGCCAGCGAGAAAGTGCATACACAGGAGAGGGATAGAGTGCATAATTCATCCATAATTGCTTGGGGGGGATTTTAAATAAAGAAGAGAGCTGGGTTTTGTTTCCCTTTGTTTCTCTTTTGAGTTTTCCAGCAGTGTAAATGTGTTTTTGTTCACCTGTCTTGGCCTTAGGGCTCAAAGGTGACCCAGCTACCATCCTGCCATCTGTCAGGTGATGGGGCTGGTCACACATGAGATGCCAAGGTGTGACTGAAGCATGACCTAAAAATTACTGCAGCCTGTAATACTGCAGGCCCACAGTGGTGAGCGTTGAGGATACACCTCTATAAAGCCCAGGACAAAATGCTGATACCATCTTGTCAATGGATATTTCACAGCTCCTGAAAATACCTTGGGGGAATTTCTATCTTGTGATTCATGGTTAATCATCCTGCCATCATTTGCAAGCCATAAAATGTAGTGAGGTTGACTTTTGTCACAGCAAATGAAAACCTGTTTAACTTTCTTGTGCTCCTGCAGAATGAACAAGGGAACACACGAAAGGATGTTTCCTTGGGAATTGAGTATGTTTGTGTGTGAAAGTGGTGAGTCTGTGTGATAACTTACACCCTGCATTTGTCAAGATTAAACACCACAAAATTATTATTTGCGTTTACAGAAAGTCACATAAATATAGGCCCATTGTCTCAACTCAGAGTTCTGTTTGTGCCAATATCTTGTCTCTGAAAGTCAAAAAAATTAAGCTCTTCTGGAGGAATAGCAAGTGAGATAACATGCCCTGGTTTCCTAATCACTGGCAGGAGGGATAAAAGGCTGTAAAACCAGAGCATTTGTGACTGCCGCTGTTCCAGGGCTACCTGTGAAAAGTGCCTTTTGTTTTCTCATCTTGCTACACTGTTGGCATCGGTGAAAAACTTTGGCAATAAGTTCCATGTTCTAGTTTGTGTGAAAACCTTTCTCAGTTTCTGCTTTGTAGCATTTCAGTATCACTGGATGTTCCCTTCTTTTTTCTTTCTATGAAAAATTGCACTTAGAAACTTTTGATCTGAGTTGTCCTTACCATGATGATATATTTTATTTCAGAGTTTCCTGGTACTGATCTCTTCCAAAGATGAATGTTTTCAATGTCTTAAAAAAAAAAAAAAGCACAATAAAGTGGGAAGAATGTGGGAAGAATGGGTAATGCCCACTCAGAAAACATGCAGAAAACTACAGAGCTACTCACATAAGAGAAGGCAACACTTCAGTATTTGTCTCCTCTGTCCTCTTTCGAGAAGCAAATGAAAAGAGCTGAGGAAAGTAATTGTTTTGTTGGGTATCTGATTGCAGGAGGAATAGCTGAAGGCCTATAACAGTTAGAAATTAGTAACTGTTTATTATTTCTTCATTGCTGTATCGGCAGACACGTTTTAACTTCTGCTGTCACGGCAGCTTCTCAGCCTCCACAACAATAACCTGTCTCGTGCTTATTGCTGAATTATGGTGTGTGCAGCACCTAACAAAACACTCAATTTGTGGCATGCAATGGGGTACCTGGTCCAGACTACCAGCCCTGCATTTCTGTTGCTATTCTGTTAAGATGGAGCTGATGCAGTGAGTGCCAGAGATCATTTAGTGCCAGATGGGCTGGCACAGAAAACTGCATTTTGAGAGACTCACTCAGAAGTAACTGTCCTGTCCTTTATTTTCTGACCAAGAGATAAGATGACTGTAGATACTGCGGTTCTTTTGAGGCTAACTTGTGGTTATTAATGCACAAAACAATTTCCATTAAACAGGAGCGGAAATGGGTGATATATTTCCCGGTGAATAGTAAATTAACAAGTTTGCCTTCAGTCATTCAAAAAATTCAGATTTGATCTGAATTCATTTGAACGATGCTGCCAAGGGAAAGCAAAGGAAAAGCGATGTCATTGTATTCCAATCACAGCTGGGGGAGGGGGACGCCTCTTTTGAACATTCACGCTTGGCATGAAAAATGCAGGTTCAGTATCTGCTTGAGGGGATTTAAGCCCCCTCTACCACCTATTTCTCAGTCCTTCATCACTAACAGCCACACCATTTAGTATTCTGGGGTGCCTGCAATCCTGTTGCTGCTGTTCCACTTAGCATTAATAATTAAATCTTCACTGCAGAGGGTCTGAGCTTCAGATATCTTCCATCCTCGAGGAGTGCTCCAGGCTGAGAAGCATTCACACCCTTTGTTTAAATGACTACTCATATATTTTCCATACACCAAAACTGTGGCAGTCAGAGGGACCAAAACTGGCCCATTTAGAGTGACTCTTGTGGTTAGCAGGCTAATCTGGAGGAGATTATAAACACTATTTTAAACCCACTTTCTGCTTCATTTGAACTAAATTACAAGGTCTTTGTTTTGCTATAAAAACTCTCACATTTAAATTTATTTTGACCCTGGTCAGGACCCAGTTTTAATTTTGTTCCACTCCCTCCGCCCTTCTTGCTTTTTTTGTCTCAACAGGAAGCCCGAGAACTCTCCCTCCCTTTTCATTAATTGCAAACATAATGCTAACAAAACTCTGAGCCACTGAACACCTCTCACTTGGCTTTGGAGTTTATTCATCCCTAAGGTAGAGCTATTATTTCATAATCGGAAGCACCTTCAAGGGACTCTTTTATCAGCAGTTTAATAGATACTTACAGCTCTGCCGCAGCTTCCTTGTGAATCTGCCTTGGTGTTAACAGCTTTTATCTTGGCTCAGCTGTTTGCAACTGCTCTGGGGCTCCTCCCTTCCAGGACATAGTTTCATCCTGACCGAAATCAGCATCCTACACTCTGTCATTGGTGCAGACAGGTGCTCACCATATTTCTTCCCATGCTGCAGGAAGAGGTCATGACCTCAGTTATGTAAAACAGCGGATGGAGAGAACATATCATGTACTGGTAAAGTCATGACCTATTATGCACAAGGCCTCTAGACTTTCTAATTAGGGACTGAGATAATTAGAACTGGCTAGAATGCCCATGTAGTGCACACATTTTTATTTCATGGGCTTCAAAAGAGATATAAGCCTCTAAAAGGTTTAGCACTTATTACATTGAAGCCCGACTTTTCAAATGAAGTCTGTGATTACATGAATCAACAATTTTTATGAAAGTTTGGGGATTGCTTTAATGGCTTTGATAAGGGTAGGGCATTTTTACAAACATTTTAGGGAGTGCCAGCTCAGTGAGTGGCTGAGGCTGGGGAAAAAGGCATTAGACCACAGCTATGGCAAAGAGGTGCAATGCAGTGTCACAGCCTTTGATTTCTTCCTTTCTTTACCGCAGAGCAATTGTAATGGTCAAACCATGATCTACATGAAACATTCCAGGGGATCCTTCACATCACTTGGGATATAAAACTACACTGGCTGAGCCAAAATACAAAAAAATTCCATTCTTTCTAATGAAACTTCTATTTTACTATTTAAAAACCACATGAAAATAACAAAGACCTAGCCAATCCCCTTTTATCACTTTCTCACATGGTTTCCTCTCTAGTGAAAAGCTGGAATGACTCATTTCTGGCTAGAAGCAGGTGAGACAGCAGCAGCATTGACTGTGTCACCTATGGCATTATTGCTAGGCTAGCCTTTGAGCAATGAAATCCTTTATAAGAGTTTCTGTTCTCTTTTCAATGGAAAGAGGAAGGAAAACCAGCAGAGAAACTTGCAAGAAAGCAAACATAAGACAAAATGTGGACTTGGATTCCTTAAGATATCTCTGTTTGAAGGAGTGAAGGATTGGAAAGGGTCTGGGCCCTGAACTCCAGTGACTCCTTGGGAATGGCTATGATATACTGAAATTACTAAGAACTCTGAGCCAGCACATAGTTTCCTTCATACCAGCCCACTCAGGGACTTGAAATAACTTTTTTTTTTTTTTTTGTCAGAATCAAAACACATAAATGAAAGACAGAAACACAGTTTGTCATGGAAATGTCATGACCTTCTACCTGACTCTTTCTGCAGTAGCTATTGGCACAGGAGGATTGTTTTTTTCTTTTATGAAGCAGAATGAAATTCAGAAGAGTTTGTGCAGGGGCTATGATGGAACACAGGAACTGAAGAAGGAAGAATAAAAGGTGGCATCTGTACTAGTCAATTAAACACAATCACAGGTGCTGGAACCTGATCATCCATACTGTGAAATTGTGAAAGCAGTCCTCCCCATGGCTTTGGTGAGAGGCTAGCTTGCCATCTCCCACACATGTTCTACAATAGGACCATTCCCGCTAAGCTTTAGACTGTGATTTGCAAGAATGTTTACTCAGTTGAATATCACAGTCACCAGATTAAGTATTTTTCTGAGTCACTGGGATGCATGGAGTGAAACTTCTTCCACCAGGATTGCTCTCTAGCTCAGTTTTCTTCAAGAACAACCCCATGGTGACCAGGCAATACCTTTAAGAGAAAATATCATGCTTATATAACAAAAGAATTCGGAGAATATATGAAATAAAACATGTGTGTCTATTTTTCATATGATTTCAGGCAGCTGAAAATTAAAATCTAAGTCACTCATTTTTTTCTCATGGATTTGTCTAATTCTTTATGAACATGAAAACTTTTGGCATTCACCATTTCTAGTGGCAGTGATTACCACTAAGTACATGGACAGACTTGAGAGTGCAATTGGTCTGATCACACATGGGTGCCTACCTTAAGATGAGATTAATTACTCCCCAGACTCCTTTGATTACAATAAATAGAAGTTCACTGGGTCTGAAGGGAGCTTTGTCATCCATCTTTTATGTAGATATGCTCTAATAGATACAAAACAGAAAAAAACTTGAGCAGGATGAACCTCTCCTCTGACTTTTAGCTATGCTTGTTAAGCTGAGGGGAAACCTATCCTAGCTATCAGTTTCTGCTGCTCCTCAGAAAAAAACAGCCAGTATTAACCAGACAACCTCACATAACTTCACTTTGACCATCCACTGGGAGCTCTGCTGGACCTTGAGGAGCCTCTGTGGCTGCATGGGAATAGCAATGTGCAGTATGAGCTGGAGCTTCCAGTTTCAGAGCACCCACCAGTGACTGGGTTGTTTACCAAGTCACACCAGACCCTTGCACTGAAGTAAATTCTGAACTTCTGTGATTTGAGGAACCAGAAACTCCCCTGTGAATCTTCTCTAAGCCTGAATTTGGTGCAGTATAATAAAATTAACTTCAACCTGAGTAAAACATTTAACACAGTAGGTTTTGTTTGTTCTTTTTGCAAAGCTATGTATTATTTTGACTCTGCTTATCCGTGGCTGATAAACAACCCTTCATTTCCATTAGAAAACATACAAGGTACCTAGAAATTAAAGGGTCTTATTGGGGGTTATCCTTAATTCTCCAATGTATAAATGGATGTTTATATTATGCCTTTGAATATGAGCATTTTTCATTACAGGTTTATAAAAATAGATATTACTATTTAAAGGATTAATTGCCTGTTAGCTCAAACCATGGTGAGATCAAGACACGACTAGCTGTGCAGAGATGACTAAGATTTAGCTTAGGCAAAGGTCTTAGGTCAAGGTAGCACAAAGAAGTGTCCGCCTTCATCTACTGTAGGCTTTAGCTATTCAGTCAGAAAATTATTCATTACTTTTCTCTGCTTTTAATTCTGTGCTGTGACTCAGAGGTATATTTTAGTGCTCCACACAGAAGTGATACGGTTTGGAATACTGTGCTCGATAAGAGAAAAGCGATAAACAGTTCAACTGCACAGGTAAGTAGGGAACCAGGGCTTGCAAGGGCAGAATCAAAAGATCAGTTCAACCAAAACAAATCTCACTTTGTTCTTTAGTAAGGCTGACAATCAGATAGTTGCAAAAAAATGTCCTCCACTTGCAAACTGAGACTGCAAATACAAACAATAGGTATGTTTGAATTTTTGTTACAGCTTGCACTGGATGCTCCAAGAGAGATGTGAATATTGAAGATCACAATGGTGATGTGGCTAACAAACAGAGCAGAGTAAAAAAGTATGTGTTGGCCACTGCCCACTCTGCCTAATGAGATTTGCAAGAATAATCTGCTGGCAAAATGGAAAAAAAATTACAAATTCCTTGCTGATTTTTCACAGTAAAACAAATAATCTTCTCTGAACTGTGGGTAAAAGTTCCTCCTTAAGGCAGAAAATTCCTTTGTAGTGTCATGGTGAAAGAAGTTCTTTACTGAATGCCTGAAAAATCTGGGTTCCTTTTTCTATATTCTTTACTTCAGTTGTTCCCTCGTCAATTGATTTTCCTTATAATGCACAGTTATATAAATAAAAATGGCTCATCTATTAGTTGAGTCAGGAGATGGGGAGTAAATTGACAAGTTCATGCAAAAAGCCCACAGCATCTGCACTTTGTGAAAAAATGCTTTTGTAGTACAGAGAAAGAACAGAAAGAAGGAATTTATTGTATGTCTACGTGTAGGTGGTAAAAGTATTTTTAGATAGAGGTGAGAGGCTGGAAGCTGTCAAAAAACTGAGAGTAGGAGCAGAGTACACAGGAGATGCCCCAGGTAATGTTTTATATCAGGCAAGTTGAACCATTGTATAAAATACATTTGTAAGTAGTATTAAAAGTAAAATAAAAATATATTCTATTTATATTGAAAAAATCTGCTGAAATAAGTGCATTTGTCTAAATTCAGAATGGTTTCTCAAGAGCATATCACTGCTGAGGTTATAAGACCAAAAAAGGAAAGGTCTCTAAAAAGGAGTGAAAACTTGAGGAAACAGCAAAATGAGCAAGGTGGATATTTGCCAGTTAGATGTGACAAAGCTTTTTGTATTTGCCTTCTTGGTCATTTCCGAAAGAAAGAATCAACACAGTTCATAATGAGATTATGTTTGGTAAGGAGGGGTGGCAAACAATGAATAAACAACCCAGATTTAATACCAATCACGTTTCCAGCAGCACATTTCTACTGGTTACCTAACACCAGTTCTGGCACTATGAGTAACATGATGGCAACAACCACTCTCAGATATGCGTTTCTAATTAATTAGAACATGACACACATCTAGAATTACTGTGACTGAGGCATAAAATAATGGACAGCTGAACTTGCAGAGATTTGATATAGACTCAGAAGAAAAAAAATAGAAAAAAGAAAAAAAAGCCATTTCACCCTCAAAATTAATAGGCTCAGCTTTCTATACATACAATACTAGTACTTGAGAACTTTGAATCTGAGGAGTGAAAGCAACATTTCTATGTCTAATTCAAACCCCAGAAATGGATTTTTTCAAGACTGGATTTTCAGAACTGTGAAACTTGTTTTCTACAGATTTGTGTTTTATCACAGATAGTAACTACCATCTTTTTCTCCACAATTGCAGCATTTATAATGTCACTTTCTTATGTGGATTCTTCTCCACCTCTGTATGGCTGACTGCTTCCACAGACCTTGTGGGATCTTAACTACCTTTAAAGGAACTCCCTTTTGGCAAACACAGTTAAATTTGGACAAAGGTTTTGAAGATTTGGCGTAATAGAACAGATAGACACTTCAAACACTGACGTTTCATAAGGAATCAGTTTACAAAGAGAGAGATTGATGTCGTTGTGTGCAAGGTATGATACAGAACAGTCAGAACACAATAGATACATGAATTGAGTCCTGTACTCTCTACCATAGCTTGCATGTACTACAGAAAGCAATTATAGTTGGCAGTTCTTTCAATCTGGGATTTGTGAGGTCAGTACATATACTGGATGTTTCCAACTAATATATACACGTAGTCCCATCTGAGGTATGAGTGTGGCAGCATTCCTGCATCTCTGGGAAAAGCAAGTCATGGTGAGTAAAGGTTGTGAACTTTAGCCCTTTCTAATCCAGTGAAATGGCAGAGAAATCTTTCATAGGCAGAATACACAACAGATACTAAAATTGGAGCTGGGGCTGGACAGTTTATTTGTAATGTGGAATCTTTCATGACTGCACTTGGGCAAGGACTCGAAATTACATATCTTCTGGCACCTTCAGCTCTATTATGCCTGTTGAGCTTATGTGGGACCATTGGTTCAACCCTGACTCAGAGGGAAGAGTGCCTCAGACTGAATCACTAATGCCATATCCTGCAGCACTCTAGTGAAGCCTTGGCAGCAAGGAAGGATAATTACAATGTGGTTACTGTGACTGATTTTTGAGATGCTTTTATATACACCTCAGGCATGTCAGCAGGTAAAATGCAGTCAGCTTGTTCAGAAGTACCCAAGTGTCCCAAGTATATTGTTTTTTACCACAAAACTGGGCATACAGATAGAATTCTACTAGACAGAAACATCCAGGAATTACTCTATATCTTTTTCACATATGTGTAATTTACAAAAGAGTATGAATAAAAAAACTACCGTCCTTTTACATATTTCTTTTGCTTTTAATGATAAATAATGGACATCTATATATAACATATTGTTTCCCTTACAATAGAAATGCTGGTGTCTAGTCTGTTTTTTCCAGACTGTGTGAATAACTGTTGAACGAATGGGTGTGGCAGTGTTATCAGTCTTACAACACTAACAGGATTTTAATAATTATGTTTTGTGAACAGACAGCCCAAAGTCAAATGACCCTTGGTGTCAAGGGGACATTCTCACAAATATTCAGGCTTGAGAAGAAGAAGCTTTAAGGTATATGCGGTGTTTTCTTCTTGTCTTGCATGTTTGTTGCATAACACATATGAGATTTCAAGGAAATATCAATATTGAAAGTTCAAGATGGATTGCAATTCCATATGAAAATACGCCCACATGTTCAATTAAACCTACTGATGCTGTTTTCATCTTTTCCTCAAAGTCTGTTTCTCTCTCTCTCTTGCTGGCACTTCTCAGGTATTTTCCCACTGCTTGTCCTTCCCTCAGCAAACCTGTTCTTTCCACCTTTTGATGGTTTTACTGTCTCCTTCCTCCTTCCGTGTGTTAAAATAGTCAAAGAAGAAGTTAGACCAGCATTACCCTTCATTAGATGAATAGCGTGCAGACAGTTTACACATCTCCGTGCCATTGTTTCAGGCTGTTTGCAGATTCATTCAGATACCGCTGTATCAGTTACAGTCAGTTCATGCTTTCAAGGTTATCTTTGCAACCAAGAGAACTAGATACCGCTTTTTCAAAGAGAAAGATAAGATCACTTAGAATTTGAAAATGCTATGAAGGCCACATAGCATTTTCAAACAATGTTTGAAAACTTTTTTTAATATAGTAAGAGATACCAAGCAAGTTAACTCGAAATAAATGTCAAGGACTATTTCTTATTATTTCTCTTTGAGCAACTATTTAAAAAATGTGGTTTCTTCAGGTATCGTCTATTGGACAGTCACACCGACCCCTGTTTGCAGCAAGGAAGGTGCGCGGTTTTTGTTTTCTCGGGAAAAAGGGACAGAGAGGCCTGGGTATTTCACACACCGCGTCTGTTAGGAGCTGTTGGCATCGCTCCAGCAGCCGCACCGGAGCACTTCAGCAGCCCGCGGTGAGACGGACAGCAGGACGGACGGACCGGCCCGTGCGATCACCAATTTCTCACCGGGGGCCGGGCGGTCCCGGGCACCGCCCC
>VXAX01004844.1:0-96191 GCA_013399835.1 Leptocoma aspasia | reverse complement strand
GGCCCCGCCGCCCTTCCCGGGCGCCCCCGCCGGGCCGGGGGGATCTGCCGCCCTTGCGTGAACTTGAGCGCGGCAACTCGGGGTGGCTGGGCCGGGCGGGTCGGGGCCGCCGTGCCGCGCTATTTATAGCCAGCCCTCGCAGTCAACAACTTAACAAAAGCCCGCACCGAGCAGCGAGCGGGGCTGGGAGGGAGGGAGGGAGCGAGCGAGGGGAGGGGGGGCTGCAGCAGCGCTGAAAAGTTGTCCTGACACTTGTTTAAAATGCATCGCTTATTCAGTGCTCTGAGTCACGGGCAATTATTAAATGGTTGCTTATTATGCCTCTAGCGTTTAGAGACGTGTGAGCTCCGGGTAGGTAGTTTACTTGCAAGTAGTGCTCGATTTCTAACTGTGTTTGAGGCTAAGCTTGTTTTCATACAGCTTGTAAGTTGTCTGTGTTTTGTTATATCTGTCCTTTCCATTTGCCTCTATTTGTGTGCAACTTTTGCGTGCTCTAAATGCATGCTTTGCAGAGGGTGACTCTTACAGGCATTGGTGAGGACTGGTCTGCATGAAAATACTGGCTGTGGTGTGCTGGACAAGCAGCGGTGCCCCTTGGGAAGAGAGGTATGAACAGGGTTGAAGTCTGACAAGGGACCAGTCTCCCAGGCAGTGGTCATGCACATACAGCCTGAACCCCTAAGAAAACTGCCCAGGGAGAAGCAGAATCATGGCATCTATTGAGGTGTAGCCAGGGTATCTCATCTGTCCTGAATTGTTAAGAATTTATCTTAATTTAGCCTTCCTAATTGAATTTATTTCTGTATCAGCACGGCAGAAGGGTTCATTTCAGTAGTGGGTGAAGTTTGATGCTGAAAATGGAAAAAAGATTACACAAGTCAACTGCTGCTGCTTTGTAGGACACTGTGAACAAGGTCACACAAAGAAATTTAAGGCAATCCGTTAATACTCAGTGGCATTTTTAACAACTTATCATCTGCTTGTATTAGAAAGTAAGTAACAATTCCCTATTCTTGGTAAGGGTTTTTTTTTTTTTTCCCTAGAGGAAAATAAAAGAAATAGCAAAAAGTATTTTAGGTTATTTCCCAAGACTCAGTTACCTGGTTCTGGAAGATGAGAAGTAAATGCTCTGTGCCTGATAATCTCAAAAGAAAGGGTGAGGGGGAAGTCTTGAATTCTAGGATAATGTGGAAGGTAGGGGTGATCATATCTCATACGATACATGAGCATACTATGTGTGTATCATATATGATTGTATTTATGATTCTGTGCATTAGGATCGTGCTTCTTTCAAGCATTTGCACGGACTTCAGGATCAATCGAGAGAGCATCGTTCTGTAGTTAAGACTGGATGCTGTAAGGAGGAGAGGGTGCAGCTGCAGGGTTTAGGTTGCTCCAGGGAAGGCTGAGCTCTGAGCGGACCTACAGCTCTCCGAACCCTGCGCGTCTGGGGGTGCTTGGAGCTGTCCCATCGGGTCTAGATAGAACCGGTCTCGTTTTGTGGGGACGCACAGAAAAACGTAGCTAGAGGCGAGTGTTGGCATGCCGAACCCCTGGTGCTGCGTGTGCACCCCTTTGTGGGGGGAGCTCCCCGGAGCCCTGAGTGCGGTGCCGGGAGGGTCCGGTCGGGCGGAGCCGGCCCGGTGCCGGGAGCAGCGGGGCCGATCGGGCAGGGCCGGCCCGGGCAGGGGCGCGCCCGCGGGCGGAGCGGTGGGGGAAGGGAGGAGCTGACCTCTGCGAACACCCAGGGTTGCCAGCCTTACTCAGCCTTAGCTGAGTAAGAGATGGGAACGGTTCCATCGGCAGCCGGAGTCCGAAGGGATCTCTCCGCCCGGTGTCGAGAGCCCTGCTCGCCCCTCTCGCACGGGCTGCCGCTCCCGGTGCCGTGCCTGTCGTCGCCACGCTCCGCTCCCGTGGGACAGCGGGAATGCTCCGTGAAATGGTGGCTTGTGTGTCCGCGTGGGATGTGACCCACCTTACCTCACTTGCCAGTAGCGGTTGGGCTTTTCTTCACCGGGAGAAAAGCGAGGTCTGAGTCTTTTTTGGTGTTCATGAATAGGTTTTCTTAATGAGGCCGTTTGTTATTAATCTCTCAATCAGATACCAAGACTTTATTTAAGGTATTATTTATTTAAGGTATGAAAGTTTATAGATGTTCTCTGTGGAAGTAAACAATTTTTCATACTTATCATCCTCTAATTAGAGTAATTCAACCTTCTTTACCAACGTGGGTGCCATCCAGCCTGACAGGTAAATGGCAAGGAATAAAAGATCCTGTGAGGTTACAAGGACTGACCAGCCACATCACTCCAGCTGTTAACTATTAGCACAATGAAGTCAGTACTCCAAACGCCAAGATTGTGCATTCACACCCACCTGCATTGTTGTGAGCTCCTTGCAGCAGAGGTTTGACCAAGGCTCCCATGGCTCTTTAAACTGTGTTCTATGAGACAGCTTCATGAAAGGGCACTACAATTAGCTGTCCTCTGGGCTGCACAGAGAGTACAGGCAGTCTTCCTTTTGTGACACAAGAGCTGCATTAAAAAGATTAGAGCAAAACAAAAATTAATGCGTTTGAATCTGTGAAGTCAAGGCCGTGGTAGTTGTTTGCTGATCTACAGGGTTAATTTCCCACCTATACCATACATATTTCTTGCTTTTTTGGGTTGAGGAGGAGAATTAGAGCCTTGCTCGATCCTGATGATGTGATCTGTTTGTAAAACTGTTTTAGTATTCTGGCTGAACACAGCCTGTCTCTCTTTAATCATATGTTCAACATTACCAAATGTTTGCTATTGACTTGATGATTTTGCAGCTTGGATGAAAGACCAAAAATTGTGCTGCTTATTTTTGTTGTTTCTTTTTTGTTGTTATTTTTTGGAAAGGGATTAGGCTACAAAACTGACTTAAGAAGTGGGTAGAGCTATTTTTGTAGCAGTTCTGTTTTATTTAACTTGTATTATTCAAAATTTCAGTTTTTTTTAAACGTAACATGCAACCTGTTGAACCTTTCTGTCTTGAAAAAACGTTTAGCATGCATTTTCAATGAATAGTCATATGGAACTGGCAAAAAAGGAATGAAAAATCCAAGTTTTTAAACACTTGTTAGTCCTGTAGGAAACCAGAGGCTTATGTTCTCTCCTTGGTTTCTGTATGGGAGAAAGAGACTCTGAATGGATCCTTGTCCTATGGTTCAGCTTTTTTGAGGTAACAGAGCTTTGAGGTGGACTGCAGCTCGGTAAGGCTTGCATTTTTCTGGTGTCTGACCTGGAAGCCATGAAAGGGGTTGGTAACAGCTTTGAAGAAGTGTTGGAAGGAGTCAGGTATGCTAAGAAGAAGAAAATAGCATTTGCATGGCAGAGCTTCCAAAACTAGGAAGAGAGTGGGAAGGGCTGCAATTTGTTCATATTTACCTTCTGCTGCTGTTGCTAAACAACTGCAGAGCTGCACTTAAAAACACCTATTTATGTAGAATAGCAGGTAAGCAAGTTGTTTTGTACCGAGGCTGTAAATAGACTTTGAATGTCAATGTACCATTTTATGGTAGAGAATAAACACCAGAATCCTGGCTTCTACTGCTTTGTGTTCCTATTGTCAGCTTTGTTGAATGTGGTGCCATCATTCCTTCTGTCAAGTCTTTGATAAAATTGTAAATCTGACTTTGTGATTCTGTTTGGAGCCTTGAAAACGTTGGTGGCTTCCTAGTTACCTGTAGGAAATGCTTCTTGGAAGTAAAAGAAGATGGTCTGTGGGAGAGACACATTAAAGATGGGCTCTTCTGTCTTGGTGTAATACTTTAGCTTTTTACCTTGTACTTTGTCTCTGAGTTATGTGGCAAATGCATTTTTTTCAAGGCTCAGATCAAATACCAGAAATGGCAAAAGAAAATAGAATGATTCTCAGTGGTTTCTGCTTTAGATCTCCCCAGAAGTTCTTTTCTGTTGTTATTTCTGTTCTTAGTCCCATTTAGCAGCTGAGTTCACTCTGCATGTGTGTGCCTGCATGGAATTGCATTAGTTCCACTCTGTGGCAGGGTAAAGGCTACAAATCTCATCACAAAGTCTTAACTTGCAGAGCTGCAGGTTTCTACATAACTTTTCTCATTCGTGAAACATGCATTTAAAAATGAAAAGATGTGTTTGTTAATGTTCGTAAGGTTAAAAACAGCAGCATTTTACTTGAATTCTCCTATGTTCTGTGTGAGTGATGGAGATCTTACATGCTTTGATTTTCAAGGTTAAAAATCCTCCTTCCATGTTAATTTACTATATTGTGTTCAGTGCAAGTTGGCAAGACTAATGCTTACCCACCCATGAATTTGGACATTGATGCTACATGATTAAATAGAGAGAATTTGTTAATGAGTGTGGATGCAGTGGCAGTTGTCTGGATTATATAGATGCTGAAAAGTACTTTTCAGAATTTTCATGTATTATTAATTATTTCATTACCTGTTTTGGTTCATAGTCCTCTTTTGTCACTGTTGAGGTTTTTGTTTGCATTTTAAGATCTAGCCCTTAAACATTTGGTTAGATCAGATTTTCTGTGAGGTAAATAAATAATCTTTGTAGTATTTTGATTAAAACTAGTGTATTAACAGAGTTTCACAAAGAAATTAAGCCTGTATGTGAGCAAGAGATTGATTCAGATCAGCCCCCCCCACCAAATCCCCAATAAGCAATCAATGTTATTCAGTAATAGAAGCAATAATTAATTAATGAAGCTAATGAGCCACTTGATGGCAGGAGGCTTGTGTGAATAGGACAGATCAATCCGTGACCTAAGTTGTTCTACTGATTTTCTATTTCAACACTGAGAAAGATACCTGAAAATACTGCATTTTCCCATCAATTAGTCTAAGTAGGCAGGATTTTTTAAAAATTATTTTTATCCAAAGTGCCCTTAAACAGCCACTTGATTACATACACTTTTTTTTTTTCTTACAGCTCTGAACATTAACAGGAAAATAACACTGAAACAGAATGTCGCTTACCTTTTGTCTGAAAAGGTGAAATCTTTTCAGATAGAAATGGCTGATAAGGGTGGGAAGATGCTTCCAGGACAATTTTACATTCAAGTGGAGTACGACTATGAGTATGAGGCCAAGGACAAGAAAATTGTGATCAAGCAAGGGGAGAAATACATCTTAGTGAAAAAGACAAATGATGACTGGTGGCAAGTCAAAAGAGACGAAAATTCCAAACCCTTTTATGTGCCAGCACAATACGTGAAGGAAATACCCCGGAAAGCACTGATGCCACCTGTGAAGCAGGCAAGCATGCTGCCAAATAACACCTTGAAGTTAACACATGGATTACAGAGATCAACAGAAAATGTGAATAAGTCACCAGAGCTTTCTAGTTTTGGAAAATCTTCTCCAGTTCAAGTGTCTTGCTTAGTTCGAGATGCCAATCAAAATCTGGGACCGAACAATAGCCCCTGTCAAACTTTTGGTTTGAGTCTGGACCTTACCCAGAACAATGGAAAACTTAACAATGAGTTGCAATCTCCCAAGGTTTCCAATCAGTTTAGAACCATTTCCATGGGTCATTTCCCATGCCCGGAGTTCTTGGAAATAGAGAAGACCAGCTTTTTGCATGAACAATCTTGTGATTCAGCAGGAGAAGGCTCAGAAAAAATTCACCAAGATTCGGAGTCCGGAGATGAGCTCAGTAGTAGTTCCACAGAACAAGTGCAGGTAAGCTAAAAAATGGCCCCCATGTCTGGTCTGTTTTCTTTTATTGCCATAATTTTCTGCTACTGTTTTGAGACTTATTCCCAAAAAATTCCAATTGTTTAAATAAAAGTGTCTTCTCTCAGCATGAAATTGTTACTAAAATCGAAACAGTTAATGTGTTTAGTTCTTGCAGAATTACTGTGCTATGGGGATTGATTCCATTTACATTATTCTGTGATTTAAAGTTAAAGAAAGAACAATAGTGTTTCTATATGAAGATTGTTTTAATATGACATGGAATTTGGGTGATATTTTCTTTCAGAGGAAAGGAGCCTACTGCTGTAACTCCTCACGACTTGTCCTGTTGAAATAATAGTGCAAGTTACTGTCAGTTTTCCGTACGTGTATATAGATAACATAAGAACTGTAAATTAATAGTGGGTTTAATTACACTTAAGATTTACATAGGGTTTAATTTCTGGCTTGATCATTTTATTTGTAGACTGTTTTAATGAGCCAGCCCTGCCAATTCTGCTTCTCACAACTTTACTCTGGATTAAAACTCAAAACATGTGAGTTTGTTAATTAGTATGGAAGAATCTCAGGAATGATGTACTCCTACTTCAGGCTAAAACTGAGCATTGATGGCCTTTGTCCTTGGTAAAGCAGTTTCTCTCACTTCTTAATTTTTTTTTTAACAGGCATCCCCCACCCCCATCAAAAGATTAGAACTCTAACTTAATCAGGTCATTTCTGGTATGGGTAACCAAGTTAATTAGTCTATTGCAATCCAGGTTTGCTCTTGAACCAGTGATGTATGTGTGCATACACATAGTTGTATATTTATATATGTGTGTATGTAGATAATTCCCCCACCTCACACTTGCCTTCCCCATCTTTCTGTAGGGACATGTTAAATTATTTTAAATTCTGTTAAAAGCTCCCTACTCTTGAACTTAATCTGTAGTGTGAAACCCTTTTTGCTTGGATCAAAACTGATTGTTACAGTGAATCCCAGTTGCCAGCATGTGTTCAGAGTACCAGAGTATCTCAAATCAAACTTGACGCTAACTTTAGACATGAAAAGTTTTACCATTGAGAGCTGTGAATCAGTAGTTTGCTAATAAGAAACAATTGAAGACAAAGCTGCTTAGGAACGAGTCAGTATAGAAGATCTTAAAGATACAAGATAGATTAGGCAAATTACAGAGTCTTGAACTGTGTGTATATATATTTATTGAAAGACTCTTTTCAATATCCTACTACATTCTTGGTACTCAGAGTTTCTATAGTTATGGGACATCATGTCTCTAATATTTGTATATTTTATGTTAGTTTTATGTTAGTTTTAACTTCATCACCCCTCCCCCAAATATTATGGAATGAATAGGATTACTGAATTTAATTTCTTTTCTTCAGTGATGTCTTTTTTATGCAGTGTGAGAATCTGTGAGCTTTCTTGCACTTTCTTTACAGCACTGCCCCAGCTCAGTGTAGTTGATATGAACCACTTAGAACTTGGCACGATAAAGTAATTACTAGATATTTATTTTAGAAGTGTGTGTTGGCATGTTACTGCCATATTAATCAATTGCCAAACAAATTATGAAAATACCAAGGAATGTTTAGAAAGTATATCCTACTTTAAATAGTTTACCACATTAAAATTTATATCACATGGTAGGACAGTTCCTTCTTCTGTGTTGACTATAATTTGATGCATTTCCTTCTCTAAAGCAGATGGAATTAATATTACATGGGTGTCTTTTGTCAATAATAAATATATGGCCTGCAGCTCAGTTTCCACTGGACTTTGTGCCTCTTGATGCAGTGACACTTAATCTTTTCACCATTCTCCCCTCTCCCCAGTATACTTTATTCAATGCTACAGCTGATTTATAAATTTGTATTTGAGCGGGGCAGCAATGCATGTATTGTGGACACTGTGTTATGGGAGGTCTGAGGGGGGGGAGTTTTCACAGTGTTTAAGAATAACAAATTCTAAAAATGCCATTTTGGCTGTGGAAAATGCTTGGCAGTTTCACTTGCCATTATCAGAATCTTGGGCAACGAGAGTGCGGATGCTCCCTGTGCCTTGCAGTTCGCCTTATTTTGTAACTTAATCTCATCGTGCCTAATCACAAGCTCTTTAAATACAATGAAAATGTTTGACATTTAGTAGCCGTGGGGATTAAAGCAGTGGTAGAACTGATGTCACCGTTAGCTCAGTCTAGATATTTCAGAGCCTTCTCACTGCCAGCCTTCTCACTGGAACAGCTTGGCAGTTTTTTTAGAATTCTTTCAATAATGAGCATTGTTTAGTAGAAATCAGCTGTGTAGAAATTAATGGCTCAGAAAGCTGTTTTTATTGCCCTTAGTCTGTAGTGAGAACATCAAGTTCCTGGCTTTCACGCACAAACAGGATTTCACTTCACAAGACTGACTGCTTCTCCCTCCCCTGCCTGCTGTGGAGTTCAGTTTTATGCCGTTTGCATTATAATAAACTCTAAGCTACAGGTGTTTTCTCTTAAATTTGTAAGATTAGAAGCTAGAATTACCTTAATAAAACCTTCATGTAAGTAATTTTTTGGTGGTGTTGGGGTGACAGTAATACTGCTTTAGCCTGACCTTCAGTGTGTTTTCACTGTCCTCGAGTACAAAGATATGAGATACAGCAGAATGCTTCTCTTGTGAGATCTTTCTAAGTGGTTACATTATTCCCTGAAGATTATCCTCCTCCTCCTTTCCAGTAGTGAAGTGCAGGTTCTGCAACTGTACATTCTTGAAGTCATAGGCTTGCTGGCTGTGGAAATACTGGAAGATCCAGAGCCTCCAAAGTAGTGCATAAAGAAAGGATTTTTTTAGCAGATGAAATGTGAAGTGAAGGACAGAGAGGCTGGCAGTGTGAGCAGAAGTATTTGCTAATGAAGATGTAGCAAGGGGTCTGGTCAAGAGAAACATCAGGACTGGATAATGAACATTCTTGACATTTTATGCAAAGAAATTACAACTGTTGGTTGCCACTCTGGTGGATAAGGCATTATAAGAACCATAGGGTAGTCTATGGACTTGAGCTGTAGGAAGGCTGGAGGTAATCAGAGGAAGTAGGGATTGAGAAGAAACAAGCTTCAATTTAACCAGATTTAAATCTCTGGTGTTGACAGTAACTGCAGGTCGAATTGGAGCTGATTGAAATGGTTTGAGTGAATGCACAGCTGGGTGTAAGAATCACCAAGACGATGGTGGCACTCAGAGCTGTGAGAATCAATGAAGTTCAATAAAATTGTAGGAAAATGGTGTCGGGTGTGATGTCCTGATCCCAAGGAAAGGGCAAAAATACTCCTTGGGGAGGCCAAGGATGTGGGGAAGAAGGAAAGTTTTGAAAGAGTGATTATTTAGCAGATATGGACAGTACTTGAAAGAAGCAGATGGGATGACTGAGCAGTATGCAGTAGAAGCAGAGACCTGGGTAATTGTACTGAAGTAAAAAAAAAAAAAAAAAAAACCAAAACGGACTTGCATGTTCAGGCATGCCTAAACAGGCAGGAAAAGCTTAAGTAAAAGAAGACATTAAAAGTGGTCTTTAAAAAGCACCCTGGGCAATGCTTGCTTTCCCAACAAGTTTTGAGAGAGGAGGTTTGCAGACAGGGAGAGAGTTGGGTAAGTTCAGAGATCATGTCAAGAATGTTTAGGTGATATCTTTGAGGATGATACTTTGGAATAAAATCATTACAGACAGAAATTAGAATCTGCTTTTGGCAATGCTAATGCATGACCTATGGCAAGTAACTTTGTTTCTGATGCGTGCTACTTTCTATTTTGTCATAGGAGACAGAATGTATTTAAGAGTAAATACATGGCACTGTCTAAATGTTACTTTTTATGCTTATTAAAAGTTACTTTTAGCAGCAGGTTGGTTTTAATCATTATAAATATAGACAGTGACCTATTTGCAAAGATTGTTCTGTCTTTCATCCTCTTTAGTAATTGACTATTGCATAAACTGTGAAGCACTAAAGGGGATTACGACTAGGATGGCTGTTTTGCTTTGATTAATTCTGAGTAGTAAAGATCTTAAAGAGCTCTTTCTGTCTTGCCTTTGCAATTTCTGTGGAATTGCAGTAACTTTTTAGTCAGGAAAACAAAATATTTTTCATTTATGTTGATGTCAGAGCATATCTTCTGGAGATCTTGACGTTCCTGACTTCGTCACTTAGCTGAAAGACTGGTGGCAAATCATTAGTGTTAGACTGCCTTGCTGGTCAAACATTAAACCTCTGAAATAAAAGGCTATCACTGTTTTGTGAGGCACAGAATCTGCTTGCTTCTATGATAAGAAATTTCATGCTGGTTTTTTTATTTCATTAATTTGTCAAAGAGATGAGTAATTTGACAGTATGAGGGAAGCATGCAAGAACTTTTTTCTTAATAAAACTGAACATGTTTGCAGATTCATGGTGATATGTATAATGTAATAGTTTGAATTATGTTTTAAGTGCTATCCTTTAATCTCTTACGTTCTTAAAAACAGCATTTGTTATTCTAATGATGTTAAATGCTGAAATATGCACATTATAATGAGGTGAAGAATAACTTTCAATGACAAGGAACTAAAAGCTTTAATTTAAGGAGTTTTATAAAACATTAATATATTTTTTTCTGTAATATCAGTAGCTGCTGCTAGAACTTTGTAAACAGCTTGAAATGTGTGCTAAATTACATTAATAACTCAAATGTTCTGGACAGATAATATTAGGGAATGTTTTCCTGGCTGGTTGGTTTTTTCCCCCCCCCCCCCTAAACAGTGTCAACAGGTCTGGATAGTTTCATTTTACAGTGGTGCTGTTTGTGATCAGCTCAGTCTCTGTAGTTTTAATATGTAATTCAGGTTTCAGATAGTTCTCCCTTGTGGTCCAGGTGAGCAAATCTGGATTTAGGTGCCCTAAAATGAGCAGCCCTTGTGTGCCACTAATGCTGCCTACATATCCCATATGCTCCTCTGAACATCCCTGCTGCAAATTAGATTGCCCTTCCTTAAAAAAATAATCAGCAAGCACAAGTGTTATCTACGTGAGGCAGTTGTCAGAAAATCATGACCTGTGAGACAAGTTAGTTTTAGTTGACTGGATTGTTCTAATGCTGGTGTTGGAATGCTCAGCTGAGTAAGCTACAGATCTACTTGGTACATGCAGTTTTGTGTTGTGCTTTCAGACTTGAAACAAACATCTAGTGCACTGTTAAAATTCTGCAAGTACCAACACAGTCTTTTGACTTCTGCACCCCTATTTACCCTAATTTCATGCAGAAAATGATGAAATGGAACTTGAAAGGCACTGATTTAGATGAATAAACCTGTGGCTTTTATCCTGGTAAAATTATTTCCTAGCTGAAATGAAGCTCAAGCTGCGCTGCTTAAGGGATAATAGTCGTAATACGGAATTGATTTTTCTGTTTTATCGAGAAAAGTGTCATTTCTAGTGTGCAATGTGTGAGTTTTGGTGCATGCTGTCCCACCTGCCTTTTCTTTTGAATTTGTGCCAAGTGCTAGCCTCAGCAGGGTGATGACAGAGTCTATAGGGATGGTGGAGTAAATGCTTAAACAGGAAAGCAGCCCTAGGAAAAGGAATGGGTGTTTTGTCTCTGCTGCCTAAGTTGAAAGCAGCTGGAGATACTGGGGACTTGCTTTTCCTCGTTGGCAGTGCTTCTGTCATTTGAAGTAGGGAACCACCAGACACAGAAAAGACTGTAATAGGTAAAACTCAGCTTGAGACTGTTTTGAGAATATTTGATCATATCTTGTTTTCTCACATAGCTCTGGGTACAAACAACAGCTTTTGCTCTGTCTTTACCTGGTTACGATCTAGGCAGTTGTTTGATACTGCAGTGCTTGCCTATAGAACAAAGGTGCTGTTATTCTGTAGAATCCTAAAGAAAGTATCATTTGTTTCACAGCAGTGTGACAAAACATCAGGGAACGTATGACTCTGTAGAATAAAATGCAAAACAACTTTTTTCCTTTCTTTTAGGCAGTTCTCTGGAATAGTAGACATTTGTGCTTAAAAAAAAAGGAAGCAAAATCTGTGCATATCTAGTACCCAAACAGCTGATATGTCTCTGATGTGCCTTGCCAGGTATGTTTGATTTAAAAACGATAGAGGCAAATGGGTTTTGCCTTTATGTGGAGTTTGTTCTAAAGCTAAGGACAATACTTTTGGACAAAACAGTCTTTCAGGATAGTAAGAACTGAGGATTTTCAGATGACTTCTGTGATCGTGAGTAACTGAACAACATACTGTTAGAATACTTGTATCAATTTTGAATTTAGCCTATCTTAAAAGAATTTCTGACCTAGTTCTTGGGAAAGACTAGATTTCTAGTAGATTATAGTTCTATTCTGGTAGATATGAAAGTGCTAGGTTAGTGCAGAGAGGCATTCAAACAAGCATAGAGAATGTCAGTAGTAGGAAATGGTGCAGAACGAAAATGCAGAATGCAAATTTCATGGTGTTTCAGTATTCTAAATAACATGCAGTTGCTGGCCTCTATTATCTTGAAAAGCAGGTAATAGTGCTGAAAACAGTGTAGAAGAGGTGAAAAGCACAAGCAGATACATGGAACAGTTCTGTGAAGGCTTTGCAAAAATCTTATGTGAGAGCGGGTTCACATTTAGTGTTGTATGCAGAGGACTCCTGACTTCTAGGCTGTTTGTTGCTGAAATGCCTGAGGGATTGTTGAGAAATAAAAAGCAACCTTAAGTTTGGTATATTTTTTCCCCCATCTTTTGATATTTTGTCCTGTCTTTGTAAATTCCTTTGACAGAGATTAGGAGCTTGTGTACAGTGATGCTGTGAAGACTGGCAGAGGTGTTTGGAGTCTGTATTTTAATTCATTCTAGTCTTCCGTCTGATGAGTTTTGTAAATGAAAGCTAGAAGTTGAGGAGCTGTCTGAATGAATTTAGGTTATTTCTTGTGTTGAGTTTTGATGTTAAATTATCAGGCTTCACCTTCTGCTTATAATCAAAGTCATGATTAGAAACTTGGACGTCTATTTTAAATCTGAAATTACGCATTACATTTTGAATTTAAATAATATAGTTTTAATCCCTTTTAAAATGGTTTACCTAAGGCTTCTGGATGATCTTCAGATCATCTAGTTAAATTAAGTAACTTCCCTGTATTTTGTTTAAATGCAGTGCTGAAGAGCAGAGTTTTATGTCTGTTTTCTGCTGGTGTGTAGTGTACACAGTTGCCATCTTTTGCTTTTGTGGATTGTTATTCAGCTGAATCACTTTGCTGCTCTAGTCACCACCTGGCTCTACAAATATTTATTTCCAGTGCTGCAGGGAGGTGGTGGTGCTGGCCTGGGCAGTGTTGTGACGAGTGTGTCAATAGCCTGTAAGTAACTCCTTTATGGCAGCCTGAATAGTCACAGTCTAGTGCAAAGTCAGCAGATCTGAAGGACTCGAGGACACACTTGCCTTTTTAGTGTCACTGGTGTGATGGGACTCAGGCAACAAGTGTGCTTATGCAATAGTGTAATAAAATGTTATGTCTGACAAAAACAAAAATACAGTTAATAAACCTTCTGGATTCTCAACTGGTTGTTCAACATATCTAGTAATATTATGTGCACTTTTATTTTCTAGAGGGCTTGAAAGATCACCAGAATATTGTTTGGAAATGATTCATGGTACAACAGAAATGTTACCGTGTTGGACATAACTGTTGTTTGTCTTTTAAGTATTTAGAAGAAGCTTTGTCCTGCACTAAAGTGTTGCAACAGTAAATGAGGTTCTTGAGTGACTTTGATTTGACTGCTTTTCCTGTTGAAATTGAATACAGGTGCTTCCCTCCCCCCCCCAGCCCCCACCACTGAAGACTGGCACTATCCATATCAATTCTTAGTTATCTTCATCCAGCTGGAAAAGCTAATAGATGTTTGTCATGCATAACTGCATTGTGCTTTAGGCACAGGGGACTATCTATGTGTGTGGGTATATATCTATATACCTATGTTCTCTGTATATGTGAGATATAAAAAAAGCAGGGGCAGCTCTTCTGTTTCTTGATAGCACTTTGATCTTGATTTACACCTCATTTAGTGTGACTACCAACTTTAAGCTTCCTCACAATAACTTCATGAGATGTACTCATCAGCACTGTCTTTTTTGTTATCCAGATAAGGCCATTTGTCCTGGCTGTGACTTTGTTGTGTTCATCCCTCCCAGGTGCTGCACTCTAACTTGTAATGGCATTTTCATGCTTCCCTGAGGCTCTGTGCTTTTCCTGCTGTAGGATGTGTTACTCCACGGTGCTGGTGCCCACGAGCTATGCCAGGGAACCGCAGTGCTTCCTCCCGGGAGAGCTTTTCACAGCCAGGCTCTGTGGCTGCCTTGCCTTAGGCAGGGAGCAGGAGCTGGGGGAGAGGCAGGGTGGCCCTGCCAGGGGGCCCGGTGGTCACACAGCGCTGTCCCTGTGACCCTCAGCTCATCTCTCACCCGCAGCTCCTCATCCATTGCCTGCTGCAGTAGCAGCTACAGCCTCCATCTTCCCTTGCTCCCATTCTTCTTGCCTTTGCCATGAAGGGTCATGCTGATGTGACTGCCTGAGGAGACACACAGGGTGAGGGATGCTAAACTTGAGATAGTTTTTCTTTTTATTCTTCCGTGCTTCAGTCTCAAAGAGAGACCTGTCTCGGTGTTTCACAAGGTTGTGGGTTGTGATCCACCAAGGTGTAAATTTTATTTTTAGGTTTTGTTCACTTTTCAGTTAATTATATATGTAAAAACTGTATTGCATCTATTTTTGCTTTTTACTAGTTCATAAGTTGCTACTGTAACTATCAGTTGAGCAAAGCTTAGATATGTACTTGGGCTTGTGTTTTTTTTTTTCTTTAATGGAAAAACAGACAAATCCAAATCCCGCGCGCTGTGCTAAAAATCTAGCTCTAAACTCTCTTTTCTTCTTGTTTTGTAAATCTTTAAAGCCTCAGCAGATTGTGTCCGAATTTAAGGTGTGATGATTCCCCGCACAGCATTTGTGAGGGCTGTAAAACAGCCCTTTCCAGCTGCTGCAGGTCTTCGGTGTGCTGTTTATTAAAACAATTGAAGTGAACGTTGTGCTGAGATGGTACTACAATGACAAATTCTTTCTTTGCAATCAATTTTCTGGGGAAAGTAGCTTGAAGGGCTCTGTTTAAATTCTGTGCCCATAGATGGTCTCAGGAATTGTGTGCTTATCCTGCTCTCACATCATTACTGTCTATCCATAAACTGCTGCTTTGCTTCTCAAAGTATTGTGTTAAATGGTGACTTGAGCCCTGAGCCAGCCTTCTGTGCTGTCCTTGGTATGGTTGGATCTGTTTGAGTGCAGCCTCTGAATTATAAAGTAAATAAAATTCCACAAATACTGAGTCTTTTTATATCTTCTTAACTTCCATCTGAAACAAAAATCTGGTTTAATATTCATTGAAGTGGAAGTTGCAGAGTTACTTTAACATTTCATGTTGAAACACCAAGTTCAATGAAAAGCTATACTTCTTTTTCTAGATACTGATTTGCAGAAATAGCTGTTATTGAAAATGAAAGACATTCTTGCTAGTGTAAGGAAAATAAAGGGGAAGAAAAACTGCAGAAATGCATGGTTGAGTGTTTCGTGCTTTCTGTCCTTATACCGGGTGCCAACAAACTGTCTGCAAGTAGAGAGAAACAGACTAAGAAATACAGTCAAAGAACAAATACTTCTATTTTCAGTAGTTGTAGAGAGAAAAAAAGATGCAACCTGGTTGAGATTCCCATGAGAATTTTATTGCTTTGCTTAATTGTGCTGTAAGCAGTACATATAGTCTGTTCCTGAGTATTTCTGGGATTTTGAGAAAAGTCTGTACAATTGCGTACTTGACTGTAGCATTTTAAAAAGCCCTCAAAAGTGATCTTTAAAAAAAATCTCTTAGTTCTTTAAGTTAGGCACAGTGGGTTGGATATATTTTGAAAAACGTTCCTCCTGCTAGTATACTTCTGCAAAACAGAATCCCAGTGTTAAAACTGGAGTGATCATAGCTCAGTTCTAGCTCAGTTAAAAGCTGAAAATTAAAAATATCTTAGAAGCACCATAGCATAATTATGTACAGGCTTCTTTTTGTGTGGTCTTAAACAGCTACCGAGGGAAATATTCGTGCTCTGCTCAAATTTGAAACACCTCATATAAATATGCTAACTGATAATACTTACTTTGCTCATCCTATTATGTTTTTTAAGGCAAAATTTTGAACTGAAGTCTTGACCTAATGTTGTCTGTATGCCTTCTCTGGCATGAGACTTGGCTTTCTTCTTTATCCTTCATTACCAGAAAGAAATGTTATACGTGATGTAATAGGAGGTATTCTTTGTCCTAAGTTATTAAAATACATGAGATTGAGGGGGTTCAAGCAGCCCTAACAAAACTTCAGAGTTTTGCTTGTGTGCTGTAGCATGTACATTTTCTTGAGAATAGAAGCAGTGTCTTGGGAATTTAGAAGGCCTTGTGACATTTTGTTGTAATTCTTTGTAGCTCTCTCCCCTCCAGTATAAGCGACAGATGCCAATATATGTGATTTTTATGGTTTATTTAGAAACTTCAACATGCAAACTAAACAGCTGAGTACTTATGTATACTGGAGGTGACAATATGTGAAGAGCCCAACTTATAATGGGAATTAAATTTTAAAATATTTCTCTAGTAGAGCTGTGAAATTCATTTCTGTAAGTGCCAAAATCAGAGGTATTCATCCTGGTCAGAGGAGTTTTAAACACAAAACACATGCAAAGTATTGGAAAAACCAGAAGTATATTCATTTTAATGTTGGGTATTTTCCCCATCTATTGCTTTTTGCCTTAAGGTTTGTTTGCTTCAGACAGGCCAGTGAATGTCCCATTCCAATATGCTGGGAGACAGGGAGGACTCCAAAGAAATGCAGTGTCCTAAAATACCAAAGACTCCTTTGAAAAGAGAATTGCAATCTCCTCCCTAAGTCCTTATACAGTGACTTTGTCTTGCACCTTGTAAAAAAGTCTTGCTGTCTGTCATAGAACCCACTAATTATATTCAGTGTTACACAGTAAACATGTGAGAGGATACTGGATCTGAATACAGATTTAATAAAGGATAATCTAACACAGGGACTAGTGGGTTTTAAAGACAGGAAAGTGTAATATGGTGACCATTGTTTGAAATCTGCCAGGTGAAAATGAATTTTGATTTTTAAAATGACAAAATTTTAGATTACCTATTTTAATAAGATAAATGAATAAGTGGGAGCATGATGTCTTAATTTTAATTTAACCATTTAAAAGATTACTTGTTAGCTGAAATTGTTTAAATATGTTAAAAAAATTTGAATAGTGTGGGGAAAATGGCTTTTGTATATTCTCTAAGCTTCAGCCTTTTTTGAGGGAGGGTTTATGTGGAGAAAGAAGCCTATGAAAAGCCATTAAAACCATATCAAACAGCTTCTTGGTCTGAATCTTCTTCACTTTGAAGGATCTTCTCGTATTAATGTATTATGCTAAGAATATCAATAAAGGCATGATTTACGACAAGTGACTTTTTAAAAAGTTGATCCTTGTAACTTCTTGCAGCTATGCATTTTGTCGGGGCATGGCAGCCAGTATGGCCCAAAGCTTTGTACTGCCGTGGCAAAAGGGGACATAAAACTTCAGTTTCTGCTCAAAATAGATGAATCAATATGCTAAAATAGAAAGTATGGGTTCTCAGCAGAGTTTAGCAGTTTAACATCTCCCTGCATTCCTCTGTGGGGATTTATGGCTGCAAGGCTCATCTTGAAGCTTGAGGCTTCACTGGAGGTTTTGTGATGATTGCTGTACTGTGCTGTGCCAGATTGCTTGCCTGTCCTCTAATCCCCCATTTCAGCGGCAATCTGAAATGCACAGCTCTAATGCTTCCTGTAAGTGTTATTTAGGAGATAGAGCTAATCACCCTCCATACTCAATTACTGCTCTTGTGAAGACAAAAGCATTTGGAGCAATGTTAGCCTAAAGCCTATTCAGGCACTTAAATTTTCCCAATAAGCTTTATATCTTTAATATAGCTGTTGTACTAGATGTGGCTGAACAGCAAAATCTTAACAGTCACCAAGCAGAATAAGCTCTGACAGTGCCAGCAGTGCTGCAGAAAGCTCTCTGGGCAGTGCTCATCAGCTGATCACTGTTACTCTACAGACCCTGGTGGGACCTGGAACCCAGAGCTCCCTACAATGCCTGCAGTTGCATAATTCACCTTTTTGTGTGAGCTCAATGGAAATCTCGCTAGAAAACAACATGGAAATCAACAGCAAAGTATTCATGTATCCAGTAATTCAAAATATATTAATTATTAATTAATTTTTCTCTTGAGACTCCCAGGAATTTCAGCTTCCATTCCACCTGTGTTTTCTGCAGATGAACCCCAGCTTTCTGTCAGCTTGCAAGAGCAGCTTCATGTGCTGAGCATTACTATATACTCAAGCATACATACATGTCCTTTAAAGCATTTTTTTCCCCCTGACAGCTTGGCAGATAGTGCTGCCATACTTTATTATACTTGTGGTTTCAATGAGAACGTTCTCTAAAGGCTGGTGGCTCCAGCTGATCCGCTGAGTGCTGAGCACGGAGTTATAATTCAGCAGCACAGGGGAGGGCTGTGCTCGCACTGCTTACTGCCTGTTGCTTAATCAGCATGAAACTATTAGCAAATTCTTGCCATCTCAGCTATAATGTACTGCTAATAGGTTTGCTTTATGGCATAGGACAGTCAAAAAAGCCTGGAATGTTTTAGTAATTTTGAGCAAGCATAACATTCCTCTTAATGAAGTTTGACAGTGTTTTCAGAACTCCCTCACGATGTTTAACAAGAGTACCATTACACATTCCTGTGTACTAAGTGCTGGTAATTTATTTGTGTCTTTTCTAACACAACTCTTCTTACATGAAAGCTTTTATATTAGAATTTAAAATTATGTTACTTTACAAAATAGATTCCTGGCAACAAAAGCATCTGTATGCTATTAGTCCATTTAAACATACTCTCTAAATTTCGTCACGGTTTTACAGTTGTCAGAAGACTTTGTAAATCCTACTTCAGTGGGAAAAAAATCACACATTATTTGGGGTTTTTAAAATTAATTTAGATTATGTCTTGCCCCCCAGAATTTTGGAACATGCTTTGCAATCTGGAGCATGCTGTGCACGGGGGAGTGTGTGTGCTAGTGTGGCCTCTTCCACTTGGATCATCAGGAGCAAGTTTCAGAGAGGGTTAGTGCCAGATATCTGAATCTGTTTCTTTTTCCTCCCTGTCTTTTGTTTAGGGGCAATATTTTTTTTAGGGCAGTTTAATAAGTCCTTCATTTTACTGATAAATTGGAATGAATCTGTGATACCTAGGGCTTGGGATGATTTTCAGTTTTTCTTGTCAGCGGTGAAAAATGGTGTTGCGCAGCAAAAGGAATTCAATTTTGTCAATTTTACTTTTAATAAGTTGTGAATTTGTCTTACAATCATGGGAGAAGTGCGAAGGGTCACTGTGTTTTCCCACTCCCCAGTGTGGTACCAGGCAGTCTGCATGATGGGCAGGGATGTGACAAAGAACTCTGCTTCCTATTTTTATTGCAGGGTCTGGTTCACTTGCAGCTGCTCTCACTCATTTCTCTTACTTCTGAGAGTCTTATCTCATTCTTGGAGCCCAGAATTCAAAAAAGGTTTTTACGGTCTTAATCCACAGTGCTGCTCATGGTCAGAATGGCTCTACTTTGAATGCAGTGCCATCCCTGGGAAAACCAGACGCAGTCTTTATGATCAGTGCATCTTTAGCAGACCCTCTTTGGATTGGTATAACTGTGACAGCAGGCTTTGGGAGATTGTATCTACTTCAAATACCAAAATACTTGACCCCCTTCCCACACACACCTCCTCCTCCTTTCTGGCAGGCCATACCTCTTTGTTTCAGCTCTTCATAAGAGGTCTTTCATCCTCAAACTTTGTTTGAGAAGGACCTGCAAACAAGCAGGGGGATTTCTGTTAAACATTTGATTACAGTAGATGTTCATACTTGTCTGAGTGAATAAAATCCGCACAGCAAACTAGAGTAAGACTTTTTGTGTGTGTGCCCTGTTACTTACACAGTTGGCATCTAGAGCAAACACAGCATTTTGTGTTGAATAGAGAGTACCAAGCCTTTTAATTGCTCAGCAGTGCATGTAGAACATCAGGGACCATTGGAACATGTTCTGACACCCGTTTTGCAGCACATACCAATGGACATCATGCAGTAATTTTCTGTGTGAAATGTGTAACGGGGTTATGTTTAAGTACTATTGTTGGAAGAGGAGAAAGACTCAGATTTAGTTTTGGCTTTGGAGGGTGGATAGCTGTGCTGAGCTTCTGGGGGAATTGTTGATGTGCCCATTTATGATTATTTTCTGAATATTGTGGCATATACTCTCTCCCCCTTTTTTTAAAGTAAGTTTCCAGACCGTGTGACACACTGACTTAGGCCCTTTACCAATTGTTTTATGTAAGATAGAATAGACATGCTATAGGCACTATGCATTGATGTTATTATGTGGTTCTTTCTTGGTTACTGTAGCATACAATCACTGGAATTTTTTTTATCCTCCTGGCCATGTAGAAGTTATGTTTGTACTGTGACAATTACAATTAACTGCTTCTAAACAGATGAATACTGGATTTTAGATTGCACTGCATTTACTCAGAAGCATCAAGAAGTTAAGCAAAAGCCCCAAAGCCCAGTTCATTTAGTTTGCAGGACCTCTATTTCGTATTACAAAATGCACTTTGTTTCGTCACTTGCGTATTTGCAACTTCTCAGGGAAGAAAAATGACTTTAAGTTTCCTGTCAGTGCTGCAGCTGTGAAAGCGAACCAGGGGGAAATAGCCACAGGTCCCAGTAAAACTACTCTTAATTAAACATGTGTGGTTTGTCAGCTCATAACATTTTAGGGTTGTTTTTGCAAATTGTACCTGGGAATTGACTTAACAGCTGCAGTTCTGAAAATGGTGAAGTTGAAAATTCACAGTCAGGAGAAGTACAGTTGAAGCACAAGTATTCCCAGTTGCTGGCACATTTCAGGGTATTGCCTTGGGTGACTTAAATTCTGTGCTGGACAGCTTTTTAGTATAAAGATGATTTTACTGCCTTTTTGATCATCTCTAGATATGGAGATAGGTTGTCCAGTCGAACTTCCTTGTTCTGAAAAAAATACCTATTCATCCCACAAAGTACAGCACTGTGTATATTTTCTTGTCTGGTTTGTTTGCATCTTACTAATTTTTTGGGGTTAACCACCTCAGTGAACTGAAAATGGTGGTATGTCCCTGTTTTTTTTCTGAAATCTGAAAAGCTTGACTGTCCATAACTCATTCCTCAGATCTGTGGGAATGTCTGAAATTGGAAGGATGACTAGACCCAGTGGTAGCCTCTTGTTTTGTCCTTGCTGGTTTTGCTACAGGTTGAAGAAAATTGTCCTTAAATTTTTCTTTTTGGGGAAGGTGTGCAGGGGGAGGGGGAAGAAAATGTCCTCTTTGCTTACTGGTATGATTTTATAACACTTCTGGGGTTTTAACTTATTTTGGGTATTGAGATACCCTGGTGGTTTGCAGAGGAAAGGAGAATATAGCATCTTTCCTTGCTTAAATTGATTTAAGATATTCCCAACATTCCTGACCCAGGTTTTTCTACTAAAAACTAATATTAGTAATATTTTTTAATTTTTCAAGATGCGGTGAGGAAAATGTTTTATTTTCTATTTCATATTTAAAGTATTGCACGTGTTAGATTTAATGTTAAAACAGTTTTTCTCAAAATGCTGACAAAAACCATGGTCTTCAGAATTCAGTTTTTTCATTCCAAGTGGGGGACTTCAGCTAGTAAACAAAATATCTTTTTCTTTTCACTCTTATCTTTCATCCTACTGCTGCGTTCTGTACTCTGAGGTGACAGGAAGAGCTGTCCTTAATAATTTTAAAAATATTTGTTATTCTCTTCCTGAACTACTTGGGGTACTTATTTCCTTCTCTGATGGTGTGAGATCTCTTCTGCTTCAGTTTTTGAACGCTCCAATCACCATGGTACTGTATTGTTCTTTCTTATAGGCTTCAGATTTTTCTTAAGAAATAACAAGGGCTTAAACCCAGCATTT
Organism: Leptocoma aspasia; assembly: GCA_013399835.1. Classification (NCBI taxonomy): domain Eukaryota; kingdom Metazoa; phylum Chordata; class Aves; order Passeriformes; family Nectariniidae; genus Leptocoma; species Leptocoma aspasia. Next base: position 74,325 of record VXAX01004844.1, on the reverse strand, counting down.
CAGTTGTGCATACTTGTACAATAAATCAGCTTCTTACTATATACTTTTAATAGCTTCTTATTTGTTTCAAACTTCAGGTGTGAATGTGCTGCTTTTCAAGATGAGGGTTAGAGATTTGTAATGTAGCCATGTTTACAAAGCCTTGTGAGAGTAAGAAAAATAGAGAACAACCCCATTGTGGTTCTTTCTCACTGCATAGGGACAGAAGCAAGAATACCAAAAGTGCTGTTGAAGATTGTGGACTAAACTGCACTTAAGCTTTCAAGGAAAGTTCCCTATTTTTCCTGGTCAGGCTGTTGCAAAATTTAATTCCTTGTTTGCCCCATATGTAAGTAACTTCTTTCCCCCTTCAATCTAGCCATGTTTTTTTTCACCTGTCCCTGGGAGAAATAGACGATTCTTTACTTATTATTGTTTTTATAACTGATTCTGTTTTAGATACTTGAAGATAATTCCTTCTCTCAGCCACCTTTGGAATTTAATTAGGCAGCTAAATCTCCTTAAGAACTAAGAGAGGTTCTGAAAGAGAAGGTCCTGTTCTCCTGTCACCTTAGTCAGACACTTCAGCCAGAGGTGTCTCTGGCTAACCTTGCAGTGACCTGCAAACACCTAAGGAGTCTAAATATGAGAGGGCTTTTTGTTTGTTTGTAGGGTTTTTGTTTGTTTGGTTTTTGAAGTCTCAGCGGGGTTAATTTATTGCTATTCTGTTTTTTTCCATCCCTTTGCTGCAGGGTCACATCAGCATCAGGGGTGCAGAGGGCAAGGGAGATGGGGTTGCTCCTTTTGGTAGCTGGTGGCCAGTAGACCAGCATAGCTAGGTCTTAAAAATGTATCATTAATCTTAGATTTTCTGAAACAGATAAACTTGTGTTTTTTCTTGTTTTCTAAACTTTGAGTTGTTCCCCGAGTCCGTTGAACTATGTGGTTTATTGATTTTGTTACCTGAACTGAATTAGCAAAAGCATTTGCTGAACTTCTGTATAAGGAGAAGTGTCAGTGTGGCTTCTGCTGTTCTGCACGAAGGAAATTCTTTGCTTGTGTGCATGGGTAGTTAGGGTAACTAACTCATTTAAGGTTACGTTGGCAAGTTACTTTTCTCTTGGCTTCCCTTTCTTCTAAGATTAGCAAACCAGTTTTTTCAAAAGGAAAAAGTGAAAAAAAGTTGTTTGGGGTTTTTTTATAGTAGACATTCTATGTGTTAGCAAGGATAGCTCTTAAAAATTTGCCTGGAGTTAGAAACATGGACTTTTGTTTAGCCTGTCATGATCCTTAGGACATGCATTTTCAGGTGTTCCTGTTTATAAATTGTTTGAATTTATAAATTCATGAACTTATAAATTGAAACTTGTTTCCCAAGATTTTAATACAATGTTTATGGAAGTCAGTGTGACTTCCATAACAAACATCAGTTGTTTCTGAAGTTTATTCCCAAGTGGGCAACGTAATCAAGGAAATTGCCTCTGGAGTTTTGGGGCACATGAGAGGTGTAGTAGCTTGTGGATGGTAATTGCAGGTAATAAACTCAGGGAATGCTTGCAGAAGCAGATGTGGAGGGTAGCAGGGTAAAAAGTGACTGGAGCCTACCAACAGAATGTATTACTGTTAATGTATTAGTAAGTCAAACCAACAGATGCCATTCTAGTATCTGATTTGATACTTTGCTTCCTAGGCCAGTTAACTGTGTTCTTCACTAGGGTTTGCCACCTTAATTAATCCCGTAAGATATTTCCAGTATCCCAATAAGTGTGGTCATACATCAGCTTTGCTCATACTGTTTGAATACTGGTGATGTTCTGCAGCTGCATATGTTACTAAAAACTTCTAAGTGTTGCAGTTGATAAGCTCAAGAAGATATATTGAAATTATTCTAACACCTAACAAAGAAATACTACCATAACAAATGCTTGCCGGATTTGCTGCCACGAGCAACATTTGGTGAAGCAGAGTTTCACACAAGTGAAATCTGCTTTTGCAGCAGAGTAAAAGGACAGCAGCTGTAAACTGAGTGGGAGTTCTGCATTTTCTTGTCAAGTATTTGGAATGAAATACTCTTTCTAACAGAACACATATTTGATGACTTCTCTGTTTTAGAATGATCTCTTGCAAATTGTTATTTTCCCTATTTTTTTAAAGAATCCCCAACTATCTATTGTGAAAGTGAACCATTATAATACACATAGAGTTTAAAATTTTTAAGTTGTTCTGTGTTTTTCCTTCTCTTTCTAATAAGAGAATATTACAGTTTTTGCTGTACTGAATGATGGAGTTTTGGTAACTTTTGTGGTAGTATTTAGACTTCATTCTGTTTATTCAAGTGCTTCTCAAGCTATCTTTTAGGTTTTTAGCTTGCTCAGTAGTACAACTTCAGTAACTTGGGAATATTTTCAGAGGTGATGTTTACTTTCCCATCTGCACTTTTCATGCGTTCCTGGCTTTACACTGCTTTGTGTAAGCACTGGACCCTCAAAAGTACACTTAAAGGCTATGGGATTTATACTTTTGAAAATGTGTTGCTATTCAGTTTGAAGGGACTCTAATGGAAACTTTTCCATGGCCTTTAGGCTATTATGAGTTTAAATAATACCATTCTACACTATTCCCACAATAATATTTCATAGGAGCTAGCTTCTTAGACATGGTGTGTTTCTGTAATGGATACAACATAGAAGTGTTCCATGAAGATCTTAATCTGCCTTTAAGAATACTTTCACCTCTCTGAGGCAAATGAGATGTACAGCTATACATTAAACCAGTTAAAACAGTAAATGCTTTGATAAGTGAGGAGTCTCCACCACTTCTGAAACTTCAAGAGATTATTTTGGTGTAACAGTTGTAAAACTACTGAATAGCTTGTTGTGTATCTTGTCATACTTGCCATCTGAAAAGCAGTACCTATTGGCCTATTACAGGATAATTTTCCACTGGAGAGAGCAAGCTAGGCTTTTCTTGTGTTTTCTTAGTGTACTATTTTAGTTTTTATAGAATACGTCCTTGAGAGACATCACGAATGATTCCCAACAGCTTTATTACTCACAAATCTGCATTCAGACATGTACTGCAGGCTTCACAGAGCTCAAGAATTGACAGTGATTGAGCTAAAATGCAGAAACAACTTGAAATTAACTTCCCTAAAAGTGGAGGAAAAATAAATGTGTAAATCTCCTTCTGTATGACATATCCAGGTTGTTCAAGATGTGGACTAAATTTCTGAATTAGGTTACAGGTAACTTTATTATGTATGTTTAAAGTATCAGCATTTGATCTGGTGAACAGGGGGAAAAGGAGTGAAGGAAATTTACTGTCTGACTTTTGAACATTGTCAAATTTGGCTCCTCTTTCCTAACTGGGGTCAGCTTGCTGTGTAAGCATGTATGACGTAAAGCGTTTCATATGGTATTGAAATTTTCTGCTATAGGAAAAGCAGCTTTGTCTATATCCTTGGACAAAAGCTTTTTTATGGAAGGGAAAAGCTAGATTGTGCAAGTGGCAAAGTACAAGTACGGTACACACTGTCATCTTTGTGCATGTTTGACAAAGGATGCCATTGTAAGATCTTATTTCCGTTTTTTGAAATATTTGACATCACTGTTGCAGTCCTTCAGTATACTTTCTTTTATTGCTATAAACTTCCGATGTTCATATGTAATGGTTTGCTCATGCAGTGAGCAACTGCAAGAATGTGAATGGGAAATTTGCAGAGTATGCAGGGAAAAAAATGGTTTTCCATCAATTTTCTTTGATTGGTCACTTATGAAGGATGATCTGGGAGTGGTCTCTGGTACTCCAAGGCCCAGGCAAGTGCTCCCTTCTGTCACAGGCTGTGTCCTGCTGCTGCAGCCAGTTTCCCTTCCTGTTCCCGAGTGCTTGTGAATGTGGCAGAAGCAGCCACCTTTAGCTTTCTGTGCTGCAGGATTTTGCAATACAATTAAATAAATCACTATCTTGATGAGTATGAAAATAATTTAAGTCACTTTTTGTGAGCTATAAAGGGAAGGAAAGGTATTTTTTTTTTACGTTTGAGGGGCTTTTTGCTATGCACCTAGATATTGGTAGATTACAGTAGCACTAGATAAAGATTTATATTTTCATCAACTATAGGAATTTCTTTCTGTATTATGAGAGAGCTAAAACGGAAGGGAACTTACATGCCTGAAATAACACAAGCACATTCTGGCAAGCCTGATGTCCTAAGATGGCTTCATAATCTGGTTTCATTAAGCAAAATATTTATAGAAGTATATATAATAAAATTAATTGTATGCAACTGTCTCCAGTAATTGAAAGAAGTAATATCTCAGCCTGTAGTTCTGTGTAAGTAAAATACAAAATTTCCTGACAGATATAATTAGCAAAAGTGAATGATGCTTAAATTAAATGTTTCCAGTCTAATAGAAAGTTACTGACTAGCCATTAAAAATTTACTTTGAATCTGTCTGCTTAATTTTTAAATGGGACACTTTTAACTGTTTAATGGCCTTTATTAGGCAGATATATTTGAATGATTTATATGGAATGATTTTATTTCTGTATTCCTTTGCAATGTCATATTTTTTTCTTACCACTTTATAATGGCAAATCAGCTGAACACAACTTCAATGCACTTAAATAATATTTGCATTACTATAGCTTGTCTGAAATTTATAATTAGCTGTTTACAGGCTTATAATATTTACTCTCATTGTTTTATATGTTCCTTAGACTTACATGTGAATTATCCAGCCTATGTTGGAGAAGGTTAGAGAAAAAAAAATTGTTTCTGTTCCCATTTAAATTTGGCTTGTTAAATTAGCTTGCTCTATTCACCTCTGAGGTAGTAGAGGACTCACTGAAAAATCTCCCTCACTGGTTTGTTGGGTATAAATTGTGAATGTGCCTGTATCTGTTAGAAAGAAAACCGAGTCCAGAACATATTTTTAAAAATATAAACCAAAAGCAGAAAGAGGAAGGAAAAGATGAGCTAATTATTACAGTTGAAGCTGTCACTTTATGAACATGAAACTGTAGAGTTTTTGAGATTTCTTTTGTATCATTCCTGTTGAATAAAGCTGGTATTGAAGTCCCAGGCCTTCCTAAAAGGACAGTGGGAATTCCTTGGCAGGAAGCTCAGTTGTTGAGGGAACTGGGATGCTTCATTCCCAGTCTCAGGATGCTGTGGGATTTGCCTGTTCTTCAGCTTGCTGCTGCAGAGACAGTATTCCCTTGCTTTCCTTCAGTATAATGCTCCTCTTTTGCATCAGTGTGGACAATCTGTTGTTTGTAGCTTCATAAGGAGTATTGAGATTTGCCTTTCTTTTTTTTTTTTTTATTTTTAAGGTTCTTCATTTTTAGCAGCTACTTACAGCAATCTGAATGCTGCTACTGAAATGAAAGCTTTTACATTCAGGTTCATAACATTAAGAGAAGCTGCAAACAGAGGCACCACAGTGAAAACAAATTGATGAGTGGTAGGTCATGTTTTGCAGGCTAGCATTGCAGTCATTCTTTAAGCAATTGTTATGTTCTGCAAGTTTTTGTCTTGAATTTAAGTTCTATAAAAGGAAGAAAGGTAATTACTAGTTGCAAGCAAACTTTGTTTTCTAGCTTTTTGTTGCTGGCATACTATGCTACTTCACAAGGTACTTTTCATTACCAAAGTTTGCTTTCCATTGTACTGAGTTCAGGTTTCCAGAGGCCTGATAGCATATCTGTGGCCTTTGTTAAAAATGTTGACTGCTCATTCATGAATGATTAACAGGTTGTTTTTTTTAAAGGCCCGTATCTGCTTCCTACTGTGCCAGTATAAAAACTGTGTTCTGAAAATGCTGTGTGTGCAGTCTCTGTTTGAAGAATGTTGTGTGTTGATACTGGAAACTTGGTCCTGCCTGAGTGAAACTCTCTTCCTTATCAATTAGCAAGGATCTAGTGTGGGCAGACTTTTCTGAGAGACTGAGCTTAAATGTGGCAGATTCCTACAGTATTATACAGAGCATTACTGAGCTCTGGGAGAAGTCCTTATGTTCTCGAAGTTGTCAGAGGGCCTAATGGGCTGTACAATTTTCATTCATGTTGTAGTGTCATAGAAGTATTTCTGCTTTCTAATTTTCCTACATGACTTTTCCAGCAAGAGTCCTTCACTGTTCTTAGGAGAAAGCAACATGAAAAAGTCTGAAATCCATATCAAACAGCAAATGAATGTTGAAATGTTTGGAGTATAAGGCGTTTAGTGTGTGCTTGCACGGGCATGTTGAAGGACGTGTTCTTGCAATTCTGATAAGACAAGGGGAAGACAAGGAGTCTCTTTGAGAAGATTTAATTCCATGTTTATGAGCATTCAGAGTTTGATAGTGCAAAAAAAAAAGGCCTCAGGGAGGGAAGTTCTCGCTGGAAGTCCTGTTCAGTGTTTAGCGTATATTTAAATCTCCCTTAACTGTGTATGTCTGGTTTTGGGCATATACCCATGGAGGTGGTCAGGAACTGTTTTGGTCTAGGTAATGCTTTGTCTATTCATATAAATATATTGTCAGTGAGTAATGATTTTGATAAACGAAAGTTAAGTTAATCTGCTTTTTGGCTTGAAATGATTCAAGTTTTTTGCAGAACTCAGTTGTGAACTCACAAAATGGTCATTTTGTGAGGGGGAGGTGGTGCAGTGCCCGGGAGCTCCACAGGGACATCCACTGTGACCTGCTTGTGTGGGACTCCCCTTCCCAGCCTGAGGGGTGGGGACAAGGAGGGATTGACCTTCCTGCCAACACTGGCATAGAATGTACTTTAAGGGTAATTTCAGGAAACTTTGAACTTCCTAAAAGCTGTTTTTCTTATCAATAAATAAGATATTGACAAAATTAGCCTTGGTAAGGTTGAGTGCTGTTGAACTGAGCAAAATCCTAGACACAACAACAAACCTCATCGCGTGGCTCAGGGTATGAGGAAGTTCCGTTGTGTGCTAAGGTTATTAAAAATAGTTCCTGATAACAAAGTCATATCCTTCAAAGACGTAGTTATGAGCTAAGCTGCGTGTTATAGTCAGATTGGTGGCTTTGCATTTTCTTAATGCTTCACTGAAAGCAGTAATTTCCAGATGTCTTTCAAAAATCTTGCAGTTCTCCCTGAAAAATCTGTCAGAAGAGAAAACAACAGGGAATGAAAGTAGCTGGAGGGCTGGCTTGGCAGGACACCTAGTTGTCTTGTTTGTTGCTCAGGAGAAAAGTTCTGTCTTCTCCTTGAAAACCAGAAACTGGTATCTTGAGTTTGGAAGCACTAAACATTCAGAAAAAAATCCCTCATTTACACTTTGATATCATGTTACTGTTTTAAACATAACTTGTATGCTGCCTGAGTTAGGTGGCAGTACTTTGGCTGTGAGCTCCCAGTATTGGCTGAGCACATCCATGTCCTGCAGTTTCCTGGAGTTGTGCTGGTTATAATGCTGAAATGGTTGAAAACCTCAGTGTTGGTGAGGCCTCTGAGCCATATTCCTATGTGTTGCTTAAGAAAATATTCCAAAGCAAGAATATACCGAGCATTCTGTGTTGCAGGCTTTCTATTTGGAAAACACTTTTATTAATACACAGAACTGTTCTTTTAGTGATGGCACTTAACTGTCTTAATTAAAACAAGACAGTAGCTGTTAAAGGTGGGCCAGACAGTGAAGCTGCCTTATTTCTGTGTGTAGAAGAGCAATTTCAGGAGGAGCTGAGGGTTGTGCAAGCCACCAGCCCCGTGGCAGCAGCCAGGGTGCTTGGTGGTGCCACTTTTGCCACTTCCCTAAAAGAGAGGAAGGAGCTGGAGGTTTGTGCGTTCTGTGGTGTCATTTCAATGACAAACCCCGTGGTTTAATGGCAGGGTGGTTCACGTGGGAGAGGCAGCTCTGCAGGCTCTTAGGACACCAAGGCAGAAACTGTGCTCTTGAATGAGAAGGCATCAAGATTACTGCCCCAACGTCCCAGGGAATTGGTTCATCCCTGAAGACAGTAGGGTGGTCTTCATTCACAGTAGTGTTGTTTATGCTCTCAGGGCTCTCAAGATCAACTCTACCAAAGGCAGCTGTTCTACCCTTCTCACAAAAAAACCAACCAAACAAAAAAACATGTGTGACTTGGGTAGTAGAAAAATATCCTTTTAACTGTCCATCAAGTTTTATAAGAGATTTGTCCTATGAATCAGGTATAGGAGGATACTGATTGGTTTTGGCTTTCAGATTTTGCCAGTGCTGCAATTTTTTTTGTTTTCAGCACTTGTGGTTTGCCTTAGATGTACTGTACTTGCTATATCTGGTAAAATGTGTTGTCTCTTTTAAAGGCACGCAAAACAAGTCCATGCCCGTTATAATCTCATTAAGTTCCTCTCTAGCTGTTTCCCCCTTGGGTTGTGGATATTGCCCATATTTGGTTCTACCTATGGTGCAATCAGTTTATATCTGATTGTGTGGTATGATATGCTGTCTTGCCTGAGCAAACCCTGATAATTTATGATTAGATGTGGCCTAGATTAGCATCTTATGATTTTAATGTTTAAAAGTACATTATAAAAGATCTTTTGTGCAATGCAGTAGCAGCAGGAGGCACAAGGACTTGCCTACAGCAAAGCTGCTCAATTAAAACCAAGGGGATGGTATAAATTCTATGGTTTTTCCTTTAGAGTACCTAAATATTGTGCCCCAAAATACAGAAATTACCATTACCAGGAAACTCTTTAATTTGGTTTAATAACTAGCTGCTTTCACAATCTGATAATCACAGCTCTTGTGAAAACACATGCTCTTACACTCTGCATGGTGTGTTTGTATTAGACTTTAAAAATTGAGCATCTGAAGCTTTATTTCTCTCCTAAACACTATAGGGGGCTCATTTGGAAGTACTTGTGGTTTCATTAAGTCCTTTGGTCTTCTAGCCATAATTTCTGCTGTCACGTTACCAAACCATTTATTAATAAGCAATTGTTATTAGTGTTTTGTTTTCTTGTAGGTATTTGTTGTTCTACTTCTGTGCGTGTACGTGAACAAAATCAGGTGGATAAGAATATCCACTTAATTTCTACAAGAAGAGAGGGGTAATTGAAACACTTGGTGATGTTGCCTAAAATATTTTCAAATAAGCATGTTTGAAAAGGCATACAGGTGAACTGTCATGTGTTTTTCAGAATTTCTTAGTCACAACACTGTGCTCATCTTTCCAGCTGAGCTGCCTGTTTAGACCTTGCTGAGAATGCAAAAGTGCTGCTTTGCATTCACCATCACTGTATCAACAGTGAGGTGGAAAGGTTGAGGAACAATCTTTGCCTAACAAGTGGCATCTCAGAAATGCTATGTATTGTCATGAACAAGATCACATTACTTACAGTTTCTGAGCAATACTTGAACTGTAAAGCTGAAGTTTTTTAGCAAGGCATGGCAAGCATATAATTTTTTGATGATGATTCCAGTGTATTTCAAATCCACTGTAAGACATGATTATCAGCTGTCATCTGGAGAAATGCTGAAAAATTGGTTCAGTATTAAATAAATGTAGCTTGTGATATCTACCGTAGAATTAAGAATCTAATGTTCTTACACCCCAGCATTTTATGGCTGTCCTTTGTGCTTTTGTACTTAAAAACAAAAAAAAGGAGTTTGTTGGTTTGTTTTATTACTGTATTCTGATTTGTAAGGGAGCATTCGAAAATTCATTTAACAGTGCATCTCTTCTCTCAATAGCCAACTACTCCACCAAGCCAAGGGAGGCCTGATTCACCAGTTTATGCTAATTTACAAGAACTGAAAATATCTCAGTCTGCACTTCCACCTCTACCTACAAGTGCTCCAGTCCAAATAAATGGGGAATGGGAAACCCATAAAGATACGACAGGACGCTGTTATTACTACAACAGAGGATCACAGGAACGAACCTGGAAACCTCCGCGGTGGGCCCGAGATGCAAGCATTAATAAAGGGGATTCCCAGAGCCATGCAGATCACGAGGTAGTTCCTTCTGAGATCAAAAGCAATGAGATTGTAATGCATATGAATGGTCTTTTGCTGTGGAATTTGGTATCTCTTAGTTTCAAGGTGTCAAGTGTCTTCTTTTGTCTTTTTGGTTTTGTGTCTTGGTATGAAGCAGTCAACAGTTTCACTCTTGAGTTGCTTTTGTGTACAGGAATGTGTACATGAACTGTGTGGAAGAGTAGCAACTTGTAAAAATGCATGTAAAAACAGCCCCATAGCAGATATTGCTTCTTTTGACTAGATTACATTCAGGCCATAAACATATTCATAGGTATATCAATGGATTTTTTTCATTATGTGAAAGTTTTGCTTTTGCAAAGCCTTTTGGTAAAGCTTTGCTGCTGACCTTGCTTGAGAGAGTTGAAGCTTCCTGTGAAGCTATTTATGTTAAAAGATGATTTGGACTAATATTTGAGGTGCCAATTTATTCTGTGCAGCCAGTTGCTAGGGAAAATCTGATTGTGAGGTGTGTTTATCTGAACTGCAGTGGTTCAGATAAAGCAAAGGAATGGTTGGGAGATGGATATTACTCTTTAAATATGCTTAAAATAATGTTCTTGTGTCCAAACACTACTGAGGCTAACCAGTTTCCTGATGGAAAGAGAAAGCAAATATTTATCAAGAAATCTTCTACATATTGCACTTCTATATACCCTTTATATATATATATATATATATATATATATGGTGGATTTTCTCCTGCGCCAACTATATATAGTGTCTCTATATATCCTATATATACATATATATCTAAGCTATAAAACCAGAGTTTAGTTTTAAAATTGAATTGTGGACTGCTCAAAAATTTTTGATTGCTGGAAGCCTGTTGCAGAAGTCTACCTCTGGAATGGTAGTAACAGGACATTTAAATAGCCAAATTTTCTTGCCTCAGGCGAATGGCAGCAATGGGCGAACAGATGGAATGTTTATGCCTGTGCCTTTGGTATCTCTGGTGATAGTCTCTTAATTTATCACTGACTGTCCTTTTGCTGGATAAGACTGGTTTTAGTCTGGATAAGCCGATTGCTTTTTTGAGTAGTGATTCTCCTTGTTGTAGTAATGGTTTTCTCATTGTTGTAGTTCTTCCTTCTTCTCATGGAAGGACTTGCAAGTATTCTTTCTCCCTCCCCATCTGCAAGCAATCCCTCTGACTCTTACTCATACATCTGTACCATCACTTCACCACATGGTTGCATCTTCAGAATGCTTGATTTTTTAATTTATTTTTTTAAACTGCTCATAGCTTCCTTCATCTCAGTTCTTCTGTTTATTTGTGATGCTTTAGACAGCCATCTGATGTTATGGCCTCAGATGGCCATCAGACAGTTATGTCTATCAAGTTTTCAGTCTTTGTGAGGCCAGTGGATGATACATGTTTTGATTTTTAACTAGACACTAAGTGTGTATTTCTAGTAACATAAGCTCCTTAGGTAATTTGTGTCTTGACTGGGTTATCAAAATGAGTCTAGGGAGATACACATTGCATGGTCATGTCAATCCACTTACCAGCAGTTCATGTGTTGATTTTGAAGCTGTCTTTCCTTCCACCCCTCTTTCCTGTCTTTCCTTTTCTGTTCTGCATTTGGGAACATGCTTCATATTCCACTGTTCGTGTTCCTTTTTGGAACCTCAGGGTACTTAATCCAATATAAAGTAAAGATTGAAATCCAAGCCTAAGCTACAGGAAAATGTAGGGCATCTCAAATTTTGTCTGATTAGGGGAAGTTAGAGCTAACATTTCTTAATAATTGTAAGTTGGCTTTTATGCTAGTCTGAGTTATGCTCTTTTAATGATAAAAGAGTATATGCAGAAGGATTAAATGCTAGTTTCTACTGATTTGTCCTCAGAGGAGCTTGTGTTATATAGGTAGCAAAATGGAAGGTGATGTAAAAATGAGAACTGAGAGCAGATATGGTAATATATTAATAATATATGAAACATGACATAGTTTATGAACTTTGAACTTTGTGATTAGGAAGTCAAATTTTATTGGATAATTAAAAAGAGGCAGAATTGTACCTTGTTTTCCAAAGTAGCTGGTCACAGACATGGCACAAAGAAAACAGTTGTGGGTCATGGCAGTTAAATAGATGTTATATGTTATATATGTTACATGGATGGGATATGGGGAAGCAGTGAAGGCCTAATGACAGGGCCTGTAAGAAAGTGTACAAGATTTTGGAATTACAGATAAAATGTATTAGAGGCAGTGATTTGTTGATATATCTGAGGAGGGAGTGCTTAACAGTAACTAGGAGGAATTTGTCAAGTGAAGTGATTTAATTAAGTTGAACTATAAAAAGAATGAGATGTCACAATATCAGACGAGACAACCCTTAATACCTAGATTGGAGATCATAATGTGAAATAGACATCCACAAATAACCCAACAGCTGTAGAAAAGCAATGGGTTTTAATTGAATTTCAAAACTAGATTTAAATTGTGTCCAGAATGTGATTTCATTCCATGTTTTTTGTTTCAATATAAACAAATTATAATGAAGGGATGGTAGGTTCCTTAATTAGCATTCTTCCTGATTATTTTCACTTTCACAAGTAGTAGTAACCTTAAAAGCCAGAAAGGTTAAGTGGTAGAAGGGAGAGAGATGGCTGTTCCTAGTAAATGCATGGTGATGAACTGGTCTCTGCCCCCAGGAACTTTCTATGTAAATAGGAAAAAGCTGAGAATGACAATAGAAGCAATGGTCTGGGGGACCTTTCCGTAATTCTCTTTAATGTCACAGCAAAGTTCTTAAAAGGTGTAAGGTTGGGCAGCTGTCTGCTTAAGATGGCTTTATTTAAGTGTGGGAGAGTGTAACTGGGGATGAGACTTGAGATAAAGCATGGACAATATGAAAAAAACATCTAGGCAGTTAATGCCTGAAAAAGTGTTGAAAGTGAAATTGAAAGCTGTGGAACGTGGTTTAAAAGATGATTTAGCCAGTGTTCTCTAAACCCTGTTGATGCAGCTTTAGCAGCTGTTCCTGACAGCTGAGGGACAAGGAATGCCTTGGCTTGGTAAAATTTGTAACCACTCAGGAATTTTGTTGAAGTTTAGGTCTGCAAATGTACAGGATATGAGTTAAGCCTTGCAGCATCTAAACTATTATTATATGGATGCCTGCCATGCAGATAGACACATTAACAGTCATTCCTACTATACCACAGTGGTTTTTCTAGGAGAATTTTCATTTTTATGTCCTCTGTTTAGTTTTACCTGTGTAGGGTGTTTCTTCAGTTTCAGGAGTTGGAAGAGGCAAGTACTGATGTATTATATTATTAGGTCATAATCTCTGTAGATAGTAGTAATAAAAATGTCCAAAGTCTTCTACACTGATTTGTCATATGTCAATGCAATTAATATTTAACTATTAAAACCATGTAAACTTAAGTACATGTATACAATATAGTTATCCTATGAAACAGTAGTTCAGATGGGGCCAATAGCACCCTTGGCAACTCTTCAGTCTTAATTCTGCAAGTGTAAAAATGAGACTGAAGACCCCCCACCCTGCTCCCTCTGCTCTCCTCCCCTCCCCACAGTGGTTAGGAATTGGCACATGAGAATTTCACATTGCCCCATGTGCAAGAGAGGTAGCACTGGTTAATCCATAGTTTACATGCTCACATTCTGTAAGCTGTAGATGACATTTGCATTTTTTCACATTCCTTAATTAATGGCCTAAAAATTTCCTGTGGGTTTTCCTGTGTAAACTGGGTCATGCCAGTTAAAGGAGTTTGTGTCACACAAGTGGTAAGGTACTCAGAAAAGTAACACCAAAAACCTACACAGGAATCATTTGGCTATGTCACTAAACATATAGTCTTTAAACCCACTGACTTTTAAAAACTGGGGAGTTTCTGATAATTGAATATTTTTTGTAAGACTTGATTTTTTTGGGAGAGTTTTTTCCTATTCAAAATTGAAATCATGTGTCTCTCCTGCCTTAGAGTTTTTCTCAAAACCCTTATGCCAGTGTTATTGAGCCATAGTACTTTATTCCTGTAGTTTCTGAGTAGCAGGGTGTCTTAATGTTTTGCCTCCTGCTAGCTGAGGATCCAAGACACTGTGAAAGGAAATCTGCATAGAATTCCTCAGGAGACCACAGCATAGAGATGCTGTGGAAGATGAAAGAAGGGAGATTTTTTTTGATGCATGGAGTGGGTGCTTAGAATAAGACTACAGTGTGTTAGCAAGGGGATGAACAAGGTTTCTGGGGGTACAGAAATTGTTTGATGTGTTTGAAAAACCTTTTCTCTGTGTTACGCATCAAAATTGTTCCTAGCATAATAATTTACTTCTACCTTCAGGAACAATTTTTCAGCTCAGCTAGCTGTGCCTGGTGGAAAGCCTTGCTTTTGCAATGCTCTTTGTCATGTGCATCATTGTTGGAAGGAGGAGAGTGGAAATTCATAATATTTTAAGATGCAATGGACAAATATTGTAAAATGCTGGCATCTAAGAAGGTGGAACCAGAGTTTCAAGTTGTCCTTAATCACTCCTGTGTTTCCAGATGTATTTGAGAAAAGGAGAAGGATTTAGGTATGAAATTTGGGATGGTGGTAGAAAACCAAGGTAGCAGGGCTCTCAGTTTTTTTTTAAGGCAATGCAGATTCCTAAAGCTAACTCTCTTCATCAGTAATGTAAATTTGTAGGAATAAAATTTGGATAGACAAAACCCCTGGAGTTTAAATTTGAGAAGTGAAATCTGATATAGTGGAAATTTTAAAAAAATGTATCAGTTAAAGCTAGTTCTGAAAATACTTTGAATTGTCTGCACTGTAAAAATGCACCTCATTCTCTCATAAGATATAAAAATGTGAACTCCCTGATTTCATTACTATTCTCTTTCTAGTCAAATAATCTTTGATCTTTCAGATTTTGAAGTGCTTTCATTCTCAAAACTGCCTTGTATGTTTCTGACTACTTGTAGCATCTTTCATCAGAAGAAAACGACCACAGTTCTTGTTACAGCCAGTCAGATAGTCAGTATGGTTCTCCTCCAAAGGGTTGGTCAGAAGAGTTGGATGAACATGGTCAAACCTTATATACCAATGACTATACTAATGAAAAGGTACTTTTTCCTTCTTCTCATCGTGTGTTCTAAGTCTTTTCCACTAATTCACTTCTAGAAATGAAACCTGCATTTCCAAAAGTGAAGCATACCTCAGCAGTAGCTCCTTTTGTGTTTTTTTAAATAGTCTTATTTCCAGTTGTGTATCAGATGATATTAAATGAACATACCATGTATAATTTTTTAGTTCCTGCCCTCCCCCTTCCTCTTGGTTATAATTCAGGAATGAACTTCATACCAGTAAGTTTTTCTTACTGTCTTTTAAGAGCTGCTCTTGTCTACATAGACCTTCTAGTTAAGATGTTTTTAAAGTGAATGTAATGCTGCTTTATCAGTTCCATAATTTCCTTTATTAGAGATTTTCACTCCTGCTTTCAGATGTAGACAAACTTCTTAATTAAACTGCAGCCATATCAGCAGATTTATGCTTTGTTCTTACTATCTAATTGCTACTGACAACTTACTGTGATTCTGGGCATGCCATAAAATTTCTCCCATTTAGGATAAATTTCAGTTCATTTTTCTAATTGTTCACTGAAGTTACATTTTGAGTTTTTTAAACTTCTAAAGTATTCACTGAAACAGTATTTTCTTTATCATATGATAGCACCACCTGTTCTTGAGTTGAATTAGGCAAGTTTTATTTGCAGGAATCTTCTAAATGGTTGGATTTTTTGTCAGTTTTAGAATATTATCCTCTTTAATCTGTTTCTGACAAACATCTGTAAAGCACATTCCTATGTTTTAGCAAATATGCAGCCTTCTTTTTTAATTGCACTGGGATTGATAAAATCCAGCCTTTCCTACCATGAACAGTTATAGAAAGGCAATCTTGTGAAACCTGCTTGAGTCAAGAGCCTTGTTGTGTTTCTGTATTTTTCTGCAATCATCTTGTTGGTTTTTGCTCATTACAATTCTTTTCTTTCTGCATGACCAGTCCCAATTGTCATGGGTTTACTTCTTTGATTGTGGAAGGTGCTTGTAGAGGTTACAGAAATTCTTTTGTCTTCTTCATTATTTCTGTAGGGATTGCATCTCACGTTTTCATTATTGTTTTAAAAAAGTTGTTCAACACGTGCATATATCTCTCAAATTACCAGCAGTTCCTGGTTGAGCTGCTTTTTTGTAATTTTATGTATAAGATCCTGATGCAGATCTGATGGAAAAATTGTGCCTCCCTAAACTGACAGCATTGTGTTGATAAGAATGAGACACAGCATCTTAAAAAAATCTATTTATCACAATCTCTTGTGTGATATTGCAGGACTTTCTTCTGAGGAGTTACAGAAGAAAAAATCAGTATGCTGAAAACTGTTGCTCTCATTGCAATCTAATGTTGGTTAGTTAATGGAAGTTGTGCATTAGACATGGCTGAAGTGGATGGCATTTAATTAAAAATTAACTTTAAATCTCAGGTCTCAGAGATTTACTGTTGTGGCTGTCACTCTGATTACATTTTCTATCATCACATTTCTTTCTGCAGTGGATAAAACACGCAGATGAGCAAGGCAGACCATACTACTACAGTGCTGATGGTTCCAGATCAGAGTGGGAGTTACCTAAGGTGAGTGACCTAAAAAAGAGACTTCAACAACTTGGGGCTTTCCCCTCTTCCTGAAGATGTGTTCTATCAGGCCTTTAATGTGAGATATTAACCACCAGAGGACTCAGATACTGCTCTTTGTTGTTTATTGCATTTTTTTGGAATTTCTGATTATGAAGAGAAAAACAATGTACTCAAGGACATGAAAAATGGATGTATGTAGCTATTCAGATGTCGAAGGAGATCTGGTGTCTTTGCTGGATTGAGCAAAGGTTTTATGCAGGGCTGCAGAAGAGTATCTGTGATTTTGCTGTGATAAAGAAAACCTGTATAGGAAAAAGGGGAAATCTTCACTGAGAAACTGCAGTCTGTTTTTAGTACCCTCCAAAGTGCTTATACAAACAAGTGTTGAAAAACAAAAGTTTCAGCAGAGTTTTGTGGTATCTTTGAGGATGACACAGTTTCACCAGAATTATGTTCTGGTATTTATTAATTTTGTAGTGAAAATAGAAATCTGTAGAAAAGTGACAGATTTAGGGACACTTGGTATCTGAGGATGTGTCTAATACTATTTAATTCTCATACTCACTTCAAAAAACTAGGGCATTTGTCATATGGATGTTGTTATGTATGTCTTCCCTGCTATTTGTCCAATACTACATAATAAGGTGTGACCATTAAAAAAATTGTTTCACACAAAACTGTGTGCATAAATATATGAAAAAGCATGCTTCTCCATTATTGTTTTATCAGTACAAAAATCAGTGTCTCAAGTCACTTCCACTTAGAAAGGAGCAACCTTAATAGGTAATGCTTTCATAATTCTTGTGAGAAAATATTTACATGAAAATTATGAATGAAGTTATATACTAGGCTGTTCTGTTACATCAGTAGAAGAATGTGCATCTGAATCACTGAAGCGTTGAGTTAGCTTTGAGAATTCTCCTACGTCAGTCTGATGTGTTAGATAACTTAAATTTTGTAACATGCCTCAATGTAACAATATAATCCATACCTATTGGTTTTAAAAGCTGTTTAGCTTTTGATTAGTTATTTGATTTATTAGAAGTCTTAAAATCTGATAGACCAGGTTTTACCAGAAGCAATTATTACTTCGATATGTGTAATTTAAATAATTTTGGGGAATAATGTCATGAGTACTTCATTCTATGACTTCTGCTGTGCAGTAAGTTTTGACTTGGAAGAAATTGTTTCACAAAAATAGATTGAGTTAGGATTTGAATTAAATAGCAAATTGCCTTTAATCCAATTAGAATAAGTCACAAAGGTAATCCAGAACCATTACCTGAGGTACATTAGGAGGCATAAAGGGTGGGTTCTAGTATTTGTTTAATAATGCATGTTATTCTAGTGATTCTAAACAAAGTCTGAGTTGTGTTGTATTAGCCACTTTCAAAATGTAACATAGTCTTTGGTTTGTAATTTGTGATTTGAAAGTAATCACATATTGATGTTAGAAATTTTCCTTGAAAATTATTTCTCATGATCCATTTGGGTGGAATGTACTTTTAAATTCCTTCTTGAAACTAGTAAATCTTGACTGGCAGCAAATATGAGGTTAACAGAAGAAAATGAGCAATTGACTCTTAGATTAAGAATCCTTGGCTTTTAACTTTAAATTCTGTGGAATAGGTATTAAATATTTCAACAGAAGGTTTAGCTAGTTTATATAAGTATAGATTTGAAGATGTTGTATTTGTGAGTAATTAAGCATGATTGAAGATTAGTCTCTCAAAGATCTTGCTGAAGCTAGTTATAAAGTACTTAAAACAAATGAATTAGAAAGGACACTCAGACCACAAAATTGCTTTGAAGAAAAATGATCTATGTTGAAAATTCTCTTGTAGTGAGAGAAAACCATAGAAAGATCTCAGCATTGTAACACTTGCTTAAATGAAAAGTAAGTTACTAGGAAAAATCCTACTCTTCCTCAGGGTTTTTTTTTGTTGTTGTTGTTTTTGGTGGGTTTTTTTTGTTTGTTTGTTTGTTTTTTGGGGTTTTTTTTGTTTGGTTTGTTTTTTTTTTCCAGTGTATTTAGCACAAATACTGCCTTCCAAATCTTGTGAAATAAAATGATGTAATAGCATGGTCATGTAAAGCTATAAACCAGAAAAAGAACAGAATATTTTTGTTAGATGGTTCTTAATAACCTGGATTTCATTAGAACTAAGAATGGTTCAGAGACTTCTGGAAAAAGCACACTCACTGAGCTAATACTGTGGCATTAAAAATCTTCAGAGTAATAGAATTAACTATAAATGTGCACATGCTTGGGAATAACACACTGTTCTTGTATGTGTGTTAAAAACTGTGAGGGTATATGTTGGGAAGGGAGGACAGTTACAAAACAAATTACTTTAGACAGTCTCACAGAAAGCCCTCCAGTCATGTGGATTTAAATAACATCTAGGAATAGCTGGATGCCTCTGGCTAAAAATGATGTTTCAGATGGAGTAGCTTTGACAACTGCTGAAAAGTCTATTAAGGCTCATGATGAGTGTGACCCAGCTTTCTGTGCTGGAAGAGAAGAACATACTGAATTAATCTTTAAAATGGATAATAATATTTTAATCATATTTTCTACTAGATCTTGCAGAAGACTGAGATTTCTCATCTGCAGCATTCTGCTGTATTCAGTTTTTGGTTCTTGCCAATTATTAAAAAAAAAACCCAACCAAAACAACCAAGCAACGAAAAACCCCAATAAACAAATGATTAAAAGTTAGATAATAAAATGTGTTTATTTCCTATTTAGTGAAAGAATACTACCTAAATTCAGTTTAAGAAGGGCTACAACTCTATTCCAGAATACTAGTTTTCTAGTAGGGGTTTTATGACTTAAGCAAATGAGAAATCTCTAGTAGTGGTGAGGGGAATTAAACTCATCTCAGGAGTAAGAACTCCCTAATTTCTGAAGTTTCAAAAAAAGTTAACCTATCAAAATACCAAAAAAAAAAAAATGGTGGGAGCTCTAATAAATATTGAAATAAATAGCTCAAATGAGAGTTAGAGGGGACAACCTAATAAGCAGAGATTAAAAATCTCTCAGATTTTCAAAATGCATTCCTAGGCCAACACCTGGCATAAGAGCATGATTCCTTCTCTGAGTGAGCTCACTGATCCAAGAGTAGCCTTTGGAAGAAAATGTGTGTACTACAAGCCTCTGGAGCGAACTCAGTTTTAGTGTTAATATTTACAGACTCTGATATTGAAGTTGCCTGTGTTCTTCTCACAGGTTCCTGCAGCATAAGCTCTCTTTGCTGTATCCACAGAGGAAGCAGTAGCTGGAGGAGTTTCATTTTTGGCAGTGTTAATGGACCAGCAGTCTGTTAATTCACTCTGTGCACTGCCAGCGTGGGGGTGAGCTCAGGGGCCTCAGTTCTGGTCCTTGGTAAATGGTTTAACTGATGGAGACCTGAAAACTGTCAGAGCATGATAGCTGAAAAAATGACAGTAAAACAGGGTGCAGGTAATGTCAGGTAATGTGCAATCAAACGGTGAAGGAAAATAAATATGAGAACATGAAAATAAAACTTGGTTTTCTTATGGTAAATTTGTCTTGTTCTGAGCTGTGCTGCTGGATTTGAGGTTTACCCTGTGTGCTGGCATTTGAGTCTGCTGCAAGTCAATGCACTAGGCAGTTTCATTAGCAGTAGTGACATTTTTGTGCTTGAGTTTGGGATTGGCTGGTGAAAGCTGAGACAGCCTCAGCTGGTGTGAGGATCCAGGTGGTTTTTAACAGCACAGGTTGTTACAAAAACAAACCTGAGTTAAGTGTGAGAAGGCAGTCAGGGTTTTTTTTCTTTTCTCTTTAATACATGTATTTCTACTCACAAAACCTGGTCTGATCTTCCTCATTTGTCCTGGGGTTTAGTGGCTCCCACCTACCCCCAGCTTTTGCTTGAGCTCACAGTGGGACCTGTGGCAATCAGCAAGGACTTGGGGCTGCTCATCAAAGATGAGCAGTCTTGGTGACCCTGAGGATTAAAAGGGGAAGCAACGGATGTCCAAGACAGCAAAGTGAACAAAGTAGATTATCCAGAGGTGCCTTTCAGTCACTGGTACATTTGAGCTGGAGCTGCTTGTCCCAATGGTCGCATTCTGCCTGGGTTCTGTTCCTTCCGTGTGGCTCAGGCCTCCAGCTGCTGCCACCCTGACATTCTCTGGCAGAGAATGAGGAATCTTCATTCCCTAGAGAAAGGAAGGGAATGAAATCCCTTAAAAGAACAAAAATAATCCTTATTTATTTCTTTATAGAAGTTTAAGAAAAATGTGTTACTGATTTAGCTGATAAGAAAAGCAAAAGCTGTAACATAGGTGTTACATCTATCACAACAGCAAAAAGTTTATTCAAAGCCAAGGACAGTAGGAGCACTAGAAAGTTGTTTTGTTCTGAGGCAGCTTTAATTTTTTTAAGGAAGGTTCTTCTATTTCAGACTGTCTAATGGGACAACTGCAAATAACATATATGAAGTGCTAAAGGGTACTAGGATAGCACAATGTTTTTAAATGCTGCTATTTTGATCTTTGATTGCAGTAAAGTTGATTAAAATTCTTCAGGTCTTTACCAGCTTTCAGTATTGGTTGCTTTCCAGTCTTTTCTCCCTTAGCCCCCCCAGTTCTTTTGTCTGGCTGAAGATGTTGCTAATGCAAACCAAGAAGAATCTTTTTTCTGTTTCTTAAAACTGACAGATCTGTGCCATCTCTGTAAGAATGGGGACAACTGCTACAAATAACTTGGAGGTGTTACATTTGTTTCAGCCACAATTAGGCTAGGACAGAGCCTTGAGCCATGCCATGTATTAGCTTAAAATTAAATAAAAATCATTCAGCCAATTGAGAAGGTTAGAACATTTTATACTGAGGCAAAGAAAGCCTTTAAGTAGCTGGAGAAGATATTGAACAAATTCAGCAATGAAAAGAATACTCCATGACCTAAATTTACACCACTGATGTCCTTGAACTACAGCAAGAGCTGTCACAAAAAAAATCCCTTTTTTGCTTGCTATGTGCAGTCAGAGAATGAACAATTTGCTCATGTGCCCTCTGTGTGATAAGAGATGCTCCCAGCGAAATGGGGAACAAGGTGGGGTGATGTGCCAGAGGGGTTAGTGTAATGGGACAAATTTGAGTTTGTGGAGGATTTCCAAGGAGCGGTAGTGTGTAAATTTGGAGTTGTGTTCTATGTTTTAAAGAGCTTTAGCATTAGAAAAATAACATTGCACCCTAAGAAGATGCTGTTAAGACATGTGGTGTAGCAGGGGCTGTCCCACCAGGCAATGTGTAGTCTTGAATGGGTCAATTTTATTGCAGAGGACAGCCTTGCCTGATCTCTGTCTTCAAGATCTTAGGCATAGAAAGCCTTCTTATGGTTATGTAAAAACAAGATTTTGTTTGAGGGAAGGCAAGCCCAACCTAGTTTCTGATAGACAATGGTAAATACTGCAAATGCAGGAGGAGAGAGAGCTCCTCTGCAGGCAGGAGTCCTGTAGGGTGTCAGAAGGGGAACCTGAAGCTGTTCTGCAAGGCTTTTGGAACTGAGGTTGGGTGGGGGCAGAACAAAGAGGAGCAGGGTGGTGTCATCCAACTGGGCAAGCCTTCCACCTCTGGCCACCTCTCCCTGGCCAGTGGCCTCTGCCTGGTCTAGAGGGTGGTGAGTTCTGCTGGACAATGCAGAGTAGGAAGGGGTGTCTCTGTCTCCCTCTGATTCTCTTTGGAGATCACAGACCAATTCATGTATTTTAAAAGTGGAGGCTTGTCTTGAGCCCAGAAACACAAAACTTTTTATTTCCACATCACCCTTCCCCTCAGTGTGTTTTACTATTTATAATGAATAAAACAAACAAAAAACCCCATAGACATCTGAGAAAAAAAGACTTACTTGAAGTTTCTATTGTGAGAAAATGGGGCAAAAATGTCAAATACTCCCTTTAAAGACTTGTCAGTTTACTAACACTGTTTGTATCACCAATGCAAATTATTTAAGCTGCTAAGATGCATAGAACTCAGTGTTCCTGAGTTGTTAGCAGTGCTTTGTTGATGAACTCCATATACTGTTGCTTTGCTTTCTTGTTAAATATGTTTAGTAAAACTTGAATTTCATGTTACAGTTCCTTTCTCCTTCAAGGTGGGGTTGTCTGTTAGAGAAGTTAGCTCCTGTGGCTTGTGATAGTATCAAAGGCACCATTTAAATGTAGATCACCTGTGCCTGTATCCTAACTTCTAAAATGTACTTAAATTCAAGATAAAGTACTTCAAAATACATACTTGTTTATTCACTTCCTTGAGTTACTCAAGTGGAAAGTGCATGGAAGATTTCCGTAAATAATGTATACCAGTGTCAGTAATGTGTAAATCTATTTCTGAAATAAACAGTTCTGTTTCATAGCAAGAAATGTGTTGGAATTGCCCAGCTAAATGGGTTAGAGCTGCTACAAGGAATGCTGTTTGTTGCAGCCTTTGTGATTTGGACATAGTTTCTCTGGAAGTTGTTCAGATTTTAGTTTTTCTGGCAGGCAGTTTTGCTGCAGGTTGCTCAGCGTGCTGCCACGGTTTGAGTTGCAGGAGCACTGGCAGGGTGGATATTTCCTTTACAAGAAAGCAAGCCAGTTCTGGGGTCCTTTCAGCATGTACCCAGGCTCTACTTTTGATTTAACAAGGAGACAAACTAAGAGTTGCTTACACCTCACCACTGTGGGGAAGCAGTTGTCACTTGAGTGGAGATGTGCTGAAGGCAGGCTCAGAAGTGACTTTCTGCGGTGACAGCCGATGTGTTTCTGTCTGTAGACCAACTACCGAATTTTGTTCTCAGTACTGCAACATCCATTCACTTGGGAGTGTTTTACTAGTCTTGTAGATATTAAAATAATATAACAAATTGCTAAAGTTATTTAGCTTTTAAGCATCTGTTAGCTTATTGGAGCATTAACTCTGTTCATAGTAAAATACAAAACTAACTTGAACATTGTGAGTGCTATAGCAGCAGCAATGCTGGTTCTTTATTTGGGCAATAAATATAGCTGTATTATGCAATTTTGGTTAGATTTAGTGTTTATGTTGTTCAGGTTAAACCTTGCCATGCTTTGTTGGTATGTGCTGGTGCAGGTTATTCTGTCTTTGAACACCTGAGGCTCTGAGCTTTTAGCAGGCATCAGTAGAAAACTGTAGAACTCGGTGTCCTTGCAGAGATTATTGCTTTAACCTTCTCAGGTAAAAGGGGCACTTCACTTTCCTTTGTTATTTTCTACCTAGTGGATCTAGGCCTTTATGTGACTCCACAAATGCTGCCTTAAGTTTCTTTCTATGTGCAGATTTTAGTCTTTTAATACTGACTAAAAAGAATGAGGTTTTAATAAATTTCTTAAAACCCTCATACATTGATGTCTTTTTTGTTTGTGTTTTCAGTATAACACTTTGTCTGAAATATTTTTAGAATTTTTTGTAATGTATTGTGATGATGTAAAATAGCCACACTATTAATGAAAAATATGCTGGAATTGTGAGATCTAGTTAAATGCTGTGTCCTTCTCATGACCCTCATTTTCTCAGTGAGTTTGCATGCTCTTGAGTTACTAGAAAACCTATGTTATGATAAATATGGTCTCTCCTTGGTTGTTACAGCTCTGCTAAGTCTTAAAATTATTTCCTGCTAAATATTTATCTTCCACCCTTATGGAATGTGTACTTTTGTATATGGTATGTACATTCCACCCCAGCAAATTATTTTACAAGCAATTTGATGTGTTTATTCTGAAAAAGCAAGTCCTCACCTTCGTGTCTCCTCTCCTAGGCATCCCAAATCTGGGTCAAAGAGAGTCGTACCAGGCAATCATAACAATCTAAATATCTTACTGCAGGATAATAGATTTTCTTTTTCTTACACTAGAGCTGGTCAGGTGCTGTAGTACTGTCAATGCCATATGAAGAGTGAGTTTTTAAATCTTGTATTTCCTGTAATTCCTTGGTTGTTCTCAATACCCTGTTGGGTTGCAAAATCAACAGCATCTGCTGCAGAAGAAATCAAACATCTCTCTGCCAATTGAGAGTATTATCCCAGCATGCCAGTCATAGTTACTGCTTCAGAGAGGACTACAGGAGAAAGAACAATTCTGAAGACTAAATGCAAAATGAAACCAAGGCTGTTTTCACACCCTTGGGTCGTGACATCAGGAGTCTGAAAGTTTGCACTATTTAGGCATATGAGTGCTATGTCCAGGTCTTTGTTTGCGTGAATTAGATTCTACTTACAATTTTATTTTTCTTTTCTTCAGTATAATGCTTCACCACAGCAGCAGAGAGATATAATAAAGAGTAGGAGTCTGGACAGGAGGCTACAGGAACCAATAGTTTTAACAAAATGGAGGCACAGCACAATTGTTCTGGACACCAACGACAAGGTAGGAGCAAGTTATCAGCATGCTGAAATGTCACTTGTTTCTCATGTGTGACATATTTAATGTACCAGAAATTGCTATGACTGAATTTCTGAAATTTTGTTTTTCTTTTGGTCTCTTGTATCATTGTGTATAACATGCAGCAAAACCAAGGGCTGTTCAATAACTTCACTACTGTTACTTTGTGAATAGTAGCTCTTTTCTTGTCCTTGAAGTATTTTAACTAGTATTAGTTCAGGGGAAAAGCTGTGCATGGTTACAACATGTAATATTGTTATTGAAGGGCAGAGGACAGTACTGAAAGTGCTGAAACACTTGGCTTTGATCCTCTCCACAGCTGAGCTGGTGTTTAGTCTGAAAAATGCTGTGGGTCAGCAACAACAAAAGCTGTTTTCTGCCCATTCTTGGGGCATGTTCTTGATAGTCTTTTTGGGCTGTGCAGTAACAGGTGCTGTTTAGGCCAGCAAGGAGACAGGGCCTCTCCCTTGTTCTCCCTCTGCTTTGACCTTTTTCCTAGCCATTTCTGCTTGTGCTGGGCCATTCTGCCTGTGGGTCAGGAGAGCTGACATGAGCTGAGCAGGCAGGAACTGGAACGGGTGCTGTACGGTGCTGACATGCTGGGTTCTGTAACTTTGCTGCAGTCCTTCCCAAGATTCATGGAAAATGAAATACCTTGGTAGTCCTGAAATCTTAGCACAAACTTCTCAGAATGAAATACCAAGAAATGTCATTGTAAGCTCCCTTTTCCTAAAATTCCGAGAAAAAAAATTAAATGAATGCAGATTTCAAAATGTAAGGAAAAGCCTATGAGTGGCCCTGTGTAATCACAGGTGTCAAAACCAAACTTGAATGGACAAAACACAGTAGTTGTAATGACAATGGATCTTCTGCCCAGAACATTGCTTGCTCGAGCTGTTGTTTCCATATTAATGGACTTGCTCTCCATGAGTTGACTTAACTCTTCAGAACAGGATTTATTGGATTTGATCTTGAGCTTTTGAGTTGTCAGTTTGGGATATATCATGTGTGCTGTTGATGAGGCAGTGGGCCGTGCTTGGCTGGAGACTTTGCACCTCTCGGCATTAATTCAGCTTGAGCAATTCTGAGATCCCACTGCTCCTTTCCTCTCCCTGCTCCTCTTCCTCTGCCTCATGCATCCTTCTGTACTCAGTGTGTTGTGGCACTCCATGAGACACAGCCTAGATGGAGCCCTGATAAATCAAAGCTGAGTGGACACTTCTAGCCTCATGTGCAGTTTATGCTTCACAGGTATGAACGATTTTGTTGGAGGTAGCTTGAAGTTCTGGCTTCGCTTTTAAAGGAAGACTTAACTTTTTATTTTTTGGCATAAGATGTACTGCTGTTTTGCAAAGAACTTTATGTAGTGCTGCACTGAATGAAGAAGCTTTTGTAAAGCATTGAATAAGTGGAGCTGTTTACATTTCTTCAAAGCTCAATGTTCACATATCAAGAACTTAAACCTAGTGAAGCAAACATGAAAATGCAGAAATGTTATGGGTATAACCAAAAGAAACTCTATTTGAGCTGCATTTGTGAAGTCTCAAGTCAGCAGCCTAAAGTTCCTTTAACAGTTTCCAAATGTGTAGGCAGCATGTGTTTTTTGTTGGTAAGAAGAAAATAGTTCATATGAAGCACAACATTAATGCTTTGAGAAAATTTAAAATGTGTAGTGGAGCAATAAACTAATGTTTTATGGAAAGACAAATAATTTTTAGTGCATTAATGCAGCTGTTTTATTACCACTAGCAGGTACTCTGTTAATATATTCTGCTTTAAACTATTATGTGGAAAGGGAATGTTTCATTACCACAAATACTGGATTTCTTGTTCCACAGTTGCTCTATGAAAGCTACCTCAAATTCAGAATTAAATAGAAAGGAAAGCAACTGTTATTTGTCTGGATGGGCACATGAACCCCAAGGTTTCTTCTTAGCTGTCTCCTAGGGAAGCTGTTTTCTGTTTATTTTCCTGATTTGTTTTTTTTTTTCCTGGAAAAACAGTGGAACTCAATTGTATGAAAATAGGGCAGTCCAGAAGAGTACTTGAAATGTGTCAGAGTGAAAGTATGGATTGCCAGGGCTCATGAGAATTTGATGATACCAAACATACCAGTTAACAGTTTATTGGCTGTGGCACATATCTGGATATAGCCATCAGCTAAAAAATTTCATAAGCATAGGAAAAAATACTTTCCTGGGAGAGACAATTGATATTCTTAATTTGAACAATTTTTTTTTTCTTTGCAGACATCTGAAAATATGGAACATTTAGGCTGTTCTACTAAGGAATGCTAAAGTTCTCTGTTATTATGCTACTAAAAGAGCTAGTGGGCCACTTCTCTATGTAGATTTGAAAGTGAATTTTAAAGCACAAGTGTGCAGAGTGGTATGTAATGCTGCAAAAGCAAACTGGGTTTAGGAGAGCTATCAAGGGATTTAAAAAGAGAGAGGGGGAGAAATGTGTTAACAGAAAAAGAGAACAAGTGATGTTTTTCTTCCATTTGAAATTCTTTACCAGATTTTCAAGCAGTGTGTTTGTGCAAGGCAATCACTACTTCAGAGGGAAATGCACATACCTTTTTTTTTTTCCAGATGGGCAATTTTTCTAGTTTTCAGAGATTAAGTATTTTATTTTGGTCTGTAGTTAACAGTTCAAAACAAAACCCCAAATCTTTAGAGATTTTTAGTGTTTGATTATAAGGAGATTAATGATCATGAGTCACAAAAATTAATAAAGTTGGTATGTGTTTTTCTACATATATAATTTTTAATGCTAATTTTGTATGTACTAACCACACAGAAACATATTGTATTCTTTAAAATCTTAGTATTTGTATGTGGTGTCTTGTAATCAGCCATTATTTTAAATATACATCATAATTTGATAGCAATGTCATACAAAAAATCTGTCTCTTTATAAGGATGAAGGCTTTGCTTGAAGTTGATGCAGCATGTATTAACATATTTTTTCAAATGGTTATGTACTAATTAACCCAGTTGGTTGTCTGTAAACCTTGTAAGAACACTGTTTAGTAAGCAAGTTTAGAATGTAACTGTCTGAGAATATTATGAATATTTAAAAGAAGTACTTTTCTAATCTATGAGTGTGTAAAAAGAGAGAGAGAAAGCATCTTTAGATTTAAAAAAGTAAAATAATTGTATGAAAGATAGTAACAGTATCTGTTGACATTGACTATTTGAATTTTATAGGAATCATCTACTGCTTCTAAGGCAAGTTTTCCTGAAAATGAATCATCTCCTTCTTCACCAAAGCATCAAGCCACAGTCAGTATGCAAAATGTTTAAATAGATAAGTAGATGTTGTAGAAACTGAGCTATTCACAATTAGAGAATTGAGGGCAAGCCTTCTTGTTCTTGGGAAAAATAATGGGATAAAACTATTTGAAGGCTTTGCATTTTATAAGGAATGCATTACAACCAGCTCTGCTTTCAGGGAAAAAAAGTGAATGTCCTTGGTTTAAATGCAACTTAGTGATAGTAGATTAAGTCAAAAATTCACTGTGGCCAAATTGTGCCTAATTATGTAGAACTCAGTTTGCTTCCTCCAACAGTCACATCTTCTTACGTAGCATCTAGAAAGGCAAAACCAGAAAATTCCTCCTCTTCACAGAATCCCTCACTGTTAGTCAGTAATGGTTGATATCTCTAGTTTTGGCTTGTGTATCAGTCTTCTTAAAGAGACATAGGGGACCTGGCATAAATAAACTGTGTCCTTTTGATTTAGTAGAATAACTTATGAGAGAAAAACCTTAGCCTGCAAAACAGCTTTTTAAAATTTCAGTTTATATTTTAAATGTGATCATTCCTTTTTAAACAGTGGGAAATGGATAAAAAACTTCATATTTAAATTTTTTTTTGTTTAAATTTTGGAACTGTACTACAGTAGCATTGAAACAAGTAACTTGGTCAGTTTTACCAGCCCCTTGGTAGGTACCTCAGGGCATTAAAGGCACAACTTCTCCTGTTTCTTTCTTAATCTGCATGCAGGGGAATAGTTCTCTGGCTTAGTCATGATAATCCATTCTTCCAATACTTCAAACGGTTTTTCACAATAAAATAAACATTATTTCTTAAGCAAGCATAGCTGATAGCCTTACACAAAAGCAATTATTGCTGCATGTGATCTAATTTCTTTAAATATGGCTCAGATCTTGAATTTTTGAAATTGTGTTTTATGGAAGAGCTCACTCCTGACTTAGATAATAGAAAAAATATCTGTATTTTCTTTAGCTGTTCCCTGGGATTTAAATATTCCAAAGAAAGCTGGTAAATTTTTAAGAATTTTGATCCTAAACCTGCCTTCCTCTTCTTTTTCCTGATTCCATTAATTTTCCCATGAGTACCCCCTAGTGTTGCTGTTAAGTAGGGCAGTATGATACTTTGAATAATTCTCTGGAACATCCCCACTTGTTCCACCATGAGTAATTGATTAAAACCATGATTTATTTTGGGAAGTGAGCACAGGTTGCTCAGTCACTGTGAAAGTTGGTGACGGGCTGTTCTGCTTGTTAAAAGCCAAAGGTTGGTTAAAAGGGTGCAATGCATGGGGGCTGTTGGTCCATGGTCCACATGGATCACAAACAGAGTAATCTAAAGAATGGGATAATTCATTTGTTTGGCCTTTTGGAGAGTGGATGAGGGAAGGGGCTCACTTTTTCTGTTGAAAATACCAGTTTTGGAAAAGAATGCGTCTGTCGCTGGCCTGGAAAAGCATTTCAGCCCAGTGAAGATATTAAGCTGAGTAAGAGCAGCAGTTACCATTGGACTGAAGTAACATCTGATCCACCAACACCTTTGTCCTTGATAATGTATCTTTTCTGTATTTTGTGTGCTGGGCTTGAAACATGTAGGTAGAATTTTTAAGGTCCATGAAAAACAGATCTGTGTCTCTGATAAGAGTGATGTCCATGGTATCCCAACAAAAAAATATTTTCAAAATTGTATTGTGCAGTTGTGGTCCATTTAAATTTGAGATTTAGAGGAAAATTCTGAAGAGGATTTATCTTCTATTTTCATTTGATCTAGAATTGAGGTCATTTTTTAAATGATAAAACTAATTTGGATCCATTCCCTAGTTAATTGTTTCAACTAATAGCTTATTTCATGCATTAGGAACTGTTAGAAGCTGTTAGTGAAAAGGAATTGATAAAAAAATAATTTAGTGTTCTTTTAGCACCACTAGCTGGTAGAACAAGGCCGGGGTGTCAGAAGAAAATGGTAGATTTTGATACCTCATCTTAAGATGATGTTTAAGTGAATCTTTTTGTCCTAGAATGCTTTTTTGAACATTCCTTCATTTTATTATTTTTACACAGAAACTAGAAGTATTCACTCCAAATATTTGAAACTTGCAAACAGCCTTCTTGTTCAGCAGTGTTCTTTTCCCACCAATCACTGACTGGTCTTCAAAATTTTTTGTAGGCATGCTAATATAGATGGTTTTCTTCAACAAGACGTAACTAAGCATTTTAAAATTCTACTATTTTCCATGGGGATAGGAAAAAAAGAGGACATCAAAGAAATGCTTCACTCTTCTGTTTTTAACATGAATATGTTAATTTTTTATGCACTTCAATCATGTTTTATTTAAAATATTAAATTATATTAAAATTAATAGGAAGAATTTGTATGGGAATTTAGGCTGGTTTTTTTGTCAGTCACCTCCTTTTTTAGTAAAGGACTACTGTGCTATTATAATATTATTATTATGCAAATCATTATAAATTTTACATTCATAATTTTCAGTGTCTGCTATCACAAATTACTTAATTTGGCTTGTCCAAAGAACCTCGGTCTTGATGAAGGAAGGCTTTTTACCCTCTGAATGGTAATAAGTACTTTCCCAGAGGGATTTTGATTTTGCTGATCTCTGAATATTTAAATGTGCTTAAAGACAGTTTATTGAAGTTGTGACATGAGCAAAGATGGCTCACTGCTGTAAATGGATTATTTGGGGGATTGAATTCTGTGATGTGATGTTAATAGAAGCAGATTTTCTTTTATATGTCTTAAGTCTTACTCTTATCTTACAGGGTCAAGAAAAGTATGGGTTATTAAATGTGACAAAAATCACAGAAAATGGGAAGAAAGTTCGGTAAGTCTTGGACTTGAAAAGTGCATGTGCTTAGAGCTTATGAAAGGTCTTTTGTATTAGGACAGCATACTGGGGTTTGCAACTTCTTACTTTTTGTCTGAATTTGCCTGTTTAAAGGTTTTCCTGTATAACACAGCTTAACCTCACCCCACGTGTTTGTCCCAGTGAGGTAAAGGTAATGGACTGCAGAGAGCCAGAGGCTCATGTCTCAGGGCTTCACACAGCCCAGTGATTTCATGAAGGTGTATTGGTGAGAGACAGCTTTTTAAAATGGGATTGATTGATTGATTTACTTAAGAGCAAGTCTGTATAGGTTATAGTGTGTCTTGTTCCTTGGATAAAATCGGTGTAAGAGGAGCTTTCAGACTTCACTTGCTGTCCTTTAACTTCCAAGGAGTGTACATCCATGTGCTCCCTAATTCTTCCTTCACTGTGCTTGTGAAGTGTTTTGAGCAGTCTATTGCCCAACATCAGTCTCCTGTAGTTGATGAGTGACCTCATTTCTAACTTTTCTCTGGGTCCCAGGCAGCAATTTGCACTATAATTCATAATGTGTAATCAGGTGATGCTGTCTAACTACATTTCTGGTGTTTTGAATCAATGGCAAATACTGCAGAGGTGTGGCGCATCCTCAGAGTTAATTTAGATTTGCTTCTTGCCTTTTTTCCCCTTTTTATTGTTTTTTGGTTAATTTAATCTTCTAGATCTAATAGTATGTTATATCTAGTTCAATGTTTCCCAGACTTCTGATACACAAAGCATGCCTGTCCTGAGGATTAAATAGTCAACACCCAGCTGTTCTTGTAGACCCACCCTGACCTAGTCCAGTGCAGCTGGGCAGCACATCTGATCTCCAGTTTGGTTCCTCAGAGCTGCTTCTAAGAGCTTGGTGGGGCTGGGTAGACAGTAGCTTGTGTAAGCTGCTGCTGGTACAATGTGCTGTCATCATTTACGTTGCATCTGCTGGAATCATTGATCTGGATTGTTGCACTGCTGAACAGAGAGACGCAACGTGGCCATCCTGTCACTTTGAGAGCTGTTAAGTAATAATTCATGTTGGGCAATGGGAATAGATATTCAGGGCTTGTCAAGATTTTTTTTTAAAATAACCTCAGGAGGATGGGTCTGCTGGCATAAAATCAAATAGTCAGACAACTGAAACAATTCGTTCTTTCTTTTAATTTTTTAGATGTGTATGAAATACTTTATTGCCAATATAAACGAGCTTATTACATAAACATGGGACAGTTGCATCTCAGATCAACGAATTTCAGAATTATGCAGTAGTTTGGCATGATCTATTAAGTACACAGTGAGCTGAGCGTTCCAGATTAGCCCCTTTGAAATTATAATTGCATGGTGTTTCTCTTGGTGAACTGCTTCTACTACTAATTAGCTTTGATTTAGACTTTGATGGTCAGGCTGGGATTGTTAACATATGTTTCCCTCTACAAATATGATAGCAATTAAGACTTACTGATGCCACTAATGACTGTATATGTGCTTAACTATATTAACGTACTGGTTAGCTGAGCAGCAATGATCGATGGTTTAAGTATCTGCTTTCAGAGTCAATTTATTTTATGTTTGTTTACAATTATTTACAGAAAGAATTGGATGTCATCATGGGCTGTGTTACAAGGGTCATCACTGCTGTTCACTAAAACCCAAGGAAGTGGAACTGGCTGGGTAAGCCCAGGAACAACCCCCACCCTCACTGAAGTGTTAGTCATGTAAAGCACAATAAAATAAAGCCCTCTTATTTAGAGGGCCTAAATACCTATATATATACACCTAATATAGAAAAAAGTACCTGTGTAGTAGTGGGCAAGAAAATAGTTTAATGTAACCTAATGTAACCATAATGTAATTATGATGTAGCATAAGAAGAAAACCAGTTATATATATGTATGTGTGACAGGCAAAAAACAGATAGCATTCAGGTGCTCCTTAGGCTTGAAGTTATTTCTCCAGGCCAAATACTTTTGTGTTCTTTACTAATGTGTTTGTCTGAACAGTTTGTGTGTTTTACCATTCTTGGATATTTTTCATAAACTCCAGATAATTTTGAACACAATACATGTAATAAAGAAAATAGTCTGACACGTGGCTTCTTGCACTGCACAACAATGCAGTGTTGTTGTCTTATGATTTAGTCTTTGTCTTGCTGGATTCCATATTTTATTTTAGGTCTTCATAGTGCATGACACGTACTTATTTTGTTGTCTGATGAAGACCAACAAGAAACATCACACCGGAGATGATGATTATTCAATTCTTTTATCACCTCTAGTGTAATAGGACTATCATTAATTTTGCTGTATTTATCCAGCTGCATTCCTGCATTAATAGGTATAGAAATGGCTCTTTATCTATGGCTTTCATAGCCTCTTTTGGAGGTCTGACATTAAACTGTGTGCATCTCCTGTAATAACTAAAGACAGGCCAGAGCCAGTGTTCATTATTTCCACATATTGTCGTGTGAATTCCAGCAAAATTGCCTCTTACAGATCTGTGCTATCTTGCTGTGCTTTACTGGTCTTTCTACTTGGTTCACTTTTTCCTGCTGTGCTTCATTATGGATAATGAATTGAAATTGACAATTCCTTTCTCTAGTATTAAGTTTTTTTCAGACCTGTAAATATATTTTTCCCCCCTTCTGTAGAAGGGGTGGTTGGAAAAAAAGAGATGAGGATGGATAAATAAAGTTTGGAGTAGAAGAGAATGAAAAAGGTAAAGTTGGGCAAGATGGTCAAGCAGAGGGAGGAAGGAAAAACGGTAAAGATGAAAGGCATGAAAGAAGGTAAATTCCACTGTATGGCAGGAAGTGGATTTTGGTAACTTCTGTGATTGACCTTTGCAGCCAAAGATCCAAAAAGTGTTTTAATTTTACAGATATTAATAGGCATATTGCAAAGTAAAAGTTTGCCTACGTAACTAGTCAAGTTCCAAAATCTCAATTACAGCTACTAATACTCTTAGTTCAGGTGTGGCTGTAAATCAAAAGAACTGTCTTTTTCAGTTGTGTGTAGATACGATAAAAACACACAATGCTAAACTGTTCATGAATATAAGATAATGTTATAAACGATGTGTGCCCAAATTAATTATCCATAAAAGATAAATCATGCAACCTGCTTATTGCTTATAGGCACTAGTGAAACTTGTGTTATGCCAGATAGAAGAATTAAAAAAAAAAAAAATCTTAACAAATAAATTTAAAAATAAAAATGTGTAAATTCTTTTGATAATTTAAGTGGAGCAAAAGTCCCATAGTCATAATATTTCTGTGAGACACCATCAGTTGTGTGCACTGTAAAGCACTAGAGTAGGGTCAACAAAATAAATATCAACAGTACAAACAGAATAAAATGAAGCTGGAAATATTAAGCGAGAATCTGTTTCAAGGACCTAATGTTTTACATCTGCATAATCATAGCTGACTTTGTAGATATGTAATTGAGTGTTCAACACACATTCTTCTTGCTCTCCATAGGAAATTTTTTTTTAGGTGTTCAAAATTCCACCTCACCTCTCAAACTTTGTTCTGTGTCCATATTTTGATAAGGTGAAGTCAAGTCTAACAGTTTGACATACGATAAGAATTACATTTCTTCTTCATCTTAAGAGAAGAATATTTAGTATTCATCTAGTGATTGATATAACCGTATCTTCTTTTTTTGTGCATTGTTTTTTGACTTCATCACTTTTCTTCCTTTCTCTCATCAAGTCATTTTGCCCAGGGGGCTCAATTCCTGAGCTCTTGCTCTCGCTGCTTTCTTCTTGGAAAAATGCTCTCAGTCATCGACCTGCTGTCACCTATGTAAACTCTGCCCAAGTTTCAGCTATCACTGTATGTGTTCTTGTTGCATGCCTCTTGTCACTGTAAGGCTATTTGCCACTAACCCTGAAAGTAAACTTGAATTTTTCCAAGATTTAGTTTTGACACTTCATATAACAGCTCATGTATCTTGTTTGCTGTTTTTGAAAGTCATCCAAGGTGCAAATTAACACAAGTTTATTGCAATAATTCTGTAATTGTTCCACTGGAACAAAGTAGAAAGTATCTGGTTTATTAGTGCTAGAATTATAATCCCAAATTTGCCTACTATTTGAACCACTAGTGCCTTGACTAATAAGCAGCATGATATGCTGAGTTTTTTAACAGATATTTTGTCTGTTTTATTCTAACTCTACTAATTTGGAATCTTTGTATGGTGCCTATGATACCTTGATACAATGGTGTACATGTTTGATAATTCTAGCTGTAATTGGAATACCCAAAAATGTAAATGTTACACATGAAGTGGTGAAAGGAAAAGAGCACGTGTTCTGGCTATATTCAACATACAGAAAGCTGATGTAAATTTGTAGGATTTTTATATGTCATTTAAGCATCTGTAGTTATGTTTTGAAAATGCCAAGCACAGAAAAGCTGCCTGTCAAAAATTCATAAATTAACCTTGTGTTAAAAATACAAAATATCTTTTCCTTGTTTGTGGACTTAATTGCTCTGTATGTGGAAGCCTGGAACAGATAATTTGGGAACAGTTTGGTAGCCTAGTAAAAGGCTACTTTTTATAAGGAGATCTGGATTTTTTTTGAAAGTATTTTTCACTCAGTTTTTGGTGTGAATGGGATGTATTAGCTATTGTCAAAGTGACAGGGCTTCATAAAGCAAAGAAAATGGTAACTGCTTAGAAGGATTCGTCTGTCAGCTGTCTGTAATAGGCACATGTCCTCAGTGACAAGTACAGTGGTGGCAAACCAAGCCTGTAAACTTCCCAAACGTCAAGGAAATAGATGCTCTTCAATATTCATCTGAGCAAACTCTTGTTGATGTTACACAACAGTGATTTTAGCCAAGGATGTTCTGTGTACATTACTACAATTCATCAGTATTGCCCTGCTGATTATACAGGAGCTCAGCTGCTTTTGTGAAAGCTTTTTGGAAGGCAAATGCTCCTATCAGTCTGGTTTAAAAATGATCCATCATTTTGCTGTGACAATAAAGAATATATTTTTACTTGTTATTTCTTTTTTTCTTTCCGTGTTTTTTTGTTGTTGTTGTTTGGTGGTTTTTTTTTGGGGGGGTTTGTTTTTTTTTTTTTTTTTTTGCTTAAGCTATAGTTTTGAAACTCCCCTGCCAGCCAGAAAGGTGCATCTGTCTCCACAGCTTTCTTTCCACAGTCCATCCATGGATGAGGAGGACTTGGAATTAAAACATCCTACCCAACTCTAATTAGAAACAGAATCACAAGAATGCCAGGTGTTATTTGTACATCCAAAGTCTTCCCATAAATAACTTCCAGTTCTGCCTCCAAAGAATGCTGGAATGTGTCACAGTACAAACTGTGTGGTTTGTCCCTGTGCAGGCTTCCAGGACTTGGAGAAAATCCTGAAAAGATTGAAAAGGCCTTCTATTTATTGGTGTCAGTACACATCTTCAAGGCTGTCCTTAAGCTGCACAGCATCTACTCCATCTAAAGCAAACATGCTATTCTTTCCAAAAAGTTACCTCTCCCGTACAACCAGCATAAGTACATCCCATGACTATCTTTTTTGCCTAAAAAGAGTTGTCAGAAGTGACTGTAGGACAGTTTCATATCTAGGACAGCTGGCAGCACCATGTACAGACCTCTCCCTCATTCTGTCTTACACTGCTGCCCTTTCCAAAATTCCCAGACAGCTCAAAAGGGAAATCCAGTAAGAGTGAGGTGTCTGCTCAGTAAGAGCTGGATTTCTCTTGACTGGTGCTGACTAGGTAGCACTCTGTTTTGAGAAAGCAGAATTAATATCTGTGTGGCAGCAGATGCAAAAGGAAAGGCTTTTTTTTGACCCCTGTCAGCAGAACCTGCTGGCTTCAGGAGGGTTCTGTTGCCTTCAGCAGCCTTTGTGTGCAGGTTGTGTGAGCAGCCCTGTGCAGCACTTGCTCCTGAAAGCTTTAAGGAGAAAATGGCTGCTGGCATCTCATTTTCATAGATCCAGGAGCAGAAAAGAACCTTGACAGGAAAGCTCAAAGGAGAGCCTGCATGGTAAACTTAAAATGTCCTTGAATAAAAAGGTTGTGACGAGTATGTCATGTGTTGGTATTTAAGAAGAGCTCTGCAGGGTAGCTGGATTATTTGCCTGGTTTTCCCCATCCTTGGATCTCACACAGCAGTTTGGCCACCATTTGAGTGAAGGAGCGGTAAAAGTCTTTTTTCTCCCTTTTGGCTTTAGTTTTTGCTTTCTTCTGTGCTTCTCTGAAATTCTGAGGGGAGTCAGGCCAAAAAGATGGGTGTAGTGTAAAGCTGTAGGAGGTAGTGCTGTAATCTGTCAGTTGTGGATTCAGCAAGCTAATGTAGTGGAGGGCTTTTCTTTTGGTCAAAACAGCACTGACAAGTAACATTTTTTTCTTGTATTGATTGATTTTCTTGTGTTGTCACTTGTAGCAAGTCCTGTCCTATGATTCTCAGCATCTTGTGGGCCGTGGTTTTAACTAATCACCCCCCTGTCCCCAGTCCTGTAGAGGACTTTGGTACTAGTCTCCTGTTCTCTCCAGTGCCAAACTCTATAAATTGATTTACTTTTTTTTCCAACACGTAGTAAGATTGATCTAGACTGTCAGGAAGTGCATGTCTGGGACACTTTGGATGTGTGTGCAGCAATTATGTGACTTTCTCTTGAATGGGCATCTGCTGCAAGAGCCAAAATAGTCCAGAGATTGTTCCTGTGGACTCTGTTGCTGAGCTTCTCTCAAAAGCTTATAGTTAATAAGAAATGTTCTTGCATGGGGTATCTGAGAATTAAGTTAGAAAGCAGAAGGTGGTGGGGATTTTTTTCCCAAGTGCTAATTGGCATAGGGTAAATTAGAAGTACAGCCCTATTCTGTTATTTCATGGGTAAAATAAAGAAGTTAAGATGCTACTTTACATTCAACACTTCAGTGCCCTTAGGACTATAGGCATGGAGATTTTCCAGTGGTAAACAGCCTTTCTGAACCACAATTAGCATTAATTAACATCCATGCTGGGAGTTTAATCAGAAGCAGCAGATTAGTCCTGTTTTCTGAACCATCTTTTCTCCCCTTGGATATGGCTGTTCTTGTACAGGCTGGAAACTTGTGTTTGCAGCAAGGAGCTTGTCCTGGGGCTTAGGTCCCCCAGAGCTGTCACAGGAACAGCATTCACACATCAAAGACTTGGTGAAGAAATAAGAGCCTTTCTGGGGGAGCAGATGCTACAAGCTTTCCCTGGAACTACAGCATGAAATTTCTGTGCTATGACTGAGTGACCTCTAGCTTTCCCTGTTCCATATTTTACTCATGTCTCTTGCAATTAGAGCTTTTTGTTTGTGTGGGCCACTGAACTGGTTTCCTTGAGCAATTATATTTCAGAGCTAAGTGGTGTATGTTGAAATCATAGTAAAAGTACTTTAGTTTAAAAAATGCTGATACCTGGTATAAATACGAAAGTAGGAGGTAAGAATAGCTCCCTGAGGTTTTCTTCGAAATTGTTTAAAGGGTTACTTGTGGGTTATTTGCTGTTTGTTTAATAGACAGACAATGAGTTCTGTTTACTTGGTAGGACATGCTCCAGTATTGCAATAGAAGCCCTACAGGAAAGTATAAAAGTGTTGGGAGGCAAATGTTTAAAAAAAAAATATAAATAGATAAATGTATAAACTGAGAGTGCTCCTTCAGTGTGGAGGGATATGATTCCTGTCCAGCAAGGCTACTGTTTCTGGTTTGCTTTTTGGTTTTTTATATACAACCACTGATTAGGTGGCAGAATGTTTGGGGGTGTTTTGTTTAGTTACTTGTTAGCTGGTTTTGTTTAAAGCTTGGGATTATCTTGACTAAAATCAAGCTACAATCAAACGTTGTATGGACTTCTACCATTTGTGATAGGAAAAAAAAACTCTGCTGGAATCTGATTGGCATTTAAATTTGCAGAATTTTGAGGGCTTTAGTCTGAGCAGCTTGTAATAGGCGCACTTAAAGGTTGTTCTGAGGAAGGTTTTTTGTTTTCCTGGTGTCATGCCTGTTGATTGGTGGCAAAGTTCTGTATCTGGTTTAAGTTGTATAGACTGTAAATGTTGTATTTAGAAGATTGCAAGA
Source organism: Leptocoma aspasia (assembly GCA_013399835.1). Taxonomy (NCBI): domain Eukaryota; kingdom Metazoa; phylum Chordata; class Aves; order Passeriformes; family Nectariniidae; genus Leptocoma; species Leptocoma aspasia. The sequence continues at coordinate 35,095 of VXAX01004844.1, read as the reverse complement.
CTAAAGAATTTCCTCAAGTTTAATTTTATCATTACTGTTCCTAATTTTTTCCAGAAGTTTGGTGTTAATCAGTCTAAGCCAGAATTTACAGTGGATCTCAAAGGGGCTTTGATTGACTGGGCCTCGAAGGACAAATCCAGCAAAAAGAATGTTATTGAGGTAAATTTTTTTATTTAAGTGCAGATTTATATGCACTTCAATTACTGATGTATGAAATTTTCTTTAAACTTAAAATCAAAAACTGATAAAACTGAGTTTTAGCCACTTCTACCTACTTAAATGTAGCTGTTATCTTAGTACTTGCAAGAAATGTCTATTTTAAATATGTCTGCATGGGATATGCTTTTCAATTTTAAGTAGACTGTTAATGGCTGTTCTCACTGGTGGATGTTCTTGAGTGGCTGTGTATTAGCTAACAATTTTGTCAGCAAGAAGTTTAATTTGATTTAAGTGATTTTACTTTTGAACTGTAGCATGTTTATCAAATCTGATGCTATCTGTTCTTATTTCTTTAAAGCTAAAGACTCGCCAAGGTACTGAGCTCTTAATTCAGTCAGATAATGACAGCTTTATTAATGAATGGTATAAAGTTCTTAACTACACCATCAATAATCAGGTATGTATTTATATCATGAAGGTTCTATTTTCGTGGTAATATTATTTAGTAAACGAATTGATATAACAACTTCTAAAGCTTCATGTATGTCTTCATTTACTGATTTTCTTGAGAGCAGGCAGGAGTTTGAGGATATGGCAGTTCCTGGTGGTGGTGAGTGAAATATAATTGATAGTGGCAATGGGAGAAAGATGGTCCACTGACTTAAGAGGCAGGAGGTGTGGCTGACAACCATCTCAGAAATGAACTTACTTCTGCGGCCAAATACTTGTTCTGTCTCAGTGGCCTGGAAGTTTCTGATAGAGAGGGAATGAAAGGGAGAGGATGGCCAAGGCACAACTCCATGACATACATTTGTTAGCATTTGATACTGCTCTTCACTTACTATGGCTGCATTGAAGTGCAAATTAAAAGTCCTGGCAAAATACTGTATTATCTCTTCTTATCTGACAGCATAATGCCAAATATTTAATTATCAGAGAAGTGCTCAAGCATTTGCTTTTGATATTGCCAAAAAGGATTAACCATTTTTTAATTCAGAAGTTGGAGGAGATCCTGGAGAAAATATCGCTCTCATATCAAGCTTTCTTCATGGGTATTCTTACTTTTTAATAGTTCCAGGCTTGGCTGCTGTGCATAAGCTACAGTTTGTTGCTTTCAATGCCAGTCACTGGCTTTCATTCCTCTTAGCTCTGATAGTGCTTCCCACATATGGGTGTTTTCCACCAAAACACAGCAGGCTAATATGAACGGTTCAGTTTCTTTCTGAGCGCTCGTCGTTTAGGTTCCTAATCTTCTGCTTTCTCCTGGTATGGAAATGTCATGGCCCTTAATAACCAGGCCAGGCTGTGACACCCTTCTCCTGCCTGGCCTGTGTGACACAACTGAGGCCACTTCTTCCCTGCTTAAAAATGAGTGAAGATGGAAAGGCTGATATGCTGAGATGAGAGGTATTACGTGTCAGGTTGAGGAAGTGAAGGGTGGAATAAGGAGAGTTTACCAGCATTCTGGAGGAAGTGGTGGTGTATGCTGCTGGGAGCTGGTAGCCAAGAGACCCAGGAGTACATGGCATAAGTCAAGAAAATGCATTAGACTGCCTGATAATTTGAAGCACTGAAGCTTTGGGTACAAAAATCCATCAGACCTTTTAATTTTGGAAAGTTTATGATAATAGTAGCTGTGACTTCTTTCCTATGGCCAAGGCACTATTGCTAGCATAAGATCTTCCTCAAAAGAAAGGGCAGATCAGATTCTGTTCTCTTTGCTCCCACAGGCTGCTGTTGTGGCAATATCCTATACAAGAGGAACAGCTACCTGCAAAGGATGTGGCTGCTCTTTTTTAAATACAGAAATTTCCAAGTTATTACTTTAGACTGGTTACATAATACAAACTAGATCCCAGGTGACTTTTTTTCCAAAGCATTTAATAGTTTTATAATATGCCAATCCGAAAAAGCTTTGAGTCCTCTTGAAGAGTGGCAGAGGATCCTTAATGGGGACATCATTTGGGCAGTTGAATATATTGATCTTTGATGTGTAAAAGGGCTATCCAAAGCTTTTGAAAAGGAACAGGAATGAAGGTGTTTAAGATAACACTGCTCTAGAGGTTAAAGTGCAGCTTAGTCCATGACTAAGCTCACTCAGTGCTCTGGAGTGCAGAACCCTGCCTCATTTTTACAGTTTCCTTCCTTGTAAAAGAAGGCACTCTGCAGTCAAATTTTGGCAACTGCATAGCAGTGCAGTTCACTTTAGTTGAAGTGAAGTAAGGCATAGACAGTTTGGGAAGGGAATATGTTCTAGTGAAACTGAAGAAGTTTCCGTCCCCATTTCCTGGTATGTCTGCAGTCACACATTTAGCATGGGCTGCAGGTAAGATCAGCAGACTCTGGTGTCTGCTTCCACCACACTTCAATGTGATCTATGTTTTCACTTGATAATGTTTAATGAGAATATGCTGAGATAGCAGGAGCACAGGACAAGAATTTTAGGCACTGGTACACTTATTTTTCAGAGTGAATTCAGTGTATGTTTTGACAGCAGTGAGATTTTCCAGCTGATAGTTCTATTTGCTATTACGAAAATTTTACTTATAGAGAAAACAAATTGGTTAAATGCTCTAGAATTTTTTTTCTACTCTATCAGTCAGGCATTTCTGTGGCAGACCATTAAATAGCTGATGTTTGTCTATTGGATTTGGAAAATAAGCCCAACCAAAAATAATTTCTGTTGTTTGTTGGTCGATGTAATGAAGTGTTACCATGAAAGGCTGGTTGTACTTTGTTCAGTGTCCAGCAACATTTTCCTTATTGAGTCTTATGATGAAATAGTGTTTCTCAAAGTTGCTCACTCTGCCAATGAGAGTGGTGTTGTCACTGGAGGTGTTTAACATCTAGAGTTCAGGAAAGAACAAACTGAATTTCATTATAGGGGCAAAAATTGTGTATTGTAGAACTGTCTGCAGGAAATGTGTATGTTAATGCTGTATTTTCTGAACTGGCAAACTGAGCACTGCATATCTTCTTAAATCCAACAGGTAGTAGAGTCTGATGAAGCATTAGATGATGAGGTACCGGATTCCCCTGGAGTGGAAAAACAAGACAAAGAGAAAGAGAAAGAAAATAAAGACTCTAAGAAGCTTCGTTGTGAGTTGAAAATTTTCCATTAATTGATTCTAGCAATGCCAGTTTTCATTTTCTGCATCTTCAGTATTATGTGTAAATAGGGAAGAATTCAAAAGGACAGCTAAAAATGAAACTACTGGAGTTTGTAAACAATCTTAATATAGTTCATTCTACATCTTGATGCCACTTGGTATATTTTCTTTCATGTTTTATTAATCATACTTTAAAAAAGGGAGAAGAAGAAAAGAAGTGTGAAATGTCTTTAGCTCCTGTTGTATGACACATTTAAAACAGGGGAAAATAAGCAGTGGTGAAATTAATTATTTTCAAGGCATTATCAAATGCACAGAAATGGTATCTGACTTTTATAAATAGTTTTGAATAAGAATTCTTTTTGTCATTTTACTGTTTGAAGTTGTATTTTATCTGTGGCATAGCATCTGTAAATATTTGCACTATTAACTTGGGCTGCAGTTTTGCTAAGTTGCTGCTGGTGTACTGGCTGTTTAGAGAAACAAAACATTTTAAATTACACCTTCAGAATTTTGGAGCTAAATGTCTTTTAGATGCAGGAATTAACTTCCTGTGCACAGAAATACTGCATAGCAAACTGTTTTCTCTCCTTTCCTTCCAGGCCCTATATGTAATTTTCAAAAAAGTATTTATTTCTTTCAAGACAGTTAACCTAATGAGAGGCAGGACTGGTTTTGAAACATAGCTGCATTTTTAAATTTCCACATCAATTCCATACATAAGCTACCGTTTAGTTGGTTTTGCAAGTTTTTAGTGACAAGGTTGTCTCTTGGTAGTTTGAGAAGTGGATGCTATTTGCAAGGAGTTCCAGAAAGTTAAGGGAAAAATTAGGGATGCATTACAAATTTGAATAGTTTTTTTGTGTGTTTTGGAGCACAATTGTTTTTTTCTTTTAATGTTGGTTCCTTGGCTGATAAATGCAGTGTTGATTCTGTGGGTAGTAATGTTAAATATGTTTTCTCTTTTCAGCAGTGAAAGCACCCAGCAATATAGACTCCACAGAGCAGAAGAAGACCAAAACGAAGCTCAAAAAGTTTCTTACACGGCGCCCTACATTACAAGCTGTCCGTGAAAAAGGCTACATTAAGGGTAAATGAACCTTTTTAACAAAGGACATAATTTGAAAAGCTGAATTTAGTAGTTCATGTGTAAAATGAGTTCATGGGTTAAAATGGTCTAGTTTCAGAGTAAAATACTTGTGTATAGTTGGTTATCAAAAGTCTTGAATGTATAGTGGAACTGGTGATTGCTGTACTTCTGAGTGCTGTTACTAGCCATTAAACTGCTTGGAGGATGCCCTCTCCTTCGGCTCATTGCTGGCCAAACTGCAGTGAAAACTGGGGGCCCAGGAGCCCGTTTGGACTTGGACTCTCTAGCTGAGAAGCACTGCATTCCACCCTTCTGAGCTGGAAATCCAGATATCTGACCCTCATTTGTGCAAACAGGGGAAAGGACAGCCCTTTGGGTACAAAGCCAAGTGTGTGTGCTCACCCGTTTCACAAGGGTGTTTTAGTCCGTGTGGAACCAGACAATCATGTGCCATATCATAAGAAAGGAAGTATTTAGGAAAACCAGGATGAGGTTACAGGAGTCTTAACTTAAACATCTTTTTCCCATAACTTTTTGAATGTATACATTGTTTTAATTGTTTCACGAAGAGTGTTACAGATACTCTTGAGTCAAAGCTATGAAAGATTCCTTTTTGTCACACTTGTAGAAATTTGAGAGAACAGTATTTGCACAGGTTTAAGTTAATGTGTTTGTGTAAATTATTGACTTGGTTCTCATTGTAAAACTTCATTTATTTATTTATTTGTATGCTTTAGCAGGACTTGTAGGTGGTGCTCTACTAGGGTCAAAATAGCATATGGGAAGGCAAATACCAGACCAAATCCTACTGTGATTTGCCTCACTGCATACTTTAAGAGGTGTGCTTCTGTTGCATGTGGCGTTTGATATATTTGTGTATCTGCAAATATAATTTACTTGTAAATGATGGAAATTTTGTTTGGAGTAAGGGAGCATTATTCCCAGACTTTGGCGTTTTACTCTGCTTTACAACTTAGTATTCATGTCATGGCTCAGTGACGTAACTTCTGACATTGGCAACAGTGAACACTAAGCCAAGTTTAATTTGTACATGTGCGTGCTAATGACTGGATTTCTAATAAAGGCATTAAGGAATGAGGAGTTTGGTTTTTATTTAAAAGCATGGTGTAAGTTTTAAAAGTTGGATGTGCACTGTACAGCTTTACATTTATTGTATGAATGAAGAATACAGAAGTCTTCATTTAAAAGCCCAGCGTACTTTCGTGGCTGCTGCAGAACAAGCTTAGTAAATGGAAAGTTTGGCAAATCCAGTATGAGCAGAAAAACTAGTGAAAAGTTCTGGAAGAAAAAATCCACTTGAAACAGCATGCACTGAGTGGAGAAGGAGCTGTGTTCAAGTTTTGTTACATGGAAAATCAAAAGTACAGAAATTACTTTTAAGATGTGAAGAAAAAAATACTACTCCTGTATATGTTGAAATTAAAGTCGAAGGCAATTGTAGCAAATTACTTTGTTAAATGCTACTATTTTCTTCTGCTACCTAATCTGCATTGCTTTACCTGCCACAGCTGCATGCTAGCCTGGCTTTCTGCTACGTGGGCTTTTTCAATCCTTTGCTACTGATTCTGCTTATAAAGCTCGCTGCGTGAATAGCTGCCACAGCACTGAGGTGGTGTGGACCACTGGCCTTATCATATCCAGCTAATAATGCCATTAAATGCCCATTTTCATACTGCAAAATTGTTTTGGTGTGCTGTTTGGATTTCCCAAAGCACTAGTCAAGATGCAAGAGTTGTTAATCTACTGAAATTATTGAACATGAAAAATGGGCTAGATGCTGTGCATGACGCAAATGCAAGAGCAGTCTCTGTTTTGCAGAAGCTCTGAAGTAAGATACAGCAGATTCTGGGAAGATGGCCACTTCTGTACTCAATTTAACAGAGTAAATGAACCAACGAACACCCTTCCCTTTAAGAGTGGGATCTTTGCTTCTCTATCTCAAGACCCCATGTCACCCTCATGCATCTGAACAGAAGAGGCCATCTATTGTTTGGGCATCTTTGATGAAAGCCACAGAAATGGATCTGTGAAAGATTTTGGTGATAACAATCTGAGCAAGAAGAATTAACATGCTGCTAAAATTCACTGAGATGTTGCAAGATTCTCCTCTCTGTCCAAGCTTATTTTCATTTTTGCTCCACTTAATGATGGAAAATACTTCCCCTGGATTGTGTAGTTTTGAAAATAAGATTCAGATTTACCACTGTCCATAAATATCTATTCAGATTCTGACCTTGCAGCCAGGTTGCCTATGCATGGTCAGATTTGCATCCATTCAGAGCTCTGCGGTAAAAGTCTGTCATTTGCAAATTTGTGTCAGAACTTAAAAATGTCAGAAGACTCTACATTAAATTAAATTAATATATAATGCTGTATTAAACAGTGGATGCAGTGAAATATGACATTTTGCAGGGTTTTTTCCCAGGCAATGCCAAAAGCTTTCACTCTGGTTAAAGTTCATTATCTCTTCAAATTTTTAACAAAGATTGCAATAAATGCACGTTCAACTTGGGACAGGAATGGAGTGTAACAGGACACATTTGAATCCATTCGATTTTTTATAACATTATTGACGAAATGACTCTTAAAAGTATCACCTGATGGATTGAGATTATTTCAGTAGCAAAACTTCCTTTCTTGGAGGCTCACATTTGTGTAGCTGCTGACGCTCTTCTTACTGGGAGCTTTTTCTTACTGGGAGCTTTTTCTGACTGGGAGCTTTTTCTTGCTGGGAGCTGCTGAGAACTCTTTTCAAAACTTTCCTATTTCCTCTCCAATACTGCGACAATTGTATCCAGTAGACTTTGCCCTTTGTAGAGGTTTGTTTTAACCTGAACTAGTTCTGTCACTCGTGTCCTGTTCCACTGTAAATCAGTCTCTTTACTTGGTTCCAGATCAAGTTTTTGGTTCAAATCTCACCAGCTTGTGTCAAAGAGAAAACAGCACGGTGCCAAAGTTCGTGAAGCTATGCATTGAGCATGTTGAGGAACATGGTATGGTTGAATTTTTTTGTTTACAAATCTCTCTAGCTCACCACTCTTAATGTTGAACATTTTTATCTTAAAATGCTGTTGGTTTATTTGGGGAAGATAATCTGAAACTTTAGGTATCTGGAATTAACGTTGGGTTTTCAAGAGTGAGGACATAGGTGGGATCCAAAGGGGGGAGAGGGGAGGAAATCTCATACCTGAGAAACTGATCTACTTCAGTATATTTCAAGCTGAGAAGGCAGGACAGCCTCCTGGCAGCAAGGCTCCAAGGGAAGAGGGATTACAAGAAGTAGTAGAAGAGCTCAGCTCATCAAGTTGTTTTTTCAGATAAAAGTGAGACTATTGAAATGCAACTGTTTATTTTTGGAAGGTTTAAGCATGCTAACAATCACTTCTATTAAAACTTCCTTGAAATGGACTTTTAGGAAAAAGTTGTGTTCCTGCTCTGTGTATGCACTGACTGCCAGAAGACCAGTCTGTTGGTTTGATGCCCTTCAGCCAGTTACAGGAATTGCTAAATTTTATGCAGTTCTGGAGATTATCAGCATTAACATATTGACTCAGTTTTTGTTTGCTTTCATTGAAAATATGTATTTCCTACCTAATAACTAAGAGCACTTTGTTTGAATGCTACATGTGACTTTCTGGGTTTTCTACTGTAAAGCACATCTTCACATTTTTGTTGAAAATTTGTCGGTTGTTACTCCTGACTTGGCTGTAGTCTCTGTGGCTCTTCTTGCCTGTTTCTTGCTGTTGTCTTTGCCTTATCTCTTGGAAAAGATGTCTGAGAGGGGATTATGGAATCTCCATAATCATCATTCAGGTATTACCAGTCTGTTAATCTGAGAACTCTCTTGAGTATCAGGGTAAGTGTTACAGGGGAATACATGTGAATTCTAAGGCATCTTCCATGGGAACTTCATTTAGCCTGTAGTCCTCTTTGTCAATGCTTCTATCTTATGGCCTGGGAGGGGAGAAAAACTGCTTCCATTGCATTACTCCAGGTTGACAAACTGCCCCCTTGCTTGTGGCAGCAGGCTTTATTCCATTTGTGATATGAAGATTGTGAGAAAGGGGTTATTTTGCTTTGTTATTTTCTTTTTTTTTTTTTTTTTTAAATTTTATTTTAAAGGCAGGACTGCAGTGAAGATAGTGAAGTTTTCCTTTTTTAAATACCTGAGGGGAAGCTGACAGAAATGAACAGCTTTCTTTTCCTACCTCTCCAACTCTTCTTCCTTCTACCAATACGCTTCAAATCAGTTCTTTCTGTAAAGGAATGACTAGTGGATTATGGGGAAAAGGGATATGTCAGATGGTGCTGGTATCTGTGCTGTGTTGCTTCAGACAACTCCTTGAGGAGCTACAGGGACTTGCAGGTATTCTGGCAGCACTCACCCTCTCAGTGGCACTGACTCACCTGCTGCATCCAAGTGGCTTTTCAGATAAATTCTTTACCTCCTAATCACTGCTGAGTAAGTGCAGTAGCAACCACAGAGACACAGTTTTCTTATTTTCTGGTCAAGTGTGCAATCATGTAAGGCAAGGGCTGCCCTTTTTAGTTCTGTAGGCTGTTGGGTAGCTCTGAGTGGGCATGTACATCATTCCTTCTCCATGTAAACCTGGTCACTTGACAGCTTTGAGATGCTCTCTATGCATTACTTGATTGGGTTTTTCTTAACCATACATTAAAAATTGAACATTGTATCCACAAAATACCTGGTTATTGCATGTTGGACTCCATGTATTCCCTGCCCACCCACCAAGAGCATCTTAAACAAGACATCTGATCTCATTGGGGAAGCTTGGAGCTGATGCCTCATTACTACTTGACTAGAAAGTTCTAGAGATTACTTTAAGCTTGATGCTGCCAAACTTGTGTCAGCAAATTAAACCTCCTCTGATTTATATGCCCTGCCCATCAAAACAAACTAGTTTAACTTTTTATTTCTTTGTTACAAGGTGGGTTTCCTTTGCTTTTAATTTTGCTGAGTAGACCTATACATATGTAAGGTATTAAAAAGGATTTATCCCTTTGTTTCAGGATTAGATATTGATGGCTTATACAGAGTTAGTGGCAATCTTGCAGTGATACAGAAGCTGAGATTTGCAGTCAATCATGGTAAGCTTCCTCCAATTATGTTACAATGGCCTATATTTTCAGATTGTTGAAATTCATAGAAAGCTAAGGAAAAAGATTTCTCTGTAACCGTAGTATATCATGACAACTTACTGTCATCCTCAAAGTGAAGTTACTTCAGAATTACAGAACTGACTGTGTAATATACATTACTTGAAAAACCTGATATTCTGGAGGTTTAGTCTCGTGTGGACCACAGAGGCATTGCTAGAACAGAATTTTAAAAAAAGATGGTAATAGAATTTGCAGAAGGAGGATTATTTCTAACAAAATAACTCAATACCTTATGGAAAAACAACAAGCATGTTAAGCTTCCACTAGGATTAAAATTCTAAGTGAATGCTTTTTTTTAGTGAGATTTGCTACTGCCTTTTAGTGGGGGGAGGGCTTAGCTCCTCTTCACTGTACTCTGTGTAGAAAACCCTTTCTTCTGGCAGTATCTTAGTGTAGCCCATCCAGAATGTGACCTCTGGTTTCCTGATTGACAGGATCTAACAGTAAATTTTGTGTTATGTCAGCAGCTCCTGTTCCCTTCTGGAAAGTGCCCTAGGAGTAGAGGAACTGTATGTAGTGCAGTGGGCAGAGTTTAGGCATCTCCATCTGCTGCTGCAGCTCTGTGTCCCAGAATGGGATACGGAACATGCTGAAGTGGAGCAAGTCTTCACTGCTTTGAAAGCAATAAGTATAGAAGAATAGTTGAGTTAATTAAAAAAAAAAAAAGAGCTTTTATAATTGAAGTATTATCATTAATTATTTATTTTTCTCTCTCAGATGAGAAGCTGGACTTGAATGACAGTAAATGGGAAGATATACATGTCATTACAGGAGCTCTAAAAATGTTCTTCAGAGAATTGCCAGAGCCTCTGTTCACTTACAACCACTTCAATGACTTTGTCAATGCAATTAGTAAGTCTGGGGGACTTGCATATGGTGTTGGGATAAGTCCTGTACAATTTTAAGAATTATTTTGGACAAAAGAAGAATGTTTTGGCTGTGAACAGGATGATTTGTCTGGAATTGCCTGTCCGTGATGCCGGGGCCGGCCGGGAGGTGGCAGTGTCCTATCTCGGATTAGCTCTGCGAGCCGTGGCTTTCGTTCCCAGCCTCGTAAATTTTATGCTAAAGTTTTAAACAAAAATACTGAACTTTTGTTTCTCAACCTCACCCTTTTGCAGAGCAAGAACCAAGACAGCGTGTCCCTGCTGTTAAAGATTTAATCAAACAGTTGCCAAAACCAAATCAGGACACGATGCAGGTACTCTTTAGACACCTGAAAAGGTAAGTAACAGATAGAAGGAAAGGCTTTGTGTTGCTGATCCTCCCTTAAAGATAAAAAATCCAATTTAAAGTACCAATTTAAGAAGTGACTGTTCTTACTGCATTTTTTTATATTGGACTTGATAAAAGCAGTGTATCAGTCTGTTTGGATTTGAGCTTGCAGAGCACCAGACCTGAGACAGTGTGTTTCATAGTTGTGATGTTTGCTGCCAAGTCCTTTAGAGGGACTGTGAGAAGACCAAGAGTTACATTTCAAAACAAAACTTTTTTCATAGAGAGGGGAATTACAGCAGCTGCATGTTCTAATAGCAAGACTACTCATTAAATAAATACTCTGAATAGCCATTTGCTTTGGGATGTGTCTTTTCCTGTCATCCTATTGCCCTAACACTGATAAACATCTTCTTGTGTATTTTTTTTTTTCTCTTTCAGAGTTGTAGAAAATGGAGAAAAGAACCGAATGACCTATCAAAGTATAGCAATAGTTTTTGGTCCAACCTTATTAAAACCAGAGAAAGAGACTGGTAACATAGCAGTCCACACAGTATACCAGAATCAGATTGTAGAGTTAATTCTACTGGAATTGAATTCCATCTTTGGACGCTGACATTTTTCTTGGAGAAGAAACTGGAAGTGATGGGTTGGCAGCAGTACTCTATCAGAAGGAAAACCTCTTGCTGTATGTGATGTTTTATGTTTGTGGACCAAGCAGCAACTTGTGTTTTGCACTTTTGCAGGGGGGGAGAAACAGGAGAAATGTTTGACCACTTTAATGAGAATTAAAGACAACACTTCAGATTTCTTTGAAAAGTTCAATATAAAAAGTGAATTGAAAAGTTTATAGTTTGCCTTTTTTAAGTATCATTGGAAAAATTTAATATAGGTTCATACACTGGATTTCTTGGAGAGTAAAACTAATAATCTCAGACTGGATAATCTGGAATTTAATCTCAGAATTCTTCCATATGATGGGGAAAAGTCCTACCATTTTTCCCAGTATGGAAAAATTCAGTGAAGGTACATCTTAAGCTTGTTTATTACAACCTACTTAGATCTGTATGACACTTTCCCAAGGGGTCTCTGCATGCAGTGACTGTCATAGACTTGAACTAACAGTTTGGTTTAGCTATTCAAATTTAATTCTTCACTTGATATCTGCTGCCCTCTTTCCTCCTTTTTCTCCTGTTTTTTTTTTGTTTTTGGGTGGGTTTTTTGGTTGTTGTTGTTTTGTTGGGTTTTTTTGGGGGTTTTTTTGGTTTTTTTTTTTTTTGGTTTGGTTTGGTTTGGTTTTTTTTTGTTTTTTTTTTTTTACTTCTTTCTTTCTTCCTTTTTTTTCCCCAGCAGCCTCTCTGGAAGTTCTTTGCTGCTTCATAGAGCAGCACACTATTTCACTATTTCAAACACTGAACTTGTAAAAATATCCAGCAATGGTTATTTGTCATGGGGCATAATAGAAGTAATATTTAATAAACATGTCCATTTTTTCAGGGTATGTCCTGAGCTAAGTTTTGTGGTATACTGATCTAAAGCTAAAGTCCTAAGTAAATACCGACTGTAACACTGTATTGAGTTCTTGGTATAATGCTGTGGTAGTGGAAGTTCATTCTGGATGTAAATACAGGCTGTCCTTTTGATTCCTGTATATAATTCAGTTCCTGTATAGTTTAAAAACACTTTAGCCACACATTTCTAATCATGGGTAGATTAGCTACAGTAGCATAATATTTCCAGTGGATGTCTGGGTTTCAGCAGGGAAAACAGGTTATGGGGAGGGAGGGAGATCTAACTGTGTGCACTTTTAGATGTTAATTACATTTGCGGGCAAATAACTGTAATGCAAATGGTACTGGAGAAATATTGAGTGTGCTTGCTAAATTGTTAATGCACTACAAGAAGAGCCTTTTAGGTTATTTAATATGTACAGGATACATTAGAAAAATGTATTATGAATTCTAACATCTACAGATAGTGAAAGTCATGTTTTGATAGATAGATGTTTGATGGAATCCACTATGCTAAATTTAAGATTTTCTTTTTACCTTAATGTAGAATAATTTGTAAAATTGGTTTTGAAAGATTTTGTTACAGGGAGCATGGTCTGCTGAAGATTTTTTTTAAATGTATTTTTCTAGACTAACTGCTGTATCTGACATATTTGTTATGTCTAACCTGAACAAAGAAGACCAATAGTTCTTTTAGAGTTTACCATACCCACTTCAGACAACATGAGCCCCCTTTAAACAAGACCAATGTATCTTACCCCTTAGCGTGGATGGACACCACTTATGACAAAGAGCTGTCACACTGGACTGAAATACGAATGCCTACTTTATAACCTGACAATTTTAGGAACTTCCCAGTCCCCTTCTTTAACAGCTTGAATTTTAACATAAGGTTCAGAGAGAGCAGAAGTAATTTATGGATATAAATTAGCAGTCTTTAAAACACATCCCAGCTTGGAGCCCGCTGTACAGGAAACAGTTATGTTGAGGAAGGGATTGTGTCAGTAGCCTTAGATCTGCTGTGTCCCTCTCACACACAGCCCTGGCTGGCAGCAGAGGGGGATGTGTGGTGACACACTGAGCTGGAACCAGACTGATGGTATGAGAATTTCACGAGCATAGGGCTTGCATGAAAAGTTTTTGGAGATGAGTGAGAAGATTAGTAACCTCGTGGCTTTCTCAGTGTCTTCTTGTGGTAATGGTGAAGTCTTGTGGTTTGTTGCAAAGCGACCTGGGTGTGAGCAGTGAAAGCCCTGTCTCAGCGGTGTTGCAGCTCCCTCTGGGCTGTCACACCGAGCAGTGCTGAGCCTGTGCCCTAACCTACTAGAAAATACCTACAGAGATGGAATCTGTGGCTGTACATTATTCAAACCCTGCCTTTGGCTGTAAAGAAAGAATTCCTGCTGCTACATGAGAGGGCTTGTTCACCGGTCACCTTTTGTTGCGAGTGTTACCTTTTTCAAAGGAAGAATGCCTTTTTAAAGCAATTTGATAATGAGGATGTCACACTTTTCCTTGTATTCCCCAAAAATAAAGCATTTTGTTATTACAATATCTAGTATGGCTTTGTGCAGTGAAGTTGTCTTAATATTCTGATCTTTAGTTTGGGGAGGGGAGAGGATTCTTTTTAATTGAAAGAGGTGTAGGCAAACGCTTGAGGCATTCAGGAAGAGGAGGAAGTCCAAGCTGATGGTAGATTTGTTGTGACCAACATGAAACTGTGTATGTCACCACACTGGGTTTCTTAATTGCTTGAAAGATCTTCTCTTGTTCCTGCAGTTAGCATTCTTTTAAATAATCAAAATGCGGGATTTGCACAAACATGCCAGCGGAAAGCTATGTGTATCAGATGAAACATAACTAATTTTTTATATTCCTCAGTTCAGGCTCTATATCAAATTTGATTCTGGTTTAAAATCAGTTTAAAGCGTGAATATAAATTTTTTGGGGCCATAACCACTCAAAGGATACTGGAGGTTCAACATTATGTATTGGTGAGAACTGAAATTTTTGTTCCAGCACTAGAGCTGTGTTTAGCTACACAGCAATAGTAACAAGCAACTTTCAGCCATGCTTGATCTGTACTGGTTATGGGTTTCTTCACTTTGAAGCTGGAGAGAGAAGTGGACACAAAAAAAGACAAGGCAAATATGCACAGTCATTTCATACAAACTGATTTTGTAAGTCGGAATTGCATGCAGAAAGCTTTATTTACTTGCAAGTGAATAGGTCATGCTTACTGTCCAGGCTCAGGAAAGCCTCCTACCTTCACAGAAATCCATGATAAATTCCCTTTGTACTTAACTCACTATATCCTAGCACGGGAATCTGCGCAGCATGAGAGAGGAGGGAGTTTTTAGGTAACACAGTATCAGTTTATTCCTAGGCTGAGCCCTGACTTTTTTCCCCTTAAAGGGAACAGCTTTATTTAGTCCTAAAGTAGTGTTATTTTCAGAATCAATTGGTTAATTCATAAGCCATAACGTAACCCAGGCACAGTAGGGCATTCTGCTGGGCCCAGGGGGAGGGACAGCATGTCTGATGAGGCTGCCTGCAGCCGCCTGGGAGAGGAGAGCTCCTCTGAGGAATCTTAATTAGCCTCCACAATTGTGAAGTTTTGTGGGCAAGCAGCTGGCAGGACTGGATCAGACCTACAAAAGTAGCCCTATGTGAATGTGGACTTAAATGAACATTCCCCCCCTCTCCAGCTCCCCCAGCATTCTTGTAAACAGAGCACTTGTAAAACAAGCTCACACTGTGTAACAAACCAACATGAAAGGCATTCAGAGGCGACTTGGCCTCTCAGTCCATTTTACTGCCTTGAGAATTAAATGGCAGCTCTAATATTAGTTTCCTACAACTTCCCCAAACAGATTCTAGTTTCTTAGGGTACTCAGCTGCTACTTTAAAAAAAGAGAAGAAATCTGTGTTGCATTCAGCAAACTCAGAACCATAAAATGGAACAAGCAGGTATAGCATCAGTTTTAATTCTCATAGAATCTCATCTTACGGCTTATTACACTAAAATATAGTGGGCTGGGGAAGGGGAGAGAGATCCTGAGTGTGGGAATAAGTAAATGCACTGAAGAACACTGAAGGCAACAGACAAAGCAGGTGTGATGGACAAGCGAGATAGCAAAGAAACATTCACACAGAACTGCAGGAATCCAGGCCAGAGACCTGGGAGAGAGCCAGGCTGCCAAGAGTGTGGGCTGGAGTTGCTTTTTATTTTCTCTTTTTCTTCCTTTGCATGTCTTACAATAGATGAAGGCCCAGCTATGTTTTTTAAGGGTAATTAGCTCTGCAAACAGGTGGAGTAAAGTAACATTGCAAAGCAGCAGTACCTGCCTTTCTCCATCTTTTCTGGAGTGGCTCCTATGTGTCAGCTCCTCAGGGATGCACTTGTGTCTAACTTCCCTGGACACAAACACCTGAGTGCTAATGGGAGTCAAGACCTATGTCCCTTCAACCAGCATCTGTGCAATACAAAAATAAACTTGTTCTCAGTTTGGCAGTGTTGTTCTGGTGGCACTGAGGGCCCCATCCAAGATCCAACCCATGTGGCACTAGATCCTGAGAAGCACAAGTGCTCCTGTCTGCTATAACCTCAGCACACCAGAAGAAACAAATACTTGAAGCTCAAAAGTGAGAGTATGGCAAAAAAATAAAGCTCCAAGCTAAACTATCTTCACAACTAGTTTAGATCTGTATGCACAGTACAAATCTGCTCAGAATAGCTTGTTAACTCATAGAGTGAAAGAAACAGGTGTCCTCTAAAAAATTAAGTACTGTAATTAAAAGCTGTCATTTCTTATATCAGGCTTTGGAAAATACATGTTAAACATTGGTCAGCCTGTCTAGTTCATCAAGTGCTGCAGCCAAATGACTGGAATCAAACCATTGGCAGTGTTTCCTGGCCACTGATGTGCCAGTGCTCTCTGCTTTTATGAAAAGGGTGATGCTGAGCTGGTGGTGGCTTGGTGGCTTCCTGCATGCAAGTGTTCCAACTAGTTAGTTGTTCCAGCAAAGGAGGTAACTAACCTAGAAACAGAACTGAAAAATCACCTTTTTACAAGAAGAACTCTCCTATCAGCCTGGGCTGGGCAGTGCTTGGGCTGCAGGTGGCTGACCTGCACAGTGCTGTCACCAGGCTTACCTGCTTGCTGCAGGGATGTTCTCCCCCAGCACTGAGTGACTGAGTGCACCTTCTGTGGGTGCTGGCCTTGCCAACACACTCGTGTGAGCTGCTCAGCTTCACAGCTTTCTTCTGTGAAGAAAACCTGAGACATGGTTGTGCAAAAGGTAATGCCTCTCCTCTGGCAGGTTGAAGGATGCCACTGTATTTCCTGCTTTGAAAAAGCTGTTTCAGAGCTGAAGTGCTGTTCCCACTGTTATACTACTCCTGCTCTAATCCAGCTCGGACCTTTTGCTTCCTTATTTGTACAACACTCCGGAGCCCTGGAATGTGCTGTGCACTGCCCAGAGCGCTGCTTCCCTGGCGGAGCCTGGGGCACGGGCCACTCAGCCATGGACACTTCATCGCAAAGCAGTCATCAGCGTAAAAGCATGGACTAGAGAATTGGAAAAATGTTCCTTTCCAGGTAATAGTTAAAGTAGGCTGTGTGCTGCTCCGTGTCGCAGAGTGCCTCTTCTCTCCAGTATTGCAGAAACGAACGTAAGCTGGGCAATTAGGTATTGCATTTGGCACAGGACTGAAGGAAAGCAATGTGTTTCCATGCAACCTTTGAATCCCTGTCTGCACCGCCTGTGTAGGCTGAGCTGTGAGCCAGCTGCCAAGAGGACAGCACAATCTTCAAGTTTGCATTGAAACACGGCAGATGTAGGCCAGGATCATGCTTGTTGCTTTCTTTTGCCTGAGTTTCCCAGCCTGTCCCATTCAAATGCATGAAAATTAATAACTTTCTGTCCACCTTTCCTATTTATGGAGTACAGCAGCTCTGTGCAGCAAGTCAAGTGCTCAGGGCCCTTGGGTACAGCTTCCTACCCTGTATATACACAATTTAGTTAAGAGGGGGAGAAGACAGTTTATTATAAACATTGAACAGTGGGCGGCATCATTAGCTTTTAAAAATCATAACTAACTCCCCAGGTGGCTGTCCTAATGTGTTCTGGGCTTTCTTTGCATCCCTGAGATTAAAAGAAAGTCTAAGCACGTGAGGGCAGGATGCAGCACAACGAAATGTTGAGTGCTGCTGGTGGTGGCACAGCAATTCCACTCTGCCAGCATCAGTCTCAGATGGCAGAAGTGCTGCCCATGTTGTACAAGGCAGAGGCTGAGGACTAGAGCCTTTCCTTCCTTCCTGCTGCCTTTCTCATTTGCTAGGTTGTGATCTAAGGCTCATGGCATGCTGCAGGCCAGACATCATCTTTGTAGCAGTTCTCTTGGGTTTTGGAGAATCAATGAATGGAACTGGCAGTAGCCTCCCATTTAGCCGTCGGCTTCCTTGTTCCTGCTTGGCCATTCATGGTCTACAGCAAATGAAATCACTTCTTCTGGCCAAAGGCTTCCTTCCCATTTTTGTCCTTAAGGAACACTGCTCGGTTAAGCAAACCTGTCTCATCACCCATGGCAGCACTCACAGCCCTGCTGGTGTGGAAATCACTCTGCTTGACATCTGTAGGGACATGTCCTTGGGAGGAGCAAAAGCTCAAATTAACAGCTGATGTATCAAAGTGCTCCAAAATTTACAAATCTACTCAGGAGTGTTGGCAAGGAGAACTGGCATTAATTATCAGGGAGGAAAGTGAAAACCATCATGGGCAGCTGCACTGGGTCTGGGCAGAGGAGTTGTTTATTCTGACTCCTTTCCAGAACAAGTTTAGGTGATCTCAGCACTCAGGTAGGTAACTACAACTCTTGTTATCCTTGTGAACAAAAGCTTTTCTGAAGCGCCAGGGACCAGAGCACTGGTAGGAAGTGCTGCTCCATGGGCTGGGCTGTGTGCAAGGGTGAGGGAGCCTGAAGCAGCACTGGCAAACTGCCTCCCTGGCTGTCACCAGGGCACTGCAAAGGGACTGCACTGACCCCCCAAAACACACTTTGGACAGGGAAGAAGAATAATGGCTTTCAGGAGCTGTCACCAAGGCAGCAGCTCTTGCACAACCTGCTCTTGTCTCCCAAGAACGCCTCACGAAGCCTTGCAAACATCCCAGACAGGGCCAGGCCACAAAATGGGGAAGACCCTGGGGTTCCCCTTCCCTCCTCATGTCAGTACTCTTCCCTCTGTGTCTCCCACAGTGGCAACCACGACAGCTGCCACGTTGTCCTGCCCTGCTCTGTAGCTTCCATCAGTCAGGTCATCTGGGCAAGGGCTGCCCCACAAGCTGTGCACTGGACAGACAAGGAAAAGCTGGAATTACTTCTCGTATCATGAAAGTCAACATTGAAGGACCATGCTGTTAGCTACCTTTGTGGCAGCTGGAAGAGGTTTTGGACACAGAAATACCAAACACATCTAGCTTGATTATTGTTTTGAAGACAAAGCTTGTTGTGACAATGCACTATTTAACTTTGTAACGGGTTTCAGCATCTTATGTACAAAAAATTAAGGCTGTGAATATTCAGAACCAAGATTAAAATAAAAATAAGGTACATTTGGCTTAATCTAGCAGATTTGGCTGAGAAATCAAAAGAACGAACAGAGGTGCTATTTACTGCTATTTTACGTGAGCTGGTGATCAGCACTACACCTGCAACACCAGGAAGAGCATGACAAAGCTGAACTTCCTGTCATTTACAGGAACCCATGGAAAGCCTTTCATTTAAACCCTGTAAAGCCCTTCAGTGGTAGTTTGGGGTCTAGTAATGATTTCCCCACAGTGCATTGCTGTGAGGAAATACGGCCAATCCCCTTGCTGACAGAAATTTGAGGTCTGCGAAGCAAAGCCTCTATTTCCTTTTTATTTACACAAGGTGGTCCCCAAACAAGTCACAAAATCCTGGATGAAGTTGAAAGATCTGGAAATTATAACCCAGGGCAGAGCAGATGGTGCAGTCAAAGTGAGTGAGTTACTGCTCCTTTGATCCCACCATCTGGGCCCCCTCCCACCTGCCCTGCAAACAAACCCTGGGCAAAGTTGTCACCCGCCCCCAAAGCTCTGCTCCCCACCAAGCTGCCCAGCATCTCACAGTCTTGCACAAACACATTTTACAATTAAAGCACTGAAAAGAGAGGAAAGACACAATTAGGAGGACTGTAGTCCTCTTTTTGCAACCTTAACCCTGCTCCTGTTCAATCTGGCAGAACAGCACTGTCACCCTTCCCCAGGATAATGAACTTGGCTCTGTCAGACCCTTTCCTAGGGAGGTGAAATATCTAACAAATTCTGGCCCCTGTTACCCATTAAGCACAAATTGCTTCAGAATTGCCTTGACCTGATCACGATGGTCATCCTTGGTCCTGGTCATCATCCTCATTACGTCTCCTCTGCAGAGCACCCTTATGAATGCTACCGGGCTGCAAAAAACTCCCTCTTCTCATCCTGCTTCTTGAGTTGGATGCTGAATGCAACTCCCTGTGGGCAGGAGGGCCCCAGCTCCAGGCACAACAACCAGGGCAAAGTTCTGGGTTGGCCTTTACCATGATGAGCACGAGCAGGAGGCACAGCCTGGGCCAGGGTGGGCTGGATCCTCTGACCGCAGAGTGCCTTGGAGAGGACAGGCAATGTTTACAAGCACAGGGGCATGTGGGTATTCCAGGAAAATTTCCAGGCCAAGTTCTCTCTTTGCCTGAGACCTCACACTCCTTTTCTATTTGTTTTACTGGTCAGTGGTTGGCTAACAGCAGAATGAAGGTCACAGCTCAGTTTGTTAAAAATACCCACCCAATTAAATGTTGGATCATATTTATCCTGTATTTTCCTGGTTGTAAGTAGTCCTGGAAGGCACAGGATCACTCACCTCAGTGAAGGCAGCCAGTCTGGGAATATGGTGCTTTATCATTGCCTGCTTTCTCCCCAGAAGTGCCAGGTGAGGGCTCTGATCTCCCTTTTAAAGGGGTCTCAGAGTCTTCCCTTTCAGAGCGCCGAGAGGTCTCCGGCACGGAGCAATCTGTTCACAGCATCATTACTCTCTGCTAAGGCCTCAGAGACCATGAGGCTCCTGACATTTTTCACTGCCTGGAGAGGGGTAATTTTTCATTGCTTTCCTGAGGACTCTTGTATTTTGCAACAGTAATGGAGCATCCAGCTACACCGAGCTGCAGCCTACAGTTTATTTTTATCTCCTGATGGGCATAAGCTGAAGGACTTCCAGCTAAGATCAGGAAAACAGGGAGGTATAAGCAAAGCTAGTAAGTACATAGAAGAAGCCACTAGCAAACCACAAATTCTATCACAGTGCATGCAACATATTTTTGAAATTGTATAATAACAAGATATGCTTTGCAAGTACTAAGTACTAAGTAAAAAGTAACAGGAGAGACCTCGAGTTACATTAAAATAAATAAAGTCAGAAATACAATCAGCAGTATCATACATGCTGCTAACTTCATCTAGCTACAGACCTAGAGTCCAGATCCAGCTGCAGCTGGTATGGGACTGTGTCAGCTGAGCTGCTAGTTGGGAAAGACATCACTTCATCTCTGGGATACTTACTAAGTTAAAAAGAGCCCAGAAACTGTACTTTGGCAGGATCTGCACATCTTCAGCTAGTTATTGCATTTTTTCACATAGTCTGTTTAAAAGAAAGTAACTGTAACAGAAACCACTCTTGCAAGGAGCTGGTAAAAAAAAACCAACCCAAAACCAAAACAAACTCCCCCCAAACAAACAAACAAACAAAACCAGAGCAGAAAAGGGTTGAAATTATAGCTCCTATTTGAAGGGCCATTGCATGAAAGAAGTGTTTTCAAATACTTCAGAAATCTAACATCTAATTTAACTTAACAAAACAGATAAGCAACAAACTGCAAGCCTGAAAAATCTGTTTTGCCAAACCTTTCCAGTCATTTGCGAAAGAATAAATATTTTAATTTCAAGCTCTAAAAAGGGAATTATTTCTGAGAACGAAAATGTAAAGGAAAAATCAAACTCTCTTTTAATTTATTTTTCTGGTAGCATTCCTAGTGCTGCTGCTGAAGGGCAGCGGGCTGGGCTGCCTGCTCAGCCTTACAAAGAGTATGGGGAGAGGGAGAAGGTACAAACAGGGCTGAGGATACTGCCCTGGGCAGGGCAAATCCCTGCTCCCAAGACAACTGAAAACCTTCGTGCCCTGCAATTACTTCTCTCTTGTATTAGACAATCTGCACTTAGGTGACAGAGTAAAAGTCAGTTGAATTTCTTTGGCCAGTCTAGGGTAAAAATTAGGTTGATGCTGTTTGCTCCAGACAGGGTGGATTTTTTCTTTTCTTTTCTTTTTAAACCCAGCCCTAAAATTCAAATTAGGCTCCAGCTCAAAGCCTTTACCACCAGGGCATGAATGCTAAATAGCCTGTTCCCAGTCCAATCTGTTCACTGCTTGGCTAATGATTATTCTCCATAGAAACCTCACCAGAGTCAGTTATTATTCTCTCCTCATGCACTTGTATCTCTCTTGTATTTATATAAGATTAAGTAGCCCTGTTAAGTTTTTACCTCTCTGATTGGAGCTTATTTTAACCTCAATTAAGCCATCAGCCTGGGTTTCTGAAGGCAGAGCAATAGCATGGCCATTATCATTCTCTCCACCTTTTGTATGAAAATGATGTTGAGGATTGGTTGCTTTGGGGATTGCTCTGTGGCAGGTAACCAACGCCGAGAGTCGGGGAGGATAAATGGTGCCAGACTCCCAGAGGTGCCGTGGCACTGTGTAATTATTGTTCCAGACAGCTGAAAGCAGCAGGGTTTCTGGTTCCCCTGCTTAGTTTCAGTCTGCCATGATTGCTGGCACAGAAAGATGCTGATTGTAAGTAAACATCAATTATGCCCTGCTACCCCACTGCTAACATCTCTGGGCTTGCAAGAAACAGAAGCACAGTGCTGTGCTTGGCTCCTACTGCCAAAAAAAATCTATATGGATTTCAACTTCCAGGTTTTTGTCTTGTTTGGTCAAGGTACATTGCTCCTAAATTCCATCCTCATGAATAACAAGAGTTATGGTGCTCTTTGTATCGCTGCTTATGCGCTGTACTCCAATGCTGTTGCTAATATAATGACTAAAGTACTTATTCTTTGAAGAAGGCATACTCAGGTGATGCAGCAAGCAATTCTGTTATCTGGTCTGGAGCAGAGGAATCATTTTAGAGTCTTTAAAAGAAAAGGAAAAAAAGCAACCAACCAACAAGGCAAATAGAACTTATCAATCATCCTATATGTCAAGGTAATTTTTTTCAGATGATGTGTTTCTTTAAATGTCAGCCTATTCCTTACCCTTTTTTATGTGGCTTTGGGATTTCTTTTTTTCTTTGCTAAAGGAGGCTTAAAAATGCAGAGCCCACACTGTGGCAGATGACAAGCCCTGCTCCTCGGGTTGTGTGGACAGTTACAAAGCGATTTCCGTGGCACTCGAAATGCAGCCTCCGACGCTGATGGAATTTCGCTGTGCTGTGATTGCACCGCACTGCAGCGAAATGGGCTCAATTTGATTATCTGGCCATTCCATTTCGCCTATATTTACAACCTGCCTGACCTCTGGGGGAAGGGGAGGACAGGCAGCCAGTCATGCTGGAGACATTTCAAAAGGTCAAAGCAATACAGCGTTTACCACTATAATTCACAGGCTCTACAATTCGGAGATAGCGCTCTCACAACAAAAATTGGCAGACGAACATAGTTAATGTGAAATATTTATCTATTCCCAGAGCAAACACAGAAAGTAGAGAATGTTTTAAAAATTCTCCCATTTCTCCTTTTGGCACACGATGATGTGTAAGTGCATAAAAGCAGTGTGCAGACAACACCTTCTTTTTTAGAAGTTGCCTTTGGCTGGTGCCAAAAGGTTTGTGTTGGACTGGCTACCTTGTTCACAGCCTTGGTGCTGATGTTAACACATTTACAGCACCACAGGGATGATTTTGAGTGTGTTGCTGCTGTTGATGCTGCTCCCAGATGGGTGCTACGCTCTGCACCTCCACCATCTGTGCTCAGCAGTGAGGCCTCAACCTCTCTCCAATGTTGTACCAGCAGCTTCGGGGTCGGTGAGAGCAGAAAGTCCTCTGCAAATCTTAATTAAACTTCACATGCAGTCCTCCTGTATTGAGGTACAGATTCATTAAGGTCGTAAACAACCACCACTCATCCCAAATGGTTAACTAATAAAATGGTGTGGTGACTCCAAGGCACTATTTAAAAATTCTCGTATACTTTATAGCCCCCAAAAGTCAGAAAGTAAGAAAAGCATCTTCATGCTCATGAAGTCTGTGCAGATGCCCATTTCTGAGATTTCCATCCCTCCCAAGCCTGGACCCCAGGTCCGGGTGGCCATGCAGTCTGGATCTACATTTTGCACCTCTAACCTCTTTCTTTTTAAACACTGTTTGGTCCTAAATCTCCCCCAAAGTTAGGACTTCTGGTACTGGGGACAGAGGTGCTGTGAGTTATATTAGTTTTATTTTGAAAACGGGACTGTTTTTTGTTTGTTTGTTTGTTTGTTTGTTTGTTTGTTTAAATGAACATTTCATATTACATTTCCTGAGAGCTGCTGTCTATCATTTTATGTTTTATTGAATTAATATATAAGAGAGAGTGGAATCTGAGAGGCAGCTATAGGACCTGCTTCTTAGCATCTTTCATCTTTGAAGGAAAGATATTTGAAAGGCAGCCTAAGAGAGATGAGCAGCTTGAAATAAGGTACAGCCTCAGCTCTATGAGTCAGCACAGATCAGCTCTGTGAAGTGGTTCACACAGGGAAGCATCTCAGTTAGATGCTGCATCACGTCCCAAAAGGATCACTTGAGGTTCACACTGCCTCTCCCTGCAGCTGCCATGGGATCTTATTCCTAACACAGGTCTCTGGTGCCACCCAGACCCTGCACAGAGCCAAGCAGAGGAGTTTTCTGTGTGGGACAGGGACAAGCACTGGCTTCATTAGTGCTGGTCAGACTCCTTCAGGCAGAAAAGATTTTGTTTGTGTATCTGCCTCTGCTCCAGTCAGCACCACATCACTACCTTCCACCAGTCCTCACGTGGGTATTTGATAGCCCACTGAAGCAAGAGCAGCTTGAAGGGAGGGGAAGAAGAAGAAATGAGACCTGTGTGTTGCTGGATATGATAAGCCAAGTGAGCAAGGAAGGAAAAGGTGTGTGCCAGAGGTGCAGACCATGCTTATAAAGTGTGTTCAATTCTCACCCACAGAGCATCTTCTCTGCAACCCAGCTCACCCTCACAGAGGAAGAATCCAGCTTGGACCAACGAGCAGCTCTCTGGTTAGAAGGTAGTTGAAAGCAGCTTCTGCTTACACACAGGACTTAAAAAAAGCTTTGCACCAGAGGAAGTAAATGCTGCTTTAAGGTCACAGTACCTGGCACTAACTGTGAGTTTCCATGACCTGGGAGCAGGACATGATGAGGCAAAGTGCTTTGGGGTGTCTCATCCCAGCTCAACCATTGGCACACTTTTGGGGTTTTCTCCTACATTGTAAAGGCTGCAATTTGCCTTTACATCTAGATTCTTTTAGTAATTCTCTCTTTTCTCTATCTCCTTCCATTTCTTTTTCCTCGCCTTGCATTTTATGTTTCCCATCATTCATCAAGAATCACTCACCTCCCTCCACACCTTTCCCAAGGCATTTCAGCATTTATAATTACAAATACTGTAGGCAGTCCAAAGTTCTTTAATACAAGACCATTTTCCAGTGGATTATAAACCCATCAAAAGCAGAAAAGTTTGACAAGGTTTGCTGTGTGGGATTTCTACTTTGGTTTGTAATGTTTGGGAGGCACTGTCACAAAACCTGCTCAGAGAAACCTCAGAAGGAGCTCAAGGGAAGGCCCTGAGGTGACCCACCTTCACTGGGGAGCATTAGCACATCTATTGTTCAAGGCAGAAATTCAGAAACTTGCTGAGAGGTCTCATGTTAATGATGGGATTTTGTCATTTCCATGCAGCTTGACCAAATTTGGCCAATTTTTGAGTCTGTGAAAACTTTCAGACTGCACATGGACAATAAATTCCAGCTGGAGTTTGCCAGCTAAAATATCTTTGCACTGAACATGTGCTCACTGAGAGGCCATGAGATGCCAGATGAGCTTTCCACACCTCCCCTTGTGGGGCACAAACGCTGGGGGGCAAAGGACCAAATTAAAGTTATTTCAGAAACCTTAATTTTAGAAGTCCCTTTAATTCATTTCTTGGCTCAATGACCCTATTCAAAGCTGTGCAGACAAACAAGATACAGATTCCCACTGTAACAGAGCCACTGGAGAAATTAATATTTGCTGTTCTTAAAGTATGCAAAATAAAGCTTTTACAAGAAACATGTTCATATAACCAAAAATGTCAAAGGTATGTCTTTATTGCTTGTCAAAAGAATGGTTTCATTATTTATTACTCAGCACTGCATTGCCAAGATTTACACACTAGTTCAAATAACAGAGTTGCTTAAAAGAGCAAGATGATGTCTTTACGGAAAAAGCTTGTCTAATTGGCATAAGCTCATCTTGGCTGGGTTCTGTCATGGATTGTCTATAATATTACATTGCCAGGACACAGGATAGAAAGGAGATAAGCCCATCAGGCTAAAGCTCAGGGTGGGGAATGCTGAGAAAGGTGAGAGACAGCATCTGCAGGAGTTTCTCCCCTCGAGCCGTTGGGAAACCAGGCTCTGCAAAAGCCTTCGTAAAAGTGAAGCAGTAAAAATAACAAGGCAATAAAAAATAAAAGCAAGACAAAAATATCCACACCAAGGACCAAATGCATCTCCAAGGCAGGATGAGAGAGCAACTCAGGAAATTTTTCTGCAGATAAGAGAACTTAGTAAAAAAATTCCAAGACTCTCCACTCTGCGCCTCAGGCACTGGTGATAGGAGGATGGAGGATGGCATGGACCATGAGTGCAGCCACAGCTCACCCATGTGAGGGAGGACACTGTGCTGTTCTTAGAGCTCACTGAGACCATGGCTGCTGCAGAAACTGCCATGCAGCAAGGGGTCAGAAGGTACAAAACTCTGCCAAAGCCACTATCTGGACTGTCAGGCATGTGCACACTGAGCAGAGCCAGTGGAAGGCGGGTGGTGGAGCCACAGCCTGCAGGTGTGAGGTGGCCAGAGGGAGCCATCGGGGCCGGGTGAAGGAATGCCCGTGAGCCACAGGAAGAAATGTCATACAATTGACAAAAAGTTGCTTATAGTAAGTCTACAAAGGAAAAAATACCCTGTAGTGCTCCTTGTTAATAAAGCTCCTTTCCTATTTTTCTTTATTTAACTCCAGCTGTGAGCAGAAGGAAAAGCTTTAAAAAGGAGTCAAGCAAACCTCTAACCCTGCATAGATTCCTCCAGGCTGTTAACAGCTCTCCAAATAACTACAGCTCCACAGCCTTGACATTGCTGATCTTCTACAGCAAACTGGGCTTTGAAACAAGATTTTCCATGTTTGCTTCTTCACGTTACAAAAATTAGAAAGGAACAAAAAATTACAGGCTGCACCAAAACACACAGACCCAGAGGGACATTCCTGAGCGTCCGCCCTGTGTCTGACCCTGGTCTGGCACATGTAACTCGAGCTGCTCTGGAAATGCCATCCATGTCAGTGGCCATCATGAGTTTTCCTGCCAGGGCTGTAATTCCAGCAGCAGGTTGCTGAAGAGCCACAGAAGAATGACAGGAGCCTTGTGGCACAAATAGGCAGTCAGTGCCTACTGACTACTCCTGTCACCCATGGCTATGGGCTTTCTGGAACTTTGCCCTAATGGGAGCAGTCAGAGCTACAGAATCACTGTAGAGATAAGGTTGGAGGGGACTTCTGGAGGTCAGCCAGGGACTCCTAGAGGAGGCTGCCTAGGACCATGCCCAGATGGCTTTTAAATATCTCCAGTGACAGAGACTTCACCACACTCCTGGGCACCCTGTGCCAGTGTTCGATCACCTTCACAGTGAAAAAGTGTTTCCTTACTTTCAGAGGAAGCCTTGCACTACCTAAAATGTTTTGATCATTTAGGCTTTAGGTTCTTGTGAAGTAGCAGGAGCAGAAGGGAATAAAACCCACTCTGTCACTGCTTCTTTGGTGGCTGGCAGGCAAGGAGTCTCCAGCCTTCTCCCTTCTTATCACAATTTTATTGACTACTGGAATAGTGGCTGCACCCATTGATAAAGCAAAAACAAACATTCATGCCCAAATTGTTAACAGATGTTGGGAACATCTCAGAAAACACATGAAGCCTTAAATTGGTCTTTCACTGAGATTAATATTAAAATGTCATCTCGGCATGGTGCAGTTCACAGCAATCTGCCAAGACAAAGAAATCCATTTACAAAGTTAAGACTGTGCTGTAAGTCCAAATAAGGGAAGAGAAAAATTGAAGTTTACCCTAAGCTATCCTTAGCTTACCTTACTGTGTCTAGATGTGGCAGGTTGTCAGAGAACTCTCCAAGAGCCTTGGGAGCAGGTATGCAGTAGATCAAGTTTTCCAGCTCCTATCTGTGCAAGATGTCACTGGTGCTTGCAGACTGGAGCTCACTGGGAACCTCAGCAAAGCCTGGTTGGATTTTAAGCCTGTGTTTTTCAGTCTCCTGACATATTTAGGCATGGGGTGAATTTGCAAAAACCCCAGCACTACAAGTTTTATACAGAGAGCCATGGGACTTTATTACTCTCTTGCTGCCCCTTCCAGGTGTTTTGGAAGAGTCTGAAGAGAGATGTCTCGCTAAAGAGACCCCCACAGAGCATCCTACCACTTGTTAGCTAATTCACAAAAGACAGTTAAGTATCAGCTTAAGGGCAATACAAAAACCATGAAAATTTGCACTGACATGATTTGACACCACAAATTGCCTACTACACATACACAAAACCCTCACTTGGGAAGGAATATTGCATTAAGCAAGAGCGAGAATGTGTGTAATAGGGTTGTGGATTCAACGACTTCAAAAGAAAATGAACATGTCCACAGAAAAGGGGTGTTCAAAGAACAGTTTAGTCTTCTCCTACATTTTGGTGCTTTTTGAAACTATCATGGTGCAAAAGAATTCTCTTAAGGCACAGATTTTTAAAGAAAGGCTTTGAGATGTTTTGCCTTAGAAATTAGTACTTATGATGCAGCAATAGAAAGAGATCATGATGTGTAAGAGCTGGTTACAAAGATGGAGAAAGATAGAAGCCAAAGGGAGCTGGGAAAGGTAAATAAGCACAAGTGGAGTACAAAGCAGACTACAGCAATTACAGCATCATTCTGCTCTCATGCCAGTACTGCACTTCGTTGAAAACATGGTGTTTTTCTGTTCCCTGCAGCATAACCCACAAACTTGCAGGCTTGCTATGCCAAAAACCTTCAAGTCAACATGCTGTATATTTATATCATTAAAGAAATGAGGCCACTTCATTCATAGTATTTAAGCTGATATATTCAAGACATAAACATGTTTTGAGTGACAAGGCTTAGTAAAGTTATTCATAGTTACCTACTATGAAATTTCTCCAAAACTTCTGACTGACTGTTGCTACAGGTGCGTACAGGCACAGCCGGAATACTCACTACAGCAAACTCGTGCTCCTGCAAGTCTCCATATTTGCACACATCCCTACACTCCCCACATCCCTCTGAGATCAAAGATACCACCATGTCCTGGTTCACAGTATAGCATGAGCTGAAACTGGAAGTGACACGTTTAGAGAGTGGTCCATTAGCTTCCACTCGCCTTGATATTAAACAGGTGTTAAACAGTAGGCAATTTTATAAGTTTCTTTTAACTGGAAAGTGTCTGGAAAGCAATGAAAACCTCACAGAGGAGTTTTTGTGAAATGTCAGAGGGAAACATCTGTTATTTGAAAACCGAATAGGAGGGAAGCACTGCAGTACGAACTTTCTCTTTGGTGCATTTTTCCTATGCCAGGAAGTGCTCTGCTGGGACTTTCACTCTTGCCTGCCTGCAATGCTGCTGGTTGAGGGTTTTGCCTGCAAAAGCTGTAGAATCTAAAACTGCCATAGGTTAGGCAGGACCTGAGCCACCAGAGAGCAGATGGGGTGAGGCAGCTCAGCATTGCATAGCCTTCCTAGGAACACAAAGCCACACAACTTAGCACCATTTTGCCTTTAATTTGTTGCATTTCCAGCAAAACTTGACCTTTAAGCACCACTGCTGTTCATTAAATTATGTCACTTGGCAAGAAAAAAAAAGGTTATTTCAGGGTCTGTCACTTAACTGAAGTTTACTGAGGGCATCAAGGAAGATTCCAAACACAGAGAATAACAGGTAGAATTGAATCAGGAGCACTTACAGTATAGACAGATTCAACACATCCCTCCTCTCAGCATGTACTACTGACCACGACCCATAGGTCACTGGGCAACTCAGACACAGCTTATCCTAAGGGATAAATTTGAGATGACTCCTGAAAAGCTGTTGCTTCTGTTTCAGGTGCAGCCCTGGCTGCTTTGCTGGAGCTCAGGGAGGGAAAATGACACTTTTAGAGCATCATGCAGCTGGTGTTTCAGCCTCCCCTGACATCCTCTGCTGCCCCAACCCCAGGCACAAAGATGCTGTAAGTCCCCAGTTTGTCACAACCTCAGAAACTCTTGACAAAAGCAGTTTGACTGGTGATGCAATGAGTCCTAGGAGAGAGAAAAGGGGTTGCTTTTCTATTTAGACCTAAGGCTTGAGCTATATCCTGAGTCTGGTGTATACCTCAATATTATTTATATACAAAGTCAGGAGATCTGAATTAGATCAAGAAAAGATGAGCAGAACAAGTAATACTCAGATTCCCACTTCTCCAGTAATTTCTTTATTTTTCAACTGTCTGAGGGTGTGGGGTAGGGACGGTCGGTCAGTGATGGGACAAACCGAGAAGAGAGATCTCTGGAATCCAGGCTAGTCTTGGAGCATGAGGTTTATTGCATAAGGTGTGGGTTTAGAGGCCCTGCTTGGAGCTGCCAGCGCAGCTCGAAGCAGGACCGAGAGGTAGAGTAAGAGCAAAGAGCAGAAGAGGAAGAGTAAAGTAAGAGCATAAAAGTGAGAGTAAAGAGCAGGAGTAAGAGAGTAAGAGCATAAGAGAGTGAAGTTCCCGTTACAATGCATTAAATCTTCTCCTATACTGAATATTCTGATTTACACTAACCAATCTAGTACAAGATACAAATCCTATAGCATTTACATATAGCCTATAAGAATCACTACCTTACCATACTATGTTATACTTTAAACCCTAAAAACTACTCTTTGGACCCCTCTTGCCAAGCTGGTAGGGTCTGCTCTGACCCTTGGACTCTTGGCAAAGAGAAGGGTTTGTTTAATCAAAAGGGGATTACCTTCAGCTGGCCACACTATTGTTTCTCTGTTGTTCAGTAACAGAGGCTCAGCATCTTGGACATCGAAACTTGCCTTCAATTCTATTTCACTTATATGTTTCATATTCTCAAGGTCTAAACAGTCATATTTATAAGGCTTTCCTATTTCATCCTTCCCAGCATGAGGGTAGCAAGGGCTGGTATCCTCTCACATCAGGGGAGAGAGGTTAGCAGGAGGAACTGCAAAGTTTTTCTCTCTATCCTATGAACAAGTGATGACCAAAGCAGAAAACAAACCCAGTCTTGGAAGGCTTCTGTTAACTCTGTTTGGCTTAGGGCAAACTCTCAGAGCCAAAGAAACTGGTTGTTTAATGTGCTATCAGCTTTTAACTGCTTGGTGGTGACTGTTTTGGGTAGAAAAACCAGCTTTTGTTTCATTCCTCTGCTATATTTGGCTCCTGCATCCACTAGTTTATTGGATTAAAACATACAGATTAAGGGGGTAAACTAACCAACAAACAGCCATGGAGCTCCACTAGGCTGGGGCAGAGGGTGGTGCAGTGCCAGCATAGCACCCACACCTGGGAGCACTGCTCCTCCCTGGGCACGCCTCTGTGGGGACATCACACCACGGGCAACACCACGGCACACACCTGGGTGAGAAGTCACATCCATGTTCTCTTCTCCTGGATTCTTCTTCTAGGTTTGTGTGGGGGGTCCATTTGTTCTGTGTCTGCACCTGCCTAGAGATGTCCTGGCATAATTTTACGCCCTGACCAAGTACTTGCAATGTCTGTCCTGCAAAAAGCCTCAGGTGAGCTCAGTCCAGGGCCCATGACACAAAGCCCTATATATAGGACATGCAGGCATTGGTTAGTCACACGTTTTCATGGTCCTATTTAGCCAAAATGAGATGGTTGGCACAGGATGGAGTTCATGTAGAAGGCAAACCTTTACCAGACACCCCTGCACTGATTTCCATGGGCACAAAGGCCATGTGCTGGTGTGCAGGCTGCTGGCAGCATTGAGGCACTAGCTGACACTGGTTTTTGCAACCCTCCAACCTTGAAACAACAAGAAAAAAAAATCCCCCCTGGTTTTGGGGGAAGAGGAAAAGCGACCTGTGCACATATGGACACTGTCTTGCTCAGGGATGGGCTTAGCCAGATATGCTGCTTTTCCTCTGAGTAATCTGCAGAGACACCACGCTTGAGTTGTGCCAGCTCTTTGCACAGGCTGTTTGCTGCTGTGTTATATCCCCACGGTATTTGCCATAAGCCAGGCTCCTAAAAGGCTTAGCATGGAGTCCTTTATAGGAAAGCTATTTGGCATTCATCTGCTGCTTAGTTCCAAGGAAGGTTACCTCGGATAGGCTGCAAAATCGTGATGTAAATACCTACAGCTTTACATTACAGAGCTAACTCAGCTCCTCCCACCTCAGAGCCTGCAGGAGAAAGGCAGCAAGTGCCTCCACAACCCTCCTGCAAAGTGCTCTGTCCTCCCTGGCAGCAGAAAGGCTGCTGTGTTCACAGAATCACAGAACATGCTGAGTTGGAGGGGACCACCAAGTCCAACCCTCAAGCAATAGCCCCTGCTGGGACTGAATTTGTGACACACAGACATCAGTTCACAAGGCAGGCAGTGTTTATGGGCGACAAATTAAGAATAACCATCTTCATTACTATTCTAAAAAATTCAGAATGTAGCAGGAAATCTGACCTCTGTAATTGTCTTTTTCTCCAAGGCAGAAACCATATGAAATAAAAAGGCTCCAGCTTCCCACCCAAAGGCACGCTTTTAACCTCCTGCAAATACACAAAGATGATGCAAAATGCCCACATTTTATCTGCAAATGTTATACTGGGCTAACAGCCCAGGCTGAAACAGATGGGCATAGATTCTAAAAGCAAATAATGTGCCCTAAAACACTGTTTCAGCATGTATTCCTTTTAGAAGTATGGCCTAAAGAGAAATTCTAGGTGCACTGATGGACAACTGCTTCACCTCTAAGCAGTCAAGCCTCTCCAGAGCCACAGCCTCTAACACACAGACTAGAAAACCCAACCCATTCCTACCTGTGCTGTGCAAGCCACTTTCTCCAGCCTCTGCCCCTTTTGTCTCCTTTCAGTTGTCTCCATTTTGTGGACAGAAGCACAGGGACACTTACTGTAGGAGCCTTTTCCCTTACAGAAGCCCCAAGTCTTGAGTGAGGTCATGAACTTTGCCTGAATGGCTTAGCCTTCACTAATTAGGAGCCCTTTTTTAAAGTATATATTTTTTAGGCTATACTGACATCTGCAGGTGCACCATAATGGATTTTGGAAATTAGACATGCTGTGGTTGAAGAATCAGCCTCCAGGTTTGCAATGAAAAGGATGATTGCATCACTGTGAGTGGAGGGAGCGGAGGAGCAGGGCCAGCTCCCACGAGAGGGGGCTGCACACTGCAGTGGCCAAGCTCTGCCACCAAACCCTCCCTGGTGCTGAGAGCAGACTCACTCCTTGTTCATGGAATTGTTCTCAGGCCAGTAGATCACAGCAGGCCAACTTTGTAAAGAACCTGCAAGGTGCAGCTGCTCAGAATTAGCAGAGTTGTATTTAGTGATATTTTGGCTGGTATTCAAACTTGTGTTGACCAATGTTGGCCTTAGTTTAAACAGTAGCCACAAAAACCTGCATTTGGAAAAATGCAGGATATTGTAGATGAGAATGAGGGTCAAATTAACTTAGATGATTATTACTTGAATTTATAAATACACATTGAAATTGTATTCAGCCAGAATGTGCTTTGCAAATATTCTCAATTTTCTGCAGTTCTAATCTTAAAGTGAACAAGTGAACATCTCTGATGCTGGAGATGTCACTGCAGCAAGATGTCACACATTCTTCAAAATCAAGTGGGGTTCAGAGTGCCTTGTCTTTAATGAAGCTGTAAACAAAAAATCCATGAGAGGTGCCCCTTGAAATAGTTGAAAGACAGGTGCCAAGACAGATGGGAATTTCTGCCACCTAATGCATGCCTGCAAGTTGCAGAACTGAAAGAAATTGGTTGAAGCTTAACTACCCACAACATTGGTATATCATAACAGTTTTGTAAAGGTGAGTTTTTCTTAGATATGTTCTTTGTGAAGTAAACAAACACAAAGAATTATCCTCATTTGCATTCTAAAGATTTTTCTGGCTTCTAAAAATATTCTATTACCAATACACAACTTTGTGTAGTATCTTTATGTAGTAGTAGTAACACCACACTCTTGGTACACATCTCTCAGGACAAGATGCACAAAAAACGTTTTTAGGACCTTACCTGCCAACTAGAAGTCATGGCTCTGAGTTATGTCCCTAAGTTCTCTGCACACTGTATGACTGCAGGGAGTCAAGCACCTCTGAACAAGGAGTGATGAAAACCCAGCTGCAGGGTAAGAAATAACCCTGCACAGCAATTAGGAAACACTCAGATCTGTCTTGTGCACTGCCCATGTACCCAGAAAACATAGAGGTCCTACAGCAAGAGCAGTGGCTTATTTCTATCTGAGATTGACACCCTTGGAGCTACAGAGCCTATTTCCCTCAGGCAGAGCTGTCTCCAGCCTTTTTATAAATCCTGCAATGGCACATTGCCTGTTGAGGTAAGAGGCAGAGCTACAGCTCTCCCTGGCTGTGGTAGCTTCAGGCATGCCCTGCCAGCCCCAGGTGCTCTTGCAGTAAGGATCTGAGCTGAGGGGCAAGGTGGCTCTTCCAGTCCTTGTAGCAGAAGCCACTTGTTTGCCTCACAATACAGGACAAGGCTGGAGAGCTGGAGCCTGAGTGGATCAAAGAGACAGAAAACTCACTCAGCAAGTCAGGTACAGCAGCCCTGAGGCAGATTGCACTGAGTGTGAGCTCCTCTCTTCCATCCATTTAACCATCACAACAAAGTGCCTCAAATAGGGAAAAGCTGATCCTTCTGGCTTGGCTGCACTGGGGAGAGAGGCTTTCAAACATTCTCTGGCGACAATAAAGGCTAAAACCACTTGAATATCAGCAAATCTTTACTGCCTTCGCTCAGTTTATACTGGACATCTGGACAGAGATCTTGCCTTATGTGTGAGCTGTGGAGCAGCTCAACAGCCCACCAAGCACATCCCACCAAGCATGGAATCTCCCAGGAGTGCATCACTCAGCCACAGCTTTGCCATGTGGCTGTTTGCATCTTTGTGCTCAAATCCAACAGCGTGACAAGCACAACCTCAAACCAAGCAAAGTGTCCATGGACCCACCATTTCCATCACAGCTTTATACATGTGGAGAGAAAATAAACCTCCTGCCTCTTGGATTCCACAGGAAAAGCTCTGGGGCAGGTAAACTCTGTAGTACATGTCATACCTTGTGTGCAGCATGGCTGACAGCCATGAACATGAGGCAACCAAGACACAGAGGAGGAGAGGAGAGGA
>VXAX01004843.1:645927-731786 GCA_013399835.1 Leptocoma aspasia | reverse complement strand
AAAAAGAAACACCAGTCTTGCAGATCTTAGACTATTTTTTTCAAAGGCCTGTAGCCATCACCACACCAGAGAACCTCACACAGATTTTTATTATTTTTTTTCAGAAAATGTTTTAACACCAGGATTTGATGTCTAGTCTCTGCTTCACAGGCATATCTCTTTAAAGGAGACTTTCCTCTCTATCATTAATGTGTAAGTCAGTCAGTCAGACCTTTTTAATAAGCAGTTGAAGAACCACTGTCTTTAGCACATGAAACTAACAAAAGCCTCATTAGTCAAATGAACAAAGAATAGTTTGAATATCAATGTATTATTTTAGAGGAAAGCCTCTAAGAGAATCTCAGTGCAATTCTTTTTACTGGAGTTTCTCCTGTCCAAATTTTAATGCTCTGGACCCTACATATGAAAAATTGATGAGCAAAGAAAGCTGTTAAAAGATGACATCTATTGCATGTCATTTTTGCAATGTGCCACTGCATTGGACAATAATGCAAGTAGATAACAGGTCTTTTAGAAAAAAAAAAAATCAAACTTGTTCAACACAAAGGGTTTTTTCTGCCCTGCCAGTGATCTGTTGCATAAATAACCTTGCATCAATTAACAAGGTTATTTAAGTGACCTCTTAGCATAATAATAGGGCATCAAACCTATAGAAAATTTGATGATAACCTCGTGTTCATGTCACAAGCAAAAGTAAAATCTCTACTGGGAATGTCTATAAGCAATTTGGAAAAAAAAAGTCACAAATGTTCTGTATAAAGGTTTCATGAAACTAAATTCATAGACAACAGCAAGTCAGATTCTTAATTACTTCTTAAAACAAAGGACAAAAATTTGAGCAATTATTCCACAGAGATAGTGCACAATGTGTTTTGTCTATACACTAGAAGGTATCATTCATCCACTTCTGTCAAGAAATGCTCACAAAATGCACTGGCATAAACATACAGAAGGTTCGTACAGAAACAAGAAATCTTGGTACCATAAGCTTTCCTTTCACACCTAGGCTTACCATGCAAATACATATAACTCAATGATAAAACATTCTTTTTTATTGAAAGGGCATAATTAAAAAAGCAAGATGGATCCATCATTTTTCCAGCCAGAGGTGGTACAATAATTGGTTCTTATCAATCTCGTAGTAAATCACAGACATGTGGTACCTGGTATACCTGTCTATTAAAATCCTGCAGAATGTAATCAGCATGTTTCTCTCAAAATGCAGTACTATACTTCCAACACTATTCTGTCTCAAAACAGTGCTGTGAATAACTTCATACAGAAAGTGAGGAGAAAAAGCTGCAAATGGATATCAAATTTTGTGTCAGATAATAATTATAGCTAAACATTTAAAACACTTGGGGAAATGAATGCATAATAATTATTCATCCAGATATGTTGTTAGGCACTAAAATTACAGGTGCTTTCAACCTCCAAGTTGTGCCTTTAAGGCATATTAGCGTAGGTTGAAGGGGTTTGTCTTCATGCTATGACATGGAACACCACAGATTAGTGCCAAATCTTGCAGGTACAGGCTGAAAGGAGATGAAATCTGTTGCTATATCTCACTGTTACAGCAATTCCATAGCAAGACTCAGATGCAGAGACAAGAGCAAGTAGGTAAAAACATTCTGAAGCAATTCTAGAAAAAGCTACTAAGAATGGGAAATTAGAGAGTTCTTTCTTAAAGTAACAAAAGTGTTGACTAGAGAACTTTCAGACAAAACACATTGGAATTAAGGAATACTTCTTATACAGAATTGCAGAAAAGCCTGCCCTATAAAGGTCAAGAAAATATAGCACTAGAGGTGGTTAGAGAACTAGCTTGGATATCTGACACAAAGGTTACTTGTGGGGATGTCGGGAGTTGATAAGGGGGATGCCGTGAGCATTAGAATTTATGCTGTTGGGTTTGTTTGGGGCTTTTTTCTTCTCCTTTCTGTATTTATGACCTGGCAGAAGAAATGTGAAGAAAGGTGAGACAGTTTTTGCTGACACAAAAATGGGCTGGGGGAGTGAGTCAATACAAAAGTGAAAAGCAATATAGGTCAGAAAGTCTTAGGACAAACTAGGAGTCTGAATGGATAAAAGAGAATTCCAAAAATCATCCTAAAAATCATAAAATAATGAAGCAAGAGTTGAGAAACAGGAGATCAAAATTAATTTTCTTTTCACAGACTCGATAGGGATATGACAAAACACAACATACCAGCTTCAACAGCATTGTATGCATTATTGGTCATGTTGGTGTGATTTACCACAGTTAAAAGGCAAAACAAATTCTGAAATGGTTAAGCAGCAGAGGTGAGTCCAGGAAAGCACTCCATAACAAGCAAGTATTTCAGCCGCTGGGATAACACCAGTAAGTCATCATGTCAGAAAAGAAAGAATAGTTTAGAGTTGCTGACTACACAACAAAGGAGAGCAACTTTACATGGTAAGACTGGGATGTGGAAAGCTTGATTATTTATAAAGCTAAGGGAAATTTTGTGGCTTTTTTCAAGAGCGAAGGCAATTATGGAGAAACTCTATTAAGGTACACACAATCCTGAAGGGAACAGAAAGGAGAGATGCTGCAGGCTATCTGAGCTTGTGTTAAATAGAAGTACAAGGGGTTATGAACTTAAGCTAGGGGGGGAATTGGACACTAAAAGAATTTAGGTAGAGTTTTCTCACACTGCTGCCCTTAGTGAAATAACCTACCAAGGCCAGTCATTGTAATAAGCAGTATACAAAAAGAAATATTGGACAAGTATATTGTGGTGTGACTGTCCATTTAAAGCAGTATGGCAGCTCCATAAGGGTTTTCTGCCCTCAATTTGTCAGAAACTCTCCCAGCTTTGCAAAAGTTTTAAGGCACTTAGTACCCTTTTGGAAAAAATATAATTAAATGAGATAAAATGCTTGAATTCTGAGTATGCAATTCAAAAGTATGAGCACACAATAAGAATATTGCCATGCATCATGTAATACAAACTGTAGAATAGACTACATTTTATATTAACTTAATTGCTGATGGCAGGTAGCCCTATGGAAAGTACTAGGTACCAAGAACTCATCATTCTTAGAAGGGGAACAATTTAGGGATTGACATGTTAAAAAAATTATAAGTCTTTTACATTCATATTCCTTAGGAAAAACAATTTTGGGGTTAGGAATACAACCCTCAGTTTCTTTACGCACATTTTCCGAGGTATCCCTCCCATAACTACCAGGATTAAGACTCGCAGAGCCTATTCAAAAAGTGCTAACAAAACAGCACCTTTTGATTCCTAAAAACACATAATTACCTTAAACATAAGAGGGAATGCTAGCTGTTCTAAAACCAAATGTTAGATCCTTCTCGAAGTTTCCTCCCTCCCAAAGATGTGTCTTTTTAACATCTCAGTTTTATCCCAAGCTCTGTAGAACCATACAGTCATTCAGGTTCTAAAAGACTTCTATGGTCATCAAGCCCAACCACTAACCTAACACTGACAGATCCACCACTAAACCATGTGCCCAGGTGCCTCATCTACAATGTCTTTTAAATACCTCCCAGGATGGTGAAAAACACTGTCCTGAACAGTCTGTTCCAGTGCTTGACAAACATTTCCATGAAGAGATTTTTCCTAACATCCAGTTAAGCCTCCCTTGGCACAGCTTTGAGTCCATTTACTCTTGTCCTATTTCTTTTTACTTGGGAAAAGAGAACAGCCCCTGCCTGGCTACAGCCTCCTTACAGGTTTCTGTAGAGAGCAGTAAGGTCCCTCCAAGCCTTCTTTTCTCCACACTAAACAGCTCCCTCATCCACTTCTCACAGATTTTGTCCTCCAGACCCTTCCCAGCTCCATTGCCCCCTTCTCTGGACACATTCCAGCACCTGAATGTCTTTCTTGCAGCGAGGTGCCCAGAACTGGAGACAGTGCTCAAGGTGCAGCCTCACCAGGGAAACAATACTGCCCTGGTCCTGCTGGCCACACTATTGCTGATATAGGCCAGGATGCCATTGGCCTTCTTGGCCACCAGGGCACAGCTGGCTCATGTTCAGCCACTGTCAACCAGCAGCTCCAGGTCCTTTTCCACAAGGCAGCTTTCCAGCTGATTACCCTGAGATGCAAATAGAGTGTCCTCCAACTCTGGCAGCTAGGCATTAATGTGGATTTCACACTTCCCTACTGTTAATGTTTGTGATATCCCCTTGTCTAAATATCCTCACACAGCCAGCTCTGGAGACTGATAAAAGATACTGAGGTACATAGATCTTTGGGGTAACACACTACAGCTGCTCTTATGTTCACATATGCCAGGGAATTTCTTTTGTTTTCCTATAGAATTTAGAAATCAAATGCATTTCTGGCATTGCACTTCATGAACTTTTGACAGCATTATACAGGGATTGAATATAATATTGGTGGATTCTATAATCAGAGAACTTGATCTGTTCAAGAGAACATTTTTCAAACAGGACTAACAATTCAGAAACACAATTTTAGACCAAAAGCCAGGTTAACAAGGAAGCACCTGTTCTTTATTTAAAATAGAACTGTGTAATCCCAGAACACCACTGCATGAAAAACATCTACAGTAGAAATTTTTTATAATCATTTTAAAAGGAAAATGACCATAAATTACCTTTGTGCCCATATGAAGCAACGTAGGCATTCAAATTAAAGCTTTGTTACTGACTTCAGTGAAACTATTGTTTGTTATAGGTGAAATCATCTGTTGTGAAATACCACATTTCAGGACTACCCACAAAATTGTGTGTTTAGAGAGTATTAAGCCTGAGCGTTACAATTCATATACTCCAAATTAACATCAAAAGTTTAAGTTCTCACAACTGAACACCCTTCACTACCGTTCTAGTAACAAATTACTTGCGCCTAACGAATGACAGACTGGCAAGTCTGATACAATGCAAAGCTGAAGAGAAGTGACTATATTTTTCTCAACCACCAACTACAAAACAAGCCTCACCAAGTTTTGAAATGGAAAATGCACTTGCTAAACATTTCAAAGCACTGAAAAATTGTCTTTGTCTATTTTCTCATTGATTTTTTTGAATGGCAAGGCTGTCAGGAGACCACTGAAGGGACTTCTTGAATCTTCCAGCACTTTACCCCCTTGATCGCAAAATACTCTCATTTCCTAAGTCAATTTGGTTAGAAACAACTTGCTAACAAGTCATTTGGAGAGAGGTCTTATTTGGGAAGGGCTTAAAAATACCCTATGAGAACATATGCTGCCTATGAAGCAATAAAACCCACACCACACAGAGTTTAACATCTACAATGTCTGTTTAACAAAAAAAAAATTAAATGCTTGGACCAGTTTCAAGGGATCTCTCACAAAGGTGTTCAATTGTAAGTGTAATTAACAAAATGGATTAGCCTTTCTGTAACTTTGAGCCTTTAACTCCCTCCCCTTGATAAACAACAGCACTTTGATGATTCTTTGCATACTCCATTTCATACTACCAAGAAGAAATTGCTTAAGTAAGAAGGTCTTAAAAAAAACCCAACCCCCCAAAAAACATTTACTAGAACCTGGACTAAGATTTCAAACTCATTTCACACAGACCACATCACAGATCTACTTAATGGCTACTTTAGTTCTCTATAGACAGATTCAAACCTATACAAAAGGGCTTCACACCTCATTATCATTTATCTAAGCACTCCTTTACCATCAGATTTACTTCCACCATATCAAGTAGAGCTCAGAATTAAGAAGGTTTGGTAACAAAAATGCCAAGAGAAGAAAGCTGACACATGCTATGCATATTGTAATGAATGACCTACTTTAAAACATGCCTATATGTTAATTCCTACACCATTTTACTGGCTATTCTCTACAGAAATTTGAGTCCTTAACTTATCGAGGAGGAAACTAAAATGCACGTGTTCATTTTCAAGGAAGTTGTAGATAGATGTCCGGTGCATGTTTTTGTAAAACAGAGAGAACAAAGGAGAGCTGAAGCAAACAGAAGACTTCCTCTTAAAAAAAATGGTTCATATTGCTGCATTACAGCACCACAATTCTCGAACACTTGAATATGCATAGGTGAAAGCTGTAGTCTTTTTTTCCTGTGAGGGAAAAAAAAACAAAACCAAAAAACAAAACAAAAAAAAAAAAGGCAAAAAACCCCCCATAACAAAACAAACAAAATATCCCAAACCAGCTCAACCATCCAACAAACCACCAAAAGTACTTGTATTGCAGACGTCAAAAACTACTTCTCTTCACAGTTCATGTAACTTTTGGGGTAGGTTTTGCTGTTCATTCAGGACACACCTTCCAGAAACTGATATTTTATTACTATCAGATTTTTAAATAGATATCATCTGAATTATTACATTTTTTAAATTATGTAGCTTTTTGAGACATTGTTTCAGACTGATGAGTCCATTATGCAATTGTGCAGCTTGGTAGCTAATATCAGGATGAACTTTGAAAAGCGGTTAGAGTTTAAAACTTTGCTTTCAAATTTATTTCAGAGTTTAACTTTGAGAGGAAGAGTTTTTCTCTATAGGAATTTTCAGACAGCTATGCTGAGCAAACTAGGTGCTTCTTCCTTTCAAGTCAAACCCTTTAGATTACTTTAACAGAGTTCTTTGTGGTTTAATTTATCATATATCCTGGCACCATTTATCACTAAATGCAGAATGATGAAGAAACGGCTCTATTAAAATGGAATAACTACTGAATTAAAAAGCTGTTAAATGAGTTGGAGTGCAGACTCCTGTTAACAATATGTGGGAAGAGTGTTTGGCTGAAATAAATTACTTTCACAGTAATAATTTGAGAAGTGCACCTTTGGAGAAACATGTTCAAAAATTCACATCTTGATTTCCTGACTAAAATCACATTCACCACTAATAATATTTTAAAATTAGCTTCATCACTAAGGTGGAGAAAAAAATTAGTCTCAAATACTTTGGTTCAAAACCAAAATACTCTTTGTAAAAAAAGCTATGAATGGCAGTTCTAAAAATACACATGCAAAATAA
This sequence comes from Leptocoma aspasia, assembly GCA_013399835.1. Lineage (NCBI taxonomy): Eukaryota > Metazoa > Chordata > Aves > Passeriformes > Nectariniidae > Leptocoma > Leptocoma aspasia. Next base: position 724,794 of record VXAX01004843.1, on the reverse strand, counting down.
AATAGCTGATTCCAATTAAGATATTTTTCCCATCCTTACCCTTAACTTAAAAAAAACCCCAACTTTTACAATTCTTCAATGTAGTCTGGCATATAAACTTGTAAATAATATATAGCCCTGTAATTAAGTGTAGTCTGCATTGTAACTCTGAAAATTGTAAACAGTCAACTAGCTAATGAGTCGAGATATACTTTCATTTTATTGATTGGAATAGAAAATGGAGGTAAGAGAAAGTACTGAATAGATAATCAGTAAGTTTATGATAATTGACGTGTTTCAGATATAAAGCACTTTTTTCATATTCTAAAAAAAATGTTGTTGGATAAACAATATATAGTTTGTTACTAACAAACAACAGCCCATTTCCAAACCACTATTTAGTGCTGTAGATCACTGCATTCTTATTCTTGTACTTAATCAACACATTTCTTGTGGTTAACAGCAACTCTTATTAGGAAATTATTTAGCTCAATAAAAGGAAGTGTCCATCTATCACTCAAGGCCCTCTCATGCACTGATTGATTTCACTAGAAGCAAAAATCATTTCCCAGAACTCATGTGCATCATCTTGCACCTTTGAAATGACCTCCTAAGGGATATCTTATAGTCACAGGGTGGCATCTTTATGGCTTTAAGAGCAGATTTTATTTCTATGAATTGTTGCTAAAAAAGCTGTATCCTGGCTAAGTCTGTTTTCAGGCTCAACTGCAGCACAGAATTCAAAAATAGTTATAACACACATTTCTGTCAACTTTGCCAACACTATGTGTGGACAAATATCATGCATGAGATGCCTGTGCAAAGGCATGTCATGATTACTCACAGACATTCTATAAAAAGCTACCCATAAATCTTACCTAAATCTCCATCAAGCAAAAGAAAAATTCATAACGGCCAAAAGGGTCACTGTATGTAGACTTACATGTAGATTTACACTGAAATGACAGAATATGTTACCTGAATATTAGACAGGGTTACAGATCAGACAGTAATATGGTGACTCCAAGAAACATGCAGTATTTCTAAAGGAAAGCAAAATGGAGGCCCTTTGCACTTCTCAAAAAACTGAAAATGATTGTTAAATTTACCTGTGTATTTTATGTATCAGAAATACATGGGCCATAAAAACCACAAGAATTCTTTTTTCATTTCAGACTTGGTTGGCGGAAAAACTCATTTTTACCTCTACAGACTGTGTGATTGCCAGGCCTGTTGTGAAATCCAGGGCAGAACTATATACATTGACCTTTACACTTGCCCTCCATAGTCATCTGCATATATACCATCTTGCTTCCTTTTGGCATGTACAAGAACAGAAGGAGTAAGAATAGTAGTGCAGTGACCCACTTTCATACATCCTTCTTTAGCTTTAATATACTGCAATTTTTCCCTCCTATGCTAACTGAAGGCCCGTCCTGCTTGTATACATTCATCTTGTTCTCTCCTTATACACACAATCCTGAGTACATCTGGTCCAGAGCAGTAGCTAAGTCCACCTGCCCTTGTTCCTTTGCCAGCTAAAGCTCCATCAATCTGCCTAGGACAGAAATAATACAGAAGAAAAAAAAAATCATAGTTTCTTTCATAGTTAACTTCAACAGTGTTGAAGTTAGAAAGGCCTTGAGGTTTTGGCTTTTCTAAGGGTATTTTTGTGTGTGATTTTGTTGTTGGGTCTAAGTTTTTTCAGGGAATTACAAAACTGGCAAGTTAAGAAGTGAATGTTACCTTCAGCTGAAAACTGTATTTAAGCATGAAATATTCACCCCATAGCCTTTCTACCATGTTACCATGGGTAAAACAAAGTATTAGTTAAATCTCAAGTGGTTTTGGTTTTTTAACAAGTAATCTGCATAGAATTTATCTTATTTCCTTTATAATAGTAAGCACTTGCATAATAAAATATATTAATTATAAAATATATCTGATAAAATAAATGCTTCTTAGAGGTTTTACCACATTTGTAACACAGCAAATCTATCTTTATTGGTACTCAAGTTATACCATGCAGCCCCTCTCAAAAATGTAGAATAAATTAAAGGGTTTATTACTTGGAATGGTATTTTTAAAAAATGTTAGAGTCTCTGTTCCAGAAGTAACAGAATCACAGAACCATCAGGGCTGTAAGAGACCTTCAAGATCATCTAGCCCAACCATCAATCCAGCACCACCATAATCACTCCTAACCAATATCCCCAAGTGCCACATCCAGGCTCCTCCCGAACACTTCCAGAGATGGTGATTCTACCTCCTCCACAGGCAACTTATTCTAATGCCTAAACACTCTTTCAGTGAAAGGAGGATTTCCTAATGTCTAATCTGAACCTCCTCTGGGGGAAAAAACTTCAGAAATTGTCAACTCTTTATCATAAAATTTAAGCTAGACATAGAGTTTTCAAAGAAATTTAGTTTCCAATTTGTAGGGTGGAGAAAGGTGGCCAGGCAGAGAAGAAACCTCTCCTCAGCTGTGCGCTGAGGACAAAGCTGAGGGAGGATCCAAGATGCCAGTCTGGTCCCAAGGCTCCAAGGGAGGGCTGCCACCCCCTCTGCACCGTGCACAGCGGTGAGAGCTCTTGGCCAGCCCTGAAATACAGATTAGGACCTGCAAGTTCAGTGCTCGTGCAGGCACACTGATGCCCTTCATTTGAAATAAATAAAATAGGATAAGATTTACTGCTTTACCTGTTCTCTTATATTTGGCTCTGAAGATTTCTACATATTCAAAATGGATTTAGGGAATAATTATAAAAATTTAAATGGCTGTCATTCATCAACACTGAAAACAGAACTCTCAAATCCTAAACAGTGTTTAGCACAAACGCTTCGACTGGAGGAGCTCTTACAAATGCTCTGTGGGGCATAATCAAATGCCTTAAGCAGGAGTGAACAGACTAAGCTACTGAATTGAGGTAAGAGCAAATTGGGAAAATGCCCAGTTTCAGAGCAGGAAATAGTTTTAAGCTAAATTCATTAAAGAGCAAATTTTAATTAAAGAAAGAAACAACCCTGAGTATTTTACCAACTTTCTATTTCTTTAAACTTTCCTTTATAAATATTTCTTTTAAATTACCAACAACATTTCATTTGCACTAATAATTTTGATTTCTTTTTTCAGAGTTTTCAGACATTTTTTTTTTAGTTTCTTTTTTTTTTTCCATAGATTTAACTACATTTCTCAATGTTTGGGAAAAAACCACCCCAAACAATAACCTCCAAAGGAACACATGGCTCTTTGATTGGGAATCCAAACAAATTTGAATGGCTCAGAAAGAACACAGCTTTTCAATAGTTAATATTCCATCCATTTAATATCTCTAATTATTTTCCCTCTGCAGCTTTGATGGGTAGTTATAGCCTGGAATAAAAACACTGTGGTAAGGACGACTGCACAGCAAGGTTAAGTGCCTTCTTGTCTTCAGTACCAATAATTACCTTAAAAAAAAAAAAAAAGCTGTTTTCGGGTTTGACAGTTAATTTACTAATGAGTACGTGGACCCAATTTATAATAAAGCAATATTGACCAGAAATAATCCCGCATTGGTACTCATTCGAATTATTTTATTGTTCAAGTCTCCTATTAAATAAATTGGAAAATATTAATTTTGCAAGATGGATTGTCAGAGGCTGCTGCATAAACTAGATACATGTCAGCACTAAGTTTAATTATTGATCACAATACAATAGTGCTGAGTATTCCAATCCCCAAACAGCTTCCAGTAACTATCAGCAGATTCCAAATATAGAAACTGAAGGAAAAAATTTGATTGCAGATGACTACATTTTAAAATAAATAAATAATTCATTAGCACCCAATAAAAAATTAATTTTAAAGTACAATTCAGATCACTCACTAGAACATATAACAAGTAATCAGAAAATAAAAGTGCCTCCTTTCATGTGACAAACTCTAATGAAGTAGCATAATGTGCTTTTGATCAGGGGATTCCTATGATTTGCCAGTTCTGGAAGAGAAATTATAGTTGGAAATGGAAGTTGGAGCAGAGTCCCTCATTACAACCTGTCTTATTGCAAAACAAATGTAAATATTGCAGGAAGTACAATAGAACACTGTACTTACAGAAACATGTAACAGGAAAGGTGTGAGTATGCATCTCTGGAAAGAAAACCATTTTCAAGCTCTAATTAAGTTCTCTAACTGTAGAAAGCAGTCTAACAGGACAATCCCAATGCTTTCTAGAAGCAGTCAGTAGTGTAGAGTTTTCCTTTTAATTCTAGAAATTTCAGCAAATGAACATGATAAATGCCTTCCTGAGATTTTGCACCTAGTCCTTAAAAATCTCTCAGAAAAAAAAAAAAAGAGGGTGAATTTACAGCCTGATGAAGTCCAGTCAAGTGACTTTGTGAAGACTTCTAATTCCAGAGTAGCAAGTGATTATAAAAGCTCTCTTAGATACAGGAATCAGCAGGTATAGATGTGTGCAAATGTACATAGAGATCTATAGATACGTATGTATAGTAGCAGGAAAGATGGAAACAGCATACAATTTATTTTTTAACACAATGACAGATATTAACGTGATAATAGTATGGTCACTGCAGAGCAATTTTCACAGTTTAATTCTGTACAATTACTGTTCAAATTTATAGATTTTATTAACTTTCATATAAATAGTACTAATGAAAGCACTGTTTAACTAGTGAATTTTAGCATGCATCCTGAAAACTTTTCAGCTTCCTCTGACCTTTTAAACAATACTTTCAGAATATAACTCTGCTTCATATATAGCAAAAGTAATTTTCCAAGCCAGTATCCAATATCACAGAGAGTCCAAGTCCACTCTAACATTATCATCATAAACATAGCAGAAACAACTCCAAGGTAATTTGAAGATTATTCAAAAAATAAACAAGCCCTTCCAAGGCTTTTTTTAATACAGCTACAAAGTTCTAAATTTTACTCACTGTTACAAATATCAATGTTAACTCATAAATCTGGGCTTCATCCAACACCTGCTGTAGACAATAAAATTGCCCCCTTGACTTAACCATGTGCTGGATCACGTCCTTTGTGACAATTATAACGCACTTACCAAATGTTACATCCCCAGACCAGGAGAAATTTTAATTGAGCTTTAAAAGTTTTTATTAAACTCTTGCTGTATTCCAAAAGACAAAACACAGCTTGCCACTGAGCCCTTCTCCTGGAGAGTCTCCCAGGAGCACTAAACTCTTCTGATGAGTCCAAAGGAATGCTTGGCACACTCACTGGTTTCCACAAGGTCTGTGACTGCCTTTGGCAGCCATTGAGCTCCTTTCAGCATAACCTGCTCTAGCATTGCTGTGCCAGTTTAGGAGCATTCCACTAGCTCAGAAAAATTAATTAGTTAAAAAAAAAAAATAGGGTATTACAAACTTCCTTAATATATGCCCTAAAGTCATTTGAGGTATAAAATCAACATTGTACTGGCCCTTATACCCACAGCCACTTTTATCTGGGGAAAGACATGGGTTCTCAGCCACTCCTTGTGCTACTGAAGCCTGGATACAAGGTAGACAAAATTCTTTTAACTGTGGGTTACTCATAGCATAAGATATAACAGTCCATTTAATTCCCTTCTCCAGTTACAGCTGGTTGTAGGCACACTGGTAAATGTTTAAAAAATAATTAAAAAAAAAAAAAAATCAAAGCACAAAACACATAAGAAAACAACCCAACCGCTTCAAAATGAGGTTACAGAAGATGAAGGCTACAGAGTTAAGAGAATCTTTTGCATATGTCTAGGCATTCAGTAAAAATCTTTTAATTATAAATTATGTTAAATACAAAAGGTATCTCTTAAGTTGCCTTCCGTATAAAGCATGATTTCTCAGACTAGGTAGTCAGTTAAAATACATTAAAGCATCCTTTCTGTCATCTCACCCCCAACATTTCTATGAAGACCTAAGCACGTACTTAATTTTAAGCAGAAATGAAGTCCAGTGGGGGAGAAAAAGGGGACCTCACTTGCTTAAAGGCAGTGTACGATTCTTTGCTATATTAAAAACAAAGTCTTTTGAAGTCCCGGTAGCATTTTCCAAACACCACAAAACAACTTTTAGAGAAGCATTTTTCACGTTAACTCAGTTTACTTAGTGCACACACAAAGGAAATCTGTTTATATCCCAAGAGATTCACAAAACAAAAAATAATTATTCACTGACAAGACTGTAATCTAAACCTCAGAGATGAATGCAGATGTTTTCAGCAGGAACGATATGGAAAAAAAAACAGTCCACAATCAATATTATTCTTTCATATTATTATCATTTCAATAATGCCTAGAGGCTGACAAATGTAAGGGAATTACCATGACAAGTCTGTGTTTACAAATGATACTCTGGCCTGGAAAACCTCCATGGCAGTTGTGCCACCCAGCTCCTTATTCATCTACCTGCCTCCCTCTGATTCTGAATGGATGCCTCGAACTCAGTAAAACCCCCTGGCTCTCCTGCACACTTGTCCCTTTGCAGGAACTGTATTTTTAGTCCTCATCGTCCCAGTAGGTCCTGTGAGATTTGTTCCTGCAAATGAAGGAGCTTTGCTTACTGCCTGCTCATTGGGCTACAACATCAGGAGGGCTGGAAAACTCTCGACAGTCAGATAAATATTTTTGTTGTTACAGATAAAAAAACGGACTGGTACTGACCTCCAGCAGCATGGCTGCCAAGTCTAGGAAGCAATGGTGCCATGGGCTGGAAAGTTGCTTTTAACCTTCTTCATCGGGGTTAGAAAAAAACCTGAACTACAAATGAAGGAATGAGTGTTTAGCAATTCTTGGACAGCCACCTACTAGTGAAGATTTGCCATCTCCCCAGAAAGGGGATTTTGGTGTTTGCTGAAGTTCTGAGCCTTGTCACTGCCTTAGAAGCATATGGAAAAGACTGCAGCACTGAACATGGCAGCAACCCAGAGTAAACTGGCAAAGGGGAGACCTGCAGCCAACATTGCAGCATATCTTTACTCCTGCAATAAATACAGGAATCCAGGTTGTGTGAATACACAAATAATATTTACCAGAAATCACATTCCAAAAGCAACTGCATGAATTTCATGCTTTAATCTGTCAAATCTAAATTTGAAAATTTGTTCATTTGTAAAAGATATAAAATATCAGCAGTTGTATAGAACAGATAAAAACAAGTCAATAAAACATAAATCTATTCAAAATCCATTTAACATTATGAGAACTAACTTTTACATTAGGTTCAAGTCTTATTTTAAACTCAGAAAGAAATAGCCAGATTTAAACTGCCTTTTCACTACAAGCCATCCAGAAATGCATACTATTAATGTGTGAAAAAATAATAGCAATTATTCGTAAACATCCCATAAACATTTTATTCTCCTCAACCATGAAAAGCAAGAATTTCAAATACTTTCCATAAAATTAAATGGTCAAAATTTCAGCCCATACAGCTCAAACCTGAAAGCCAGTGTTGACTTTTATTATTGCTCTCACTCAAAACAAAGCACCTTTAAGGAAAAAAGAAAGAAAGTGGTCACTTTTTCCTTTACCATAACCAAGGGCACAAAATGAATGGCTTTGCAGGGGCTCCAAGAACGGTAAAATTGGCCAAGTTTTCTTTTTTATTCTCTATACTTCTTTATTTTTTCCTTCAAATATGAACAAACTAAAAAAATCCTTCATGGAGGAAAATGATGAAATCAACCCAGAGAGAGTCATGGAGAGCAGCTCAGAGTTAAATAATGGAACAGCTTTGTGGTTACCATTCACACAGCTCTCAGAGTCGGGGCTATCAGGCAATGAAGTAGAATAATGAAGCTACTCCTTCAGATAAGAGATCAGCTTTATAAATATGATCTTTTGTACAGCAGCTGTAGAACTGTACACTTGAAAATAAGCTTGTCATATCTCTGACAGCAGGTGAAGTGGCTCAGGTTTGTGTATGCTTATGAGTTTCTGGGAATATTAGTAAGTTTACAGAAATAAAAACAGAACAAAGAAATTCTTCAGGAGAAAAAGCTTCCTGGTGCATATGAGCTGGTGGCTGAATGCATACATACATGGTCAGCAGCCAGTTACACGTGTGTGGCTTGGAGAACAGCGTTCACAACCATCATTTCTAAAAGTACAGGGCATCTTTTTGCTTACATGGTGGAAACGTCCCTTCTATAACAGCAGCATAGGTGTATATCCTCTTTCCAAGCCAGCACTAGGCTAACAGGGCAGTACCTAATGAAATACATAAACAGATCCGACATCCTGTCCGTGGGGGACCACTGGACAGTACCAAAGCCATAAAATAGCATATTATGTGCTCAAACACTATGTGTATATGCAGCATTGAAACATTTGCCATGTGGCAATACCAGAACAATATTTGCAAGCATACTGAGCAGTGTGGTTTTTATTTCCAGTTGTCTCATAAATAAATTCCTAAGAAAAAGTGAGAAGTTCTTGAAAATATTGATGTGCATTAATATGTAGCACTTTAAAATCTTATCACACAAAATTAATTGAACAATTGTTTATTTCTTTTCTCATAGCAAGGGAGTAGTTTTTCTGTGGTTTAGTGGGTTAATTTTTCTAATTTAACAAAAATTACTTGTTTTTCCAAGTTTCTAATATATGTCATTTGCTTTTCTTAAAAGACTACTTTAGTTCTTCTATTGTTAGTAGCCACAAAAAAAGAAATAAAAAACCATGTTTGCACTATTGTGATAAAGAAGAAAACAATATTTTCTAGCCACTGCCAGTAAAGTAAGTTAATCACAGTGATTCTCAGTTCATAAACTGAATATGCAGTTTTAGCATAAGAAGGTTTTCCTTCTTCTGTCAGCACAACTCTGAAATCAGTGTTGTTGCTGCAGGAGGCAGAAGCAATGTGAACAGCAAAGCCACCAGAACTGTCTACACATAAGGAGGGTGCTAGGGAGGCTTGAAGGAGCATCAACAGAAGTGTGTGCTGCGTGTGGAGGGCCCTAAAAAAGCTTTAAGAAACTAAGAATACAACAACCAACTTTGCAGACAAAAAGAGTAGAGTGTTGTGGATCAAGTGTAAAAGGTTTGAGGCTTCAGAGATGGGAAAACAACAGGCAGTTGAAAAAATACTACATGACTGCATGGGAAGAATGGATGGGATCCAAGGGCTGGACATTAGATCGAAGGAGACACATCATAGGTTTTTTTCCTCTACCATTCATTTGCTGACTGATTTTCAGGAAAGAAACAGTGTATTCTTATATATACTCATTACTTCTCCTGTCCACCTCACCTATTTGGATAACAAATTCTCTGTGTCAAAGACTGCTCTTTCACAAGTATTTGTGCAAAACACAGCACAGTGAAATTTCAGTGTCTTCACAGAGTCTCCAAAGTACAACTATAACATAAATGATACAAAATGTGAATTACGCAAAGTTACATTTCTTATTATCTTTTTTATTTTTGCCTAAGAGCCCCAAAAATGTTCTGATCAAGTAAATTTTAGATCTTAATGCAATAAATAAGATCTACTCCACTGAATAAACAAATTTTAATTTCTGTCACAATACAAAGCACAGAGTACGTTTTATACATATAAGGAGCAATTTCAAAGGCTCCCTTGACTTTCAATGGAAGACTCTGCTGCATCCCTTGAGTCTCTAAAAATGTTCTCTATCTAGTTTGGAAGAAGACAGAGAAATCATGGATGAAAACAACTGTAAAAACACTTTTACGATACTGCTGCATTTTCTGTTATTTTAGTGCTTCACCACACTCTCTAATATTTTGATCATGTACTTCATAACATTTTAAATTAATTGATACAAAGTTACAACACCTCAGAAGTAACTACAGTCACCGAATAATTGAGATCATTGCACCATTCAGCAATTCTGAGAACAGTCAAATGACCTTGCAGAACAGATCTCCTCTAGCAGAGAGCAAGTGCAGGAAAAAAAAAAAGATAAACAGGAAAAAGAGTCAGATCATAAAAAAATAAAAGAGAGCATGCCAAATTTGAGTGAATTGCCTGCATGTACTTCCTCCCCATGCCTCTGTGTTAATGTTAACCAGCAGAATCATAGAATGGCTTGGGCTGGGGGGAACCTTAAAGATCTTCTAGCTCAAACCTCCATGCCATCTGGGTGGGAACACCTTTCACTGGAACAGGCTGCTGAGAGCCCCATTCAGCCTGGCCTTGAACACTCTTACATATGGGCATCCACAACTCCTCTGGGCAGTGCCTCACACCCTCACAGTAAAGAATTTCTTCCTAATATCTCACCTAGTCTACCCTCTTTGAGTTTAAAAGCCATTCACCCATGTTCTATCACTATGTGTCCCGGCAAAAATCTTTCCCCATATTTCTTGTAGGCTCCCTTTAAGTATTGGAAGGCTTAAATTAGGACAGAAAAAGAGAGGAACAAAATTATGTCATGGAATCTACAGCCCCTATCTTTTCTACCTTACTTTCTACTGGAAGGTTTTGTCTAACTGGATTCATCCAGATTCCCATCTTTTTCCACATCCCCATCACCACTTCTTTTCTCTTTCCCTATAGTCACACTCTGTTTCCTCTCTTCTCCTCCAAAATATTCTTGTTTTCTTCATTCTTCTCTTTTCTCCCCCTCCCCAGTCCTTTTAGGATATCTGAGCCACAAAATTTTTCCCTACTCTTCTCAGCTCTTTCACAGTCCCTTTCAAAGTGAGCTACTGCGTGGACGCTGAACAGGTGTTTGCTGAGGCTGCCTTTCTCTCCCCTATGCAAAAACGCACCTACAGCAATGAGAGGAAAGGACACAAAAAAAAAAAAAACCAAAAAAACAAAAAACAAAAAAAAAACAACACCACAAAACTCCACAAATTTAAAATAAAAAAAAGGGCAGATAAAAGAGAAAAAGATATGTACAGTCCAGAGGGAAAAAGAGAAGGTAGAGCTGAAAAGAGAAGGAATTTAGACAAAGCTAAGGGGATTTAGAAAATGAAATCAAGAAAAGAAAGCCAAAAGCCCTTACTCACAATTATGTCAAATGAAAACATAAAGAAGTTGAAATGAAAGGAGATCAATGCAGAAAAATTACTCTTATTCTAGGCAAAAATAATAAGTTAATTAAATAAAAACTAGCCCAACGACCAGAAACAGAAAGAACAGTGAGGAGAAAAAGAAGAGATGACAGAAAATACTGGGAATAAAAAGATATATTGTTAAACAATTGAGCAAGAGTTTAAAAAAATAAAGAATAATTTTAAACTACATTAAGTACAAATACTGTTTTCCCACATTTATCTTCCTATTACTTTTTCTATCTTGAAAGCCAAAGAAGGAGAGAAGGAGGAGTACAACATGGAACCTTGTAAGAGATGTGGGAGCGTTCTTCTCTCACATCTCTGATCACCACCCTAACTCTGTACTAACCCATATGGTCACTACAAGGGCAAGGGTTGAGAGGGACAGATGGATTGGAGAGACAAGATTCCTAATGTGGTGATAAGGACTTTTTTTCTTTTAAATTTTGAGAAAGAGCTGCCATTCTTAATATTTGTAGTTTAGCATGCATGCCACATGCATCTAATTATCACATCTTCTGTTGACAGAAATGCTTTTCAGAAACAACTGGAAAACAAAATTTCTTTTCTACATTAAGTAGCTTTTTCTAGCTCTGAAACTTGACACAAGTTTGTTTTAAAGGTTAACCATATTTTAATTAATACTTGGGATTAATTCTGAAAGGAAGGGGGAAACAACAATCTGTCTTTCCACTTATCAGTGGAAATGGTGACATAAAACAAAAAACTCACCCCCAAAATAGGACATGTCATAGCAGGAAGAAGTTGAAAGAAAGCTGTTTTCTTATTCTGACAGAAATGTCAAGATTTCTTTTTCCCTATATCAGACTGTTTCTGATGCAATAATCAGAAATACAAAAAATACTTATTTTCATAAAATACAACAAAATGAATAATTTTCCTACTCAAAACATTCCTTGTTTTAACAATCTGAAATTACAACTTGGTTTTGCGTCTTTTTATGCTATAATTGGCTTGCCTTTTAGATGATATATAAGTTTTAACCCCGACTGAAATAATACTTGACTGAACAAAAAAGACACTTTCTCCACACCAAAGCAAGACCAAGACGTTTCACCTGATCCTTTGTCAAAAAATCAGTCTGAATTCATCAAAATACGATTTTCCAACAAATGTTAAATACTATTTTTGGCCAAGAAATCTCTCTTTTGGATTACTACCTCACCTCATGTAGAAACTTCCAACAGTCACTTACTAGAGTAGATGAAGGTGCTCTGGGGAGGAGCACCACACACTTCAGCAGACAAGAGTTCATCCTGCAACAGGTCAGTTTACCTATTTGCTAAGGGAGAGTGTGTTTGCAGATTATTTGCAGGCACCAAAGTGCAGAACACCCACCTTCCTTACAGACCACAAAAATATGCTTTGTTCCTGAAGGCTGCAGTGATGCAATCTGACATTAACCTAAACTGTCTACTTTGGATACAGAAGCAGTTCAATATATTTCAACTCTAAGTAACATCGTTTTAACAAATTCATAATCCATCATTCATTTTCTGCCATAGAGACACTGTATTCTCTAGCCTTTGTTTTATATTCTGTCCCTCATCCTTACTGCACTCCATTTGCTCAGTTTATCTTTTTATATTTACTATATGTGAGAAATATTCAAACAAGGAAAAAATAAAGACACTTCTAGCAACGATCTCTATTCTTTACATAATGTTCTGAAAGGTTCCACATGACAATGCTGGCAGATGTTGATGCAGGCAACGTTTTAGCTAAGCCAATGATTGACAGGTACACCATTATTTCTGCAATCTGGACTGACTGTTTCACAGAGTAAATGCTAATCCTTATCCATTCAGTTGTTTCTTCGCATTATTCATTTTTTCCCTCCAGTGTAGAAATGACTTGTTTGTTGCACTCCTAATCCTGTGCCTTTGTGCCAATGGACACCAGACCACAACGAACACACCTGGACAACTATTCTCTGATGAGGCTACAGAAATGGTAGCCACTATAGCAAATGCCTGCCAGTAAAAGGCACAATTTGTGACTCCTGGGAAGCCAAGGAACAATTCCCCTAGTTTCAATTAATTGAGATATACCTAGAGATTTTGTGTGCTTATGTAGGTATCTCATTTTATCAAGACTGCTTTGCATGCAGAAAAGATGCCTGGAAATATAAACCTATACCATAGCTAGTTTTAAATTAGCTCCTCCACAAAATACATGCTCAGGAGATGGAAGATTTTTACTGGATTTAATTGGATGTTAGCTTCTGAGTATTCCAAGGAAGGAATTGTGGGAGATTTTGATGCCGTGGCACTTCAGGTCGGATTAGCAATGAAAGGAAATCATATTCTGAGCAAACTATCAAAAAAAATGTAATTGCAACAGGAAAATAACTTGGGACAATCAAAAGCAAGTCTAAAGTGGTTTTGATTTGAGAATATTTTTCATCTTAGGTTCTGCCTTGAGCAAACCAGTTTTGTGTAGCACAACAGAGAAAAAGCTAGATTTAACAAGTTGTGTAAGATTAACCAAATTACAGAAGGCAAAAATTGTGACAAGAAATTCTCACTCTAAGTATTGTCAGGACGTTTGTGCAGAAGTCAGAGACGTGCATTGTAACCACTTCCAAACAGACAAAAGAAGTGGTGAGTAGATGATCGCAGTCCATTCCTCATTTCTAAATGCTGGTGTCTGGAAATGGCAAACCAGACTGACACAGGTCACGGATCCGGGTAGTTTGCACCTCCCACTGTCATTTTTTGGAGTTCCCATTTGTTGCATTTTATTTTACAGGTAAAGAATGTAACAAATTCAACAGACTGGGAACAATTCTATGAAGACAGCATTTCTTGTGGTATTCTGGTCCAATCATTCTAACTACAGCTCTAAGAAAAATCTGTCCTTTTTACCTACCATGTGGAGAGCCCAATTTTCAATTATTTTAATGAATCAAGTACTTTATGTTTTCACCATATGACAATTATCATGGAAATAGAGGCTATTCCAACTTCTGTCAGACTTGATTTAAACATAGAATGCCTGTGAGGTTAGGAGATATTGCAAAAGGAAATCAATGGCACATTGCCAAAAAGTATTTGCAATATTAGGAGATACATCCATGTACTGGCAATCTAAACATTACAAACTTAGGAAGTTCATTTGCCTACTAAATCATAGGAAAAATATCAGTGCATACTCCTGAATGAAAATATTTCCAGTATAAATGTTGGTGAGTTATTCTGTGACACTCCTTTAGAGATTCTGATTTTGCTCCTCAATCCAAGAACATGTTACTTGTACACCAATAAAGTGTGGTGTGATGTTTAGTGTAGTATACCAGTTAACAGGTTACAAAATTAAATAAACTGTATTGCCCCTTTTGATATGTTTTGAAATATCTCTTCAAAATATTTGTCTGTGACTAGAAATAATTGATAAAACAAGCTGAAAAACTTTGCATGGGGTATATTTAGCATGTGATTATATTTGTTCCCAGAGCATGGATCCAGCAAACTGTACATTTAACAAGTGGATGAAATTTTGGACTGAGTAATTCATCAAAATAGTTCCCAGCATAATGTGTACAAAAATTGCACAAACCTCAGATAAACAGACTTCAAAATGAGATGGTCTATGCAACATTCCAGAGTGTAATTGTAGTTCCATGAACCTGAAGTGGCCTTGAAGACACTCTTTGACCAGCAGTTAAATCTGTAACAATCCTCTGAAAAACTTTGATTTGGTGGAGTATGAAAAGAGTAGCGTGACAGATAGCAAGCTGATATGACTGCAAAGCAAATTTCTTCATATGCTGAAGGACAACAAAAAGTACAGATTTAAAAGGGAAAGGATATTTATCAGTGGAACCTGCATTTTCAATATCTGCCAGGTGTGAGGGGGTTTGATAGCTGATGTTACTAGAGTAGACATCATCAACCCAGCAACTGCTTTAGAAGCTGAGATCAAGAATTGCAGTAACACAAACTATATTGTTGGCTTGCCCCTGAAACACATGCAATTGTTAGTTCTTGTTTCTCCTATCTTTAAAAGTAATACTGGCAGTAAGAAAAAAACAGTGGCCAAAAAAAGAAAATTCCTCACCTAAATAAGCCTTGAAGAGCTTGCCTAAAGGTGGGAGTCTTTCAATAGGTATGTCTTCTAGAACAATTTTTCTAGAAAATTTTCTAAAATAAAAATAAAAGCAACTCTGCATGATGAGTGACCATCTGAAGTTGCCAAGGAATGAGGCAATACATGACTGCCACAAAAAGCCATCAGAGCTATGCTCATCTCGGCGGCACCATGCCTCAAGCAAAGGGATGCCTCTGCATTTATGGGATCCACAACTGAGACCCGACCAACTCATCAATAATTCTATAGCTTTGAAATAAGTGAAAGTTAGTTTGAAAGCTTTCAGACAATCTCTTAATAGGGAGCCAATTCTGCTCTGAAATGATGTCTCCTGGCTTTTAATGGAGCCAATACCTGCTAAATATTTCATAGTCCAGACCTCTTTTAAGGGAGGAACAGAGCCAGGTACATCTTTACCTTGTTTCTGAATTTCTCAGGTGTTGGTTCAAGGTGGTGAAATGAACTTCCTTTGAAGGGAAATCCCACTTCTTCACCTTTGAATTTTTGATATAAAAGCATTGCAGTATGTACAGCTGGTGACAAACTGTATTTAATACTATTGCTCTTAGCTTCCTAATTTATAGCTATGATTTAGGCAACTAAAACTGCAAGAGGGATGCATCTCAGTTCTGGCAATTAGCCCTCTTTTTGGAACAGAGATCTGGACTTGAATTTTTGTAAAAGAACCACAGGTAACCTATTTAAACTTTTTCATCCACATTAGATACACTGCCCAATCGTTAGGGAAATGAGATAGAGTAGCCAAGGTCTGCCATAGTCCTTCACCATAAGCAAGTGGTATTTGACAGGTTTTTTGCAGAACCTGCAAAACCTAAGAGGTCCCCTTCTGTAGGGAACAGTATGGGAATGGCCAGAGCACCTGCAGACAGAGAAAGAGGACATTTCCTGCTGAAGATGGTGATTCAGTCACCTTTGCTACTTCATGTAATTCTAGTTAAATACTCCTCATTCTCAGTGCTTCCAGCATGACTGTCAACCAGTCACTAATATAACCAGCACATTCTGTGTTATTTGTCCCTGGATTTTCAGTCCAGGAAAGGAAATCAGATTTCAAATGAAGTTTGAAGTATGATGTGGAAAAAATAGAGTCCCCAGCATGAGCCTTATGGTGCATAACAACAGACCCCTTAATTCCTCACAGCTCTTAACCTTTTGATACCCTACTTTGAACTTCTGTAAAACTAGGATGCTGACCTGCTTCGTGGGTGGGTGATTATAACACTGAATTAATATTTGTAAACTACTGTGATACATTTGAATGAAAAATTTAGAACTGTAAAGAATTATGATTATGATGAACCTCCAATTCTTTTTTAAGTTGTCCATCTGTCATTATAAACCAACTTGAAGTAGGCTATTATTCAAAAAGCTTAAATATAGTTGAATACTAGTTATCAAGACAGACCACTGTTTTAACTAAGCAAGTAGTGAAAGGAAAAAAAAGCTTCACTTGTATTTTAAAGACCTTTTCTATTTATACAGCTTTTATACCATGATAAATGGTACAGCTGTTCTGTAAGATACCCCTGTATTGTTATAGAGAAGAACTTCAGATTTAACCTGACCTACTCAGAATGGATATCTACACTACTGTATGTCATGAGACCTTTGTGATACTTCTTTGATAATTTTTCGCAGACCTCCATTAGAAACATGGAAAAGCTACTTCAAGAGTGCACACTTACAGCTTACTGTTTACCTATACACTCATAAGATCAAAACCCCTGGTCTTACTGTTTTTGTTAACAAGGAGCACTAAAAGTCTTCCCACATACTGAGTTTTGGTTTCCATTTTACAATCTGAGATGACAGACGGCACAAAAATGATGAGAAAACTGTGGGGAGGCTTCCAGAAGATTGATTCTCTCATCAGCTGATTCTTTTCTAGTTAGTCTTTTATTGACTACAAAGGCATAGCCAATGCAGAAAGGGAAAACCAGACTGCCCTGTTTAATCCTGAGGGCATTGGCAAAAGGTGATCACTTTTTGAGAAAACAGAGGCCTACAAGGAAATCAGCACACTGTATGAGCCGTTAAGCTGATTTAAACACACAGGGGATGCCTGGGGTTGAGCTCAAGATCTCTGAGGTGTGAGATGAGAGTGAAGCCATTGCACAGACTAATATTACTGAGCTTTAGTAGCAGGTGGCATAGTTGATCAGTCAGGAACCTGTCATTTGGAGAATAGACCAATAGATCTGAGAGTTAGGAAAAATCTTCCCTTTCTCCCCCCTCCTCACCACGAATAAAAATATCGCAATTGTGAAGTTTAGCAATTACCATCTAAAACTTAACACAGTTTATGGAGTTATAAGCAATAGGGGAAAAAAACAAAATATGGTTACAGAGCACACATAAGAACAGATAAAAAAAATTTAAAAGCAATTGTAGCCATGATTGCAGTAACACTATCTGCAATTCTGGCACATAGGATTCCATTAAAAACCATGATCAGATGAAAAAAAAGAAATATACGATGCCCCAGCACAGCAATATTTACTTCGCATTAAAATCTGTATTTTATCATGAGAAACACGTTCTGCAGCTCATACACTGTGTGCATGCTCATAGCAACTATAGGGAACTTGCAATGGTTTCTGATATGTGCTTCCCCAGCAAACAAGCCAGCATTGAATGGATAAAATTGAAATCAAAATTTTTACTGCACTTTCTGCCTATATCATATTTTTCAAAACTCAATTTTCCTGCCCTTTTTTCTCATTTTATCTTAACTCTCCTCCAAATTTTCAGATAAAAACCTATTACTGCTATTTGGCAAGCAATAAGGTACCTAGGCAAGGTAGGCAAAAAAAAAAAATCTTTCCCATTCCATAGGTCCAAATTTCAGATGTCTTTTGCACAAACAAATCTGTAGATGCATTTCTGGTAAACAAACAATTTGTTCATGGATTAGTTGGTTTTAAAATTTCACCATAAAGGCCTGTATAATTATGTGTCTTAACAAGTGGCTAATGTTAATAACCAAAATAATTGCAAATACTTTGTAGCTCATATTTCAAAGACCAGCATTTATAAATACTGGGAGATCTTGTATAATTTGTGACTATCTTCACATTAAAAAGCACAACATAACAAATCAAACAGGCAATAAGTGCATAAAATGCAAGGTTAAATATTTTGAATACATATTTATTTTTCTGGGAACATGTAATTTAGCGTCTCTCAAATAGAACAAATGTGGCTACTGTACATATATCTGGTACACCAGGTACAAATGCACAATAATTGCAGACTCATTTTTAACTTAGTGAGTTAGCATGAGTGAAATAAAATTGTATGCAAGACAGATTATCCCATGAAAGAAAGTTGCCCTCTAGACAGGATTTAATAGAGTACATAAAGGACTATCTTCTGAAACTGCCAAAATTAAAAAAAAAAAAGTGGACAATGTTGTGGAATATTGTAATTCAACATGATAAAGGTGTCCATACAGCAGCTACCACTAACCAATTGCTGACACAACATGGCTGCAAGACTGAAAATTTTGTAAATGGTGAGATTTCTGTCACTACTCTTGAATGTCAAATTATCCAATTCCACAATCAAACATGAAAACAAAGTCATTTACTGTATCTTTAGTTAGCTTAATAAATTAAGCGCTGCTTTTACAACTAAAAATATACACATTTTATTCTGAACTAAATTTTGATTCCTTGTATAATGGGTATTACCTTAAAGTCTTCATATAGAAAGAACCAACCTTCAATCTTGTAAGTAAAGTGCCAAGCACACTTCCAGGTTGGGAGAACACACTTATTTCAAATTACTATTAGCACAAAAATAAATAACATTAACCATGAGTCTACAACACCTTTGACTTGATAAGAAATACCTTCACTCTTATGAAACTAGAATAAAACTTGGAAATTGAGAATGTAAGAACTATCAGAGAGAATACCCATGGTTCTGAATCTATCTCCAAAGCTGTTGCTTTTTTAGGTTTTAGATTCAGCAGTAAAGCATTTTTTAGAAGCTGCTTATGGAATCACTGATTTCTGAAAGGATGTTAGTGTGGAGCCCTTACTAGATACAGTTTTGCACATATTGTACCAGTGCATCATACTACTAAATGTTTCAGATAAACCGAAAAACAGAACACATGTCACACAAGATGTCATTACCAACTTGCTAAAAGAAGGATTCACATGAAACTACATGCCGTCAATATGTTGCTGCCCAAAAATAGTAATTTGTGGATACATAGTTGAGACCATGACTGAAGATTGTTCTTCTTGTACATTTAAATCTGAATCAAGCAAACAGCAAAAATTTATGTTGACAAAGGGATGGGAGTGGCTGACTTCTTTTTTCTCACCTCACTTCTTCAAAATTAACTCAAATGACCATATGCTTGGACTCTGTATTACACCATGACTAGCTTGGTGCCAGTGCAGCTTTTTAGACACAGAGAAATATTTTCTGACAACAATATTAGAAACAGACTCTTCAAAATATAAGGGATCTAAAACTTAATTGCTTTCTAGCTATTATCTTCCTTAAAAGACACAATCTTTTTTTATGCAATCCAGACTAAACCATGTCTGAAATCTTCCAAAAGAATGGAGGTTTCATGAAATCTGCAAAGTTGAGAGATAAACTGGAGCATATCAGAGTCATAACCAAAATACCTCGGCAACTCCCTGCAATATTTCACACAAAATAATTTGATTTTGAGTGTGGAAAATTGTGATAAGACAAGCAATGCAACCTTCATTGCTATTCTCCTTAACTTTCCCCAGCTGAAAGTTTTCTTCCAATTGACTTCGGTAGTTGGTACTAAGCTAGCATGTTTACAATGAGCCTCATATTGTGATCAACCACCCACGTGAACTTTGCAAAGAAAAAGGACATGATTATTCCTAAGACTGTAGCATGTAAGTGCTACTTCATGGAGGAACAGGTTACTGATCCAGTCTGGTACACTGTGTGCTACGCACACCTCCTCCTTTATGGTGCATGTCATTTGCATTTGTTACAGACAGTTACTGGAGAACTTGGGGTTTTGTCTCAGATCTTCACCACTAGATTCCCTTTCAGTCACTGACATGCAGCTCAGGATAGCATTCCTCTTATTGACACTGTGGAATAAACAATACATAAATCACATGGATGACTTTAAAATTCACATTTCAGAAGTGGAATGTAATCCTTCAGTATTAGACCAGGAGAAACCTATCCTCTTCTTTTGAGGTTTTCCTCGGCCATCAACAATTTTCTTCTAACTCCTTCCACACAAAGAATTTACAGAAATTCTGTGTTTGCAGATTCTGCCATTGGAGATCACAGATTACTTGAGCGTATATATATATATATATATATATATATATATGATAGCAAACCTATATCGGTACATACTCTGGGTCTTCAAGTGTATTGAAGTGAAGTTGGAGGGTTACTTCCATTTCCACTGCTGCATTTTGGGCTTCGTACTTACCCATTCTCTGGCGCATAATGCCCTTTTTAGAAGATTAAGAAAAACCCTTCCTGATCATTGCTCATTCCTCAGAACAGAGGTGTTAGAACAAAATTCTCCACCCTCTAACCTTGATCTTAGTGTATGTTTTATCCTACCCCTTCATGGCAATGACACCAACATTAAAAGAGAACAAAAAAAGGAGCAGTAGCAGCAAGAATGTTGAAGAACTTAATGATATAAAGATTGTTAAAAGTGACAAAACAGACCACCTTTTTTCCCCCCAGGAAATATCACAATTATTTCAGCAGACTCAAGATGTTAACTTCATTTTATAACACTGAAGGCAATGACAAAATACACATCTTCAACAATGATAACAATATAGACATACACACATATATACAAAGTACTTATATTTTTTAAACCGGGATTTACCCCTAACTCAGTAAAATTCACGTTAACTTTGCTCCTCCTCCCAACACAAATGTGTAAAAACAGGTGAATGCCACATCTTTTTCTTGCCTTTATAAAAGAACAATACATCAATTTTGAGGCCTAACATAACTTGTAATTTTTTTAATGCTCTTTTAATTCTGTGTTTGACTGGTCACTGATGACCCCTCCTTGCCACAGCACAAGTTGCTGAGGCTGTGAGAGCACACGGGAGTAACCAACCAATGACATTATAGAACAATGAGAAGGTCAAAGTTGCATTGCATATTGCTGTCCTTCTTCCAGCAGCACACACCTCATCCAAACAGGAAAAATTAACCCTTTACTCATATTTCTTATTACTCAAGTAAAACAGCGCTGGTTGTCCTGCTAAGCCAGAGCAAGAAAAGTAGGGTAAAATTCTTGGGGAAAAGCAGTTATAATTAGGGTATTGCTTGCCCCCTCATTCTGCCTTTTGTGTCAAAAAAAAAAAAAAAAAAAAGTTGCTACTGAGGAGGACATGGAAGTGTCTTTTGTTATCTAAAGAAACGAACTATAGTTTTCATCTCACTAGGGGTTTCTACAGTAAATGGAGCTTTTCTTTCTTTCAGTCTTATTTTAACAGTTCTCAGACTGACAAGCTGTTATAAGCATCAAGTTATCTTCTATTGGAACTGCACTAAGGAAAAGGTCCTATCTTTATCCCTCAAGACAAAAAGAATTAATTTTAACGTAAAAGCAAAAAAAAAGACGCAAGTATGGAAAACATCAAACAGTGATTTTCAATATAGGCATAGCAAGAGCTTATAAAAATGCAATGCTTAAAATACTTTCATATTCACACATGAGAATGCACATAGAGATATACATAAATAAATTGTATATCATATATGCATATGTTTGTATATATTTCATAGGTTCAAATAAAGTGATTGCTGTGCTTTTCTACTTAAATTCCAGGCATCTGATATTAGTTTCTTAAGTTAACGAGCCTTCACCTTATCTTGCTTCCCATATTGTATATGTTTTGCAAGCTGCCAGCTGTGCATCAGAGCTGCCTCAAAAATTTCATGTTTGCTTGTAAGCAAAAAAAAAATTGAACAAGAACTTCTTAAGAACCTTGAAATTTACAAAGTAATGAAAGAAATGCCCCTTATTTTTTTCATACTTATTCTAGTCTCATTTCACAATATTTCTTTTTAATAGAAGAAAAATACCCAGAATTACTGATGCTTTCACTGGAAGGGGAAAAATAAATTTTAGTCTCACAGATTCACAGGTCTGATGGAAAGACTTCCTCCTCCATGATATAAGCAACAGTGATTCAAGCCATGCAGGTGCTGGCTGGCTGGCAGGGCACTACAGCTGAGGAAGAAATTCCATCTGAGAGCTCCCCAGCTGAATGAAGAAGCCAACCAAGGACAGTGGGAGCCAGAAAAAAAGAAAAGGAAAAACATAAAACACACACCAGAGAAATGTATTTTGTTAATTCTCCTTAAGCTTAGGTTCTTTCATATTTTTCTGACTACTAAGATCAGCACTATATATTTTTTTTTCCAAATACAACAGTGTTGAGAAGAAAGAACAGCTATTTGCATAGATTTAAAATGACAGCACTCTTCCTTACTGGTAACAGGATATACAAATTCAGAGGGTTTCCCACAAAGCTAAATGGAAACTTTCAGCTCAATTCATGTTTGAGTCAAAAGGAGCTCTTAATTTCCTCCAGATTTCTGTTTGAGACAGAGAATTCAATAATCATTGCTACTTCCCAAAATTTGACTTGCCTGGTAATGCATTTCATTTTTGATAGAAAGATAAAAACATCACAACTATTCCATCATTATAAATTCTTATGGCACAGAATGATAGAGTGAGTTTTAGGTACAATCTATACTTTTTAGTAATATTTTTTTGTGAATTGTTTATTCAAATGAGGATAGGTTAAACAGAGAATGGAAAGAAATCAGCAAGCACTTGAGAAGGATATTAACAGTACGGTCAGATACTCTAAGAATGAACAATAAATTTGTGAGCCTTCTTTCTAAATTAAAAAAACCCCAACAAACCAAAAAAACTAAACCACTACAAGCAAACCACACAGAGCAATCTCCTCTCCTCCCCCCCACCCAAGAAAAACCCCACAAATCAGACCAAATAAAATATCAAACAGAGCAAACCAAACACACACACCTTAACAAAACCAGAGCTTTTTTATTATTTATAACAAATAAAATCACTCCTATACGTCACTCACCCAGTGGGAAAAATGCTAGCACTACTCCAGCTGCAGAAAAGGCCATATGCAAGGTATTTTGCCTTAGTTGTATGAGGTGGGGGGAATCACCAGAAATAAAGGCAAAAGTATAATTAGGTAAAGAAAAAATGCTCTTGCCCTTTGTGCCCTCACTTTATTTCCTACTCAGATATCTGTCATTGATTTCCAGTAAGAAGAAAATGCAGAACTCTGGTCCTTTATTTTCATTGCTCTGGAGATACTAGGGATCAGAAGACCCACTGGACTTTAGTTTGGGTTAGGCTATAAGTGCAGAATTTAGTTTCTCATGGCTTTAGCTGTGATATGCAGAATGAGAAAGAGATAATGGGATACAACTTGCTTTTGCATTAAGCCCCCCTCAGTGCCTGCAATTTCACAAGTAAAGCTGTCCCTTATGTATTACAATTCTTCAAGAAAATCAGAAAATATTTTTAATTATGCTGGTGCCCACTGGATAAACTTCTCTGAATGAGACTCTGCCTGCTGAAGGATGAGACAGATGAGAAAGAGGCAGTAGCCTGTGTAGGTTGTTCCAGTGCCAGAGCTGGATGACATGGCTAAAACATAAAAAACAAAACCAAGGTTAACCTCACAGTAATTTTAGCAATATTAGAGAGCCTTCAAGCAGAGGTGCAGTGATGCTAAGTGGAGGTGATGACATTTTAATTTCTTTCTTTAATCAAATGTATCCAAATTCATCTTCCCTGAATAACAAAACATATCAACAGCCAAATAGCAGATCATGCACAAAAGACAAAAGATCACATTCCTCAAAGTCTGAGAGGCTTTATGCATACTCGTGCCACATTCTTCAATCTTCAAAGGAGGTCATTCATATAAATTCAGTAAAGACAGTAATGTGTGAATCTGATGCTACCCTGACCCCTCTTCCACCTTCGAAAGCGACTCTAAAAGCTTAAACAGTAAAATTCAAGCAAAAAGGCACCTCCACTGCTGCCAAAGAGATAGATAGCCTATGCCTGAACTCAATTTACAAAACAGAGACATCACTGTATGTTAGCCACTTTAATAGATTCAAGTTTATTTTCAGAATATACATCTACCCCTTCAACAAACTGCAAAGCACAAACAGAATAAAAATGCTGACAGAGACAGCAACCTATAAGTAAAACAGGCAGTGGAAAGAAAAAAATTAACAAATAATAATAATTACTTTATTTTCATAGCAAATGAGGAGTTTTACCTTCAGAATTTGCCACAGCAGGAACAAAAATAATGCTTGTAAATCTACTAATCCAGAAGGAAAAAAGAAAATATTGGACCTGTTCATGCTCAATATACTGAAGAAACCTGTCAGGAGCTCTGATATAGTCACCCTCAGGTCTAATTCCATTATATCAGATGAAACACTACAAGCATTCATACAAGACCAACCCTACCCAAGAAATATCAAGAAAAACCTATAGTAGTGTAGGTGTCTGGTCTTAAGCATTGAGAGAACACTAAGAAGCTGCAAGCTACCTATGGATCTAGAAATGTCAGTAAATAGGATTGCTCTCAGTTTATGAGCGTTTTTCATCAAGCCAGTCACCAGTGACTGAAAGTTAAAACATTGGCTCATCCAGTAGAGCCTGTGCTACGTGGCAAGAAGCAGGGGGCCATGAAGGCTAAGGAAACTAAAACACACCGAAAAAATAGTGACAAACATTCATCCTATGTAGCCACCTTTTGAGCAGATGAGCAAGAGTTGGGAAATAGCTCTAAGCCATAGGCACTGCTAGAAGGGAACATAGAACAAATGCAAGGAAAATCTTTCTGGCTGATTACCAAAACTGTGGAAACAGTAGCAACAAATTGTTCTTGAAACTAAACAATCCACTCCCCCTCTACAAACTATTTCAAAAGTCTCAGGTTGCGGGTTTTCTGCTTGGAATTAAGTTTTCTTCTTTTTCCTTGGAATTAATTGTAAATTAAATGCAAGGTAGACAATGTTTTCAAAGAAAATCTTTTTTATGCTTTTTTGTGCCATAAAAGAATCTGTTCAACATATTCTAATCTGTTTAATTCTGGAGGTAGCTACTTAATATTCTTAGAGATCATTTCACAAATAGAAAAATAGAATAATGAATATAGAATTTAGAAAGATAATTTCTATTCTCCCTACTGACAGAAATAAGCAAGGTGCAAAAGGATAGAATGGTAAGTC
This sequence comes from Leptocoma aspasia, assembly GCA_013399835.1. Classification (NCBI taxonomy): domain Eukaryota; kingdom Metazoa; phylum Chordata; class Aves; order Passeriformes; family Nectariniidae; genus Leptocoma; species Leptocoma aspasia. The sequence continues at coordinate 699,337 of VXAX01004843.1, read as the reverse complement.
ACACTTCCTTCCATTCACTCAATAAATCAAGTGCAGAGATGAAAACACACAAAAAATATTAAGGCTAAACTTGAAAGAGTATTGATGAAAATATCTCCAGAAAACAGAGAGGAAGTAAGTCCTTTATATAATAATAAATGGATGCTACCACCAAACCTGGCTAGAAATGTTTTGTCAGTGTTGTATATAAATGGTAGTGGAATAAAATAGAATAAAAATGCAATATTAAAAGAACAAAAATATCTATATGCTATTTCATTATTTTAATTCCTATTATATTTTGTTTGCTAAAGAAACTCAAGAAAGAATGAACTGAGTTTGTATTTTCTCAAAGTCAATTACCAGTTTGGTATTGGTCCATCATCATTTTAAGTTGACTTCCCACAGACAAAAATTTTAAAATACAATATCCCCAAGCAGCCTGCATATTCTTTGAGAAGGATTTAACCCCTACACAAAAGTCTACTAAAAGCTTTCTCTCCTGCTTTGGACCACCAAGTCAGGCATATATATAGACGAAATTTCATGTAGACTTGCTGCACAAATATAAATTTCTCCTACAGAAATTATGTCTATCTAGCACTTAGCAAAATATAATCTCTTTTTCATTTTTCTTACTTTCCCAAATTAGAAGAAATTGTTTAGAAAGAACTAGGAAGAGGCAAAAAGAGATACCAGTCAGAGATAATTCCAGTATAATGTGCTGAAATCCTAGAAATCAAATTCAACTAAATTAGAATGAGCTCTAAGACATAAGAGGGGAAACAGTTTATTCCACTAAATTCAGCATGACAGGAAAAGAATCATGAGGGTACACAAGATGAGTAGAATCATTTTTCTGTTGGAACACAGCACAAATGAAAGGACTTTTCAAAGATTTTTTTTTTTTAACATCATAAGTTTCTTCTTGGAAGTACTGTTTTTGCTTGGAAATGTATTCTTTTTTCTAGATTAATCAAGCTTCTCTAAATTAACCCTTCAGTGTACTAATATATTGGGGAAGAGATGGGGAGAAAAGGTTTTGATGTTTTCCATCAGCAACAAAACAAGATAAGCCACTAGATTTCCTGTCTGCAGTGAGCCATTTCCTGCTTCTTTCATTTGCCAAGCAGTTTTCCAGACTTATAATATGAGCACCCAAATCCTTGAAACACAATACCTCAACTATGCAGGATGCATTTTATGTGGCATTCTATTGGGAATGTGTATTCAAAGAAGAAAACTATCACTATCATACGAGGTTCCCTCACGTTCCTACAGGCAGGACATTGGCTTGTTTAGAACAGGTCCTTTGTTGTACAGCATCATGGAAGTTTAGAAGGTGGAGAAAAGCAGTTCTTTTTGTTCTCAAACTCAAAATTTAAGAATCTCCAAAATTAGGTTTTACTATTTCTCTAAGAGTATACACTACACAATTGAGCTGCCTCATGTGAAATATTGTCGGGGATATCTATTAACTAAGTTACTGCAAATTATGTACATTTTAACCCCAATGTTGCGATGGCAATAGCATCACACTGCATTCAAGATTCTAAAAGCCTGAAGAAAAAACTCTGACAACTAATAGAATTCAATTTTAACTAACAGGAAAGTCAGCTACATGTAGGCTCAGAAACAGTACTTGCAATGGAATTCTGTAAAAGTGGAAAAATTATGCATCCCTCAAAAAATGGAAAAGCTCATTTCCATCACTATTACTCATTATGCAGTTAATATAGTACTCCATCAAGGATTAGCAATATCTATGGATACCAAAATCAGATATTTACAGAAATGCTAAATTTTAGAAATGGAGACTTAGCAGACATATACAAGAGCAAATACTTTCTGCAAGTCAGCAATGCAAAATCTTCATTTGGTTTGACTAAATTGCGTCCCAATACCTGCAGACAGGCTTATTCACACCCAGGTATCATATAAACCGGAATTACTAATTCCTAGGATTACATAATTCAAAATATGTTTTGTATATTGTGTTTACAAATGTAACTGTGTGTTTTGCTGCATATTATTTAAAATAATTCTCTTGGATTTCACTAACATTTCAATACTCTTTCACTGATTATTCAAAGGTGAAATTATTGCTTACAGGAGTTGCTCAATACTTCCTAAAAGGAAGGGATTTTAAAAAGGTAGATTTTTCTTTTCCATGAAAATTTTTCATTTTTCTCATATCCTAATATTTCTAGTAATGGATCACGTCAGCAGTCCAGTATTCTGCAGTAAGAGAGAGAGAGCAAGCATCATTTTCTGCTCTTGACAAGCTCCCCCTTAAATGTGCCTCTTAGATGTAATGCCCTATGTCACTGCCTAGCTCTGTGCAGCTTCTGTTTCCATGGCTGCTTTTAAAGGTTTTAAAGCCTCCTTTTCACCTGGAAATGTAAATTTGCAAACTCTATCAGGAAGATTGCCTAGTAAGTATTTTTAATCAAAAACTAAATTTTAGGGGACACATTTATAGCAAGCTTGCCTTAATACAACCCACAAAATTGCAAACACATCAGTTTTGGACACATAAAAACTACATTTGTGCAAATAAACAGGGCAGTTTGCAAACGTTAATTTGACCAATCATCTGGTTTGTGTGTACAAATTCAGATTTGCCATGTGTGTAATGCCTGAGTTGGCAAATTTTCTGCCAGAAGTATAGAAATATCAGTAGTTCTGTAAAAGTAAAAGCAAAAACATTTCAAAACCAGTCTAACATTAAAGAACAAAAAGTATTCCATCAAAAAATGACATAAGGTTCAATAGGACTTACCAGTTCAACAATACCCTATTGTGAATCCATATCTTCCAGAACTTTCAGAAATTAGGATCTCAAGCAGGACTTGAAACAAACACATTCAAGAACAAAAATAAATAATTCTGCACAAGATTGCCTATCTTGTTGGCTGAAAAACACCTTTGAACTCTGACACGTTTAATGGATAATTGGTTTGTAGTTCAAAACGTAACAAAATTTTACAGACTGTGCTATGAAACCAGCCCTGAAATCCTTGTACCTCTGGAATACCAAAGTGGAGAAAACCTGAATTGGTTTCTGGGTGAGCTGAAATAAAGAGGACTTATGATCTAGAAGTGGCATTTTGTGAGTGGCTCTCTAGATAGCTTTTAGGGGGCTGGTACAGACCTGTGAGGCCCTGTACGGCTTATGACAAAAAGTTACATCTCAATACCAAGTTTAAGCAACCACAAAAATTATACGTATGTAAACAGTGTCCCGAGGCAGCTCCTCACATGCTGGCTTCCACAGTGCCTCCAAGCACCTGCTCTGCAGCCTGAGCTCCTTTTAACACCTAAATCAAACTGACAGGACTAGATCACTACCATGACACTTGTCTTTTAGTAGTCATATGTGCATCACACACATATCCAGCACTCAGGCTGATGCACGAACAGGCACACAAAAAATAATTTAAAAGGGAAAAAAGGCAACAAAATATGAAAACTAAGAACATTGCACAATAGCAAGGTACAATCTTGTCTAAGACTTCTTTAAGTCTCTAAAGAATCTTTGAGCCCACACCAGTCCTCTGACCCTAATGGCCACAGCAATGCTGCTTGGGTAGCAGCAGCAGTTTGAGTTAGGCACGAGTGATGCAGCACCTATTGGGGGTTCAGGAGGAGAGCTGCAGCTTAGAAACCTGATGGAACTTTTCATGCACTCACTGAGCATCAACTGTTCAAATACCCTCAAAGGATGTGCTCCTAAGTCTCATGGCATTTGGCCAAAAGCAGCAGGGTTCTAAATCAGCAGCAATAAGAGAGGGTAAATAAACTTTTCTCCAACATGGGCACTGATGTCAAAACCAGCCAGTCCTCTAGGATAAGACAGATAATTTCAGTGGCATATGTCTCACCTAATTCTGATCTTTAAAGCACTGGCTAAAGTTATGGGGCAATATGTGTGGAAATCTAACCTTTCAAGGACACATGCATAGGGAAACAGATGGCTTGCAACAGACTGTTTAATCCCAAATCAAATAACAGAATCAGCACTTCAGAATGACTGCTTATACAGACACTTCTGCTAGAGAGTGTGGCCTACAGACAGGCAGCTTATGCAACAAGATGCCCAGAGAAACTTATGTGATATATTAATAAAACATAGAAATTCAATATTTAAAAAAATAATTTTCCATAAATGTGCTATGGTTATAAACAAATCATCTGATCTTTTCTAGGACAAATACCTTCATTTTATACAACAATTTTTGTTATTATAAATAATACTTAAATATATGTAAGATATAAGCATTTTACTTATACATACCCCTTCCATAAAAAGCCTTTATGCCTCAAAACTAGTCTTTTTTATCATGTTCTGAAGCCAGTAAAAAAAATCAGTTGATAGAAAGTGACCAAAGAACAAAGCAAAAAAAATGGCTTTGCTCAACATTTAAAAGAATTTCATGTCACAACATGGCACACTAGGAAGTGTGAGCATAAGAATAGCTCAAGCAGCAATATACTCGAGAAAAACAACAGCTTCATTATCACATGAAACTCTGTCTCTTACATTACTGGATATCATCTTAGAAACACACCAGAGAATTAGCTGTTTGCTCACATGGATATCAGGATGAGAAAACCACAAAGTTTAATATTCATATGGAAATGTTTAGAAATATTTTCTTTATTTGACTACTAAAAAGTGATGAAATTGCCAAAGACCCCCGGGGTCACCTGCTTGCTGTATTAACTGCTCACCAGTGAAACCAGCTCACCCTGGGAGGTGTAAGCACCTCACCAGCTGCACACAACAGCAGCAGGCTCTGTACCTGCCTTTACTCAATACACCTTCAGGTCTAAATGTTCACCATTATGAGAAGCATCTCATGTGTTAAATATTACCAGTATAACCACAACTCATATCTTCAACATGATACCAGCCTGTTGCCTAGTAGAAATTTTGGGAAGCTAAGAATCATTTTAAAAGCTGGTAAATAGAACCTACAACTATGTTATGCTGCTGTTGAATTTCAACTTGCTTGTTGTTAAGCACAATAAAGGAATGGATCTTATCCCCCAAAAGCCTATACCTTCAATTTAAGGGGCAGGGACCTGCTTTGTTTATCTCAAGATCGAATCTATAACTTACTGTGTTAGAATTCAGTGAAGGCACAAAGTAGAAGTGTGTGTGATACATGCCTGGCACGACCTTCTTAGTCAGCTGGAAGACATAATCTAAGTATCTTTAAAATAGCTTAGTGCATGAGGAATCCACTGTCTGACAGCCACCAAGCGACAGAATTCCCATCCTTCTTAATAAGCACTGAACCAATTTGTCCAGCTGCAGTGATTCCATAATACCAACAAAATATTATAGCATATCATGTATAAAACAGACATCCATTCTTACTTTTTGGAGATTGTATCATTAGTGGCAAGAAGAAGGTCTAATTCCTGATTTGTGGAAACATTTTATCGATGTAAGCCTCCCCTTTTAAAGGGTTACATTTTCTTCTCCCAGTTCCTTCCTGAAAACTGTTGCACGGTCTTACTGAGCCATCTCAAAAGCAGGAACACATCTGCAGTGAACAAGTCATATATAAATAATGTAGATCAATAGTTTTCAACATGTGGTCTGCAGACTCTTTGGGTTCACACGACCTTGCTGTGAAAAGGAAGCCCACTGCAGTAAGTTAACTTTTGCTGCACAGAGATACATGCCTCTGCTGAAAAGTACTTGGGGATCAACAAATCAAAAAGGTTATAAGCCAATGATGTAAGTAATCTGTTAGCAGTTTTAATGCTTTGTAGATTTTAAATGCCATTTCCATTTACTATTTAAACAAAATGTAGTGATTTAGGGCCTGGCTAATTTCTACAACAGAGATATTTAAAAATCAGAGTGTGATTGTACCAAATTCCCAATGGAGGAAATATCAAGTGATTTAGCTAAATAATGCTTTGATGAAGTAAAACCCTAAAATTTTGTACCTGTTCTCGTTTTGCACAGCCCTTCATAGCTTAGCTCCCTTGGCATATTAATTTTTTCAGTCTTGTTTAACGACAAAAAAAAAAGCAGCAGAGTGAAAAAAAAATAGTTTACCAGAGCTACAAATATGATATTATCTTTGAACAAATCAGTGGAATTAATCTCTAACAAAAAGCATGCAGAATCAATGAGGCTGTTAAATATAGACAACACTGACAAATAAGCAGGGTATATTTGTTTGAAGAGCTTATGGGTTCCCTGCCACATCCCTGCTCCTGCCTACAACTATTGAAAAGATGTCCTTATCTCAAGTACTTTTCATATATCAGAGAAGTGGTAAATTTCACAAAGCCTGCACTAATGTTTTGCATTTCCATTCCAAGTGAAATGCACTTCAAGTAAGTAAACATGATTATTCAAATAAAACTGTAGCTAGAGACAATGAAAAAACAAAAAATAACCAAAAAACAATGCCATTTCAAAACAGATTGATAAGTAAATCATTCTAAAAGCATTGGATCATGCTGTGAAACACTGAAGAGCCAAGGCATGCAATACTAAGAATAGGGTTAGTCCCATTTTAGTGCTGATTTGGGTTTTGCTTTTGTGGGTTCCCTGCCCTGCCAAACCCTCATGGTGCTTGACAAACATAAAACAAGGTATTTCTATTCTAATATTTTGTAATTCTGTAGATAATTAAGTGAATCAATAGAGAATAACCACATGCCTATTACAGTCTGAGAGCACACTAAACAGCATGCACATATTCCTTTTCAAATGTTTCACACAGCTGAGGGATGGAGGTGGTGGGGGGTGACTTGCTTAAAAAATGTTTTGCCTTATTTTGCAAGCCCTGAAATTCATAGTGTGTTGGATTTGAGCACCTCAGGATTTCTATTCTCAGAACTTATTAGAAATTCATAGACAAAGTAACTTCTTTTACTGGAGTACAGCACAGGGGGTCATCAAGAATCACAGCCTCTGTATTCTAGTCACTAATTTAAAAATATGTCTTGACTTTGCAAATGATGTATGCACATGCCTAACTTCACATGCTGCCAGATAGTCTTACTAGATTCAGCAGGGCCATCTACAGCAAGTTAAAAGCTAGCAAGCTTTTAAGGCTTGGTGCTGTAAAGACCTACATATTCTCTAACATGATGCAAATGAAAAACAAAAAAAAGAGAAAAAACTGACGCAATCAGTGTTAATTCATTCATTAGAATATTAATTTGTCTCCTAACCTGTATCTACCCTTTCGTCACCAGGACTTATCTGCTGTCAAAAAACTTACACAATGAATATTTTAAAACTAGATTATTTGAAAATCTTCGCATAATCTTTCCATAGAGTGGGGGAAAGCTTCTGATGGCAGTGTGTCTTACCAGAGACCAAGAACAGTCTGGGCTCATTCAGTGATTGCATGCTGTTTTCTGGAACAAGCACCTTAGATCCTGGGTTTCACTTCTGATCCATCCCTCTGAATTGGACTCTTATTACTGACCTTTTCACTGTAAAGTTCCTGATGAATTATATGTGGTCAGCAAGCAGAAAAGAACAGCCTTTAGAGTAAGATTAATTTTAAACATATTTTTTAAAAAATCTACCAAAGGAGATGACAAATGCAGTTTTCTGAGCACCAGCCCGTGTTGTTCTCTCATGTAGTCATGTCCTGCATCATACTCCTGTGTGCTGCCTCAGCTACTGCTTCTGACACCCCACCACATTCAGCCCGTGGCAAAACAAGGCATTGCAATTGTCTGTATTTGTACCTCAGCAAGGTCCCCAACTGTAAAATTACTGGTTAGTCAAAGATGATAAAAACAAGATATAATGTGTGCCCTAGGGTAAAGAGAAGTCAGGCAGAACAGTGTTGTATCACACTATCTTAAAATCCAGTGGTCAGATGCCCTGAATCAAGGCAGAGGTCTGTCTTACAGCAAATTTGAATTTTTTTTAGTCTTGTATCTCAAGTTTTTTATTTCTTCTGTCTTCCTGATTCCAAGTTTGAGCCTGTTTTTCACCCTTATGCTTATTTCTTCCAGACATTTATATTTTAAGAGACTATTTTAAGTATAATCACTTGTACCTTTATCAACAAAACCTTCAAAATACACCATCCAGTCATCTACACTATGGTCTGGCAGTCAGATCCAGATTCTCAAAAATCACTTGAATCACATTTTTCCATTCCTTTTCAGTCTTTCATCAAATAATACTTGAATGGACTCTGCAGATCATATGGATTAAGTTGAGCTATATGCGAGAAGCAAGAAAAAGACAGGTAATTTGTCTGATGTCACTCTTTCTGCTTTTTTTTGAGAAAAGTCCAGCAATCTACAACTGCTGAGAACATCCTTATTCTATAAAAAACTTTAAAATATTTGCAAATAACAACAAAATGCTAACAGCTACACTTGTTTCACCAAGTCATTGAGAGTCAGCAATGTATGTTGATTATAAATGCTTCCATATAACTTGTCCCCTTGTTTCTTAGGTCTGAGAAATCAGGGGAAATGACTCAAGGAACACGTAAAACAAAAAACTATGGACTGAGATGCTTAATCCTACAAATACTTGTAATAGCATAAGATTTCTCATCCTAAAAATATTTGTGTAATATTTAATTTTAAAAAAATACACTTTCCATAAAAATTCTTTTCAAATCTTAACTTGTATATAACTGAGCTTCAGTTCTATGAAAAGTTGGTTTAAAAAAATTCTCTATGACCATACTACTTTTGCCTGTAGCATAGTTTCTATAATTCAGCCTATTCCAGATTTTTTTTTTCAATAAATTTACTTTCAGCATTGGCAAATCCAGCTGCTGTGTGCTATTCTCAGCTGACTGGAATTATGAGTACCATTGACTTTCACGTTCTTCTTCAGCCCCTGACATAGTAACATTTTTCTGGTTTTAAAACAGTAATTAAAATTGAATTAAAGTAATTTTTTGGGTCTCTCTATCCTTTTAAATAGCAATGTGTTTTGCAGGGCAGAAACAAAATAGGAATAGCACAGGAACACTTGGCATTCAGGTTGCTTATTTTTCTAAAATTGTTTATTTAATGCTTCTCCCCCACCCCCCTGGGTATTGTTCTTGCCAAGACATATACATTTCTATTCACTCTATTTTCCAGTGGAACTTTTATAAAGCTAACACGTACAGTATGCACTAAGAGCCACTTCTAAGCTGCAGGCAGAATAAAACATATCCAAAAAGTAAATGTACCTTTGCAGAAAATTGTTAGTGGATTTAACTTACAACAATAAACAATAAATAATAAAGTCTTTCTGAAAGCTAGAGAAGCACATGTGTCCTCTTCATTGATTTTATCACTTCATCACACACAACAAATCTGTGTCAACATGAGTGGCAAGTCTCTGAGGTAAAAGATGTACAAGTCAAGGCCATAAAAGCAGACCACATGCTTAGGAATTTGTCTATTGTAACCATAATGAGGTGGCCTGCTGTCTCTAAGGAGACAATTCATGATACAGCATATACCCAGAGAGAAGTCAAAGACTATTTTATGAATCCAATATAGTCAGCTGTAAGTCAATGAAGATTCAGTTTCTTAAAGAGACAGAGGAAGAAAGAATCCATGTGAAAAACAATGTCTCAAAAAACCTGACCATATGCAGCTGAATATTGCCATGCACCAATACTATAACCTACTGGAATCAGCACAGCTACTCATGTAACTAAAGATTAATCACATGCTCCTTCAAGAAGAGGCCTTTGATACATAACATGATCTACCTTATATACATAAATAGCACCTTTCAGCACTCTGTTAAGCCTGACAGGACTTCAGAGATGTTGCCAGTATTAAAACATGTTTTCTGGAACATTCTGAGAAACAAAAAGGCAAATCAATTTTTTCATAGTTATACTGTGCCTTACCCCACAATACAAAACTCACTTTGGGTGAACACTGTAGAAAGCATATAGCATTAAACTGTAAAAGGAAGCTGCAGCCTAAAAACAACTGAAAATTAGAGTAACTGCCTGCTGTCTGAAGTGTTATTTACAGAAGCCTGCTCAGAGAGGCATAAACTCCCCATTTCATTGCAATGATTGCTAATAATGAAGAAAAATATTTTATGGAGAATCTCCAATAATCTGAAATTACATATCATGTGTTTAATGGAGCAGGAGGGGGACAGAGAACAGAAACTAGTGCTTTAACAAACCTTTTACTTTGGATAGAAGAAAGCAAGAAGGGAAGATGTGTTGTTTATCAAAGAACTGCAGAATAAAGCATAGATAAGTATAAGGTGTTTGACTGTCCAGTGGGAAGGGAACACACAGAAAATAACAGTTTCTTGCTTTCTACCAGAGACAAAAGGGGTCTTTCTTAAAAGAAAGACTATACTGAAAGGGTTTTTAATAATTCTTTTTCCTACAGAAATTATGCAGTAATAAAAGAGTTTTTGTACACACAATTGGGGATTTTGTTTCAAACCATGTAGATAGAGTGCACGGGCGCGAGAATCTCACTGAAGTTTACACTAAATATCCAATAAATTTAGTTAGCCCCCNTTTGTTTCAAACCATGTAGATAGAGTGCACGGGCGCGAGAATCTCACTGAAGTTTACACTAAATATCCAATAAATTTAGTTAGCCCCCCTATTTTCTTTTTTTCTGCCCATTGGTAGAGCGTTACACGAAACAACATTTCAGACTCTTTAGTAGTAATTCATGTAAGTACATTTAGTCATAAAGGTTATTTCCAAATGCTTTCTTTCACATATGCAGCTGAGAGAAGTAATGCCAATATCAACAGAGTAGTTGATTATGGATTTATAGCCTATAAATGTGAGGGCATATGGTGAGACTCTAAAATGAATTTCAAATGTTCACAGAGCCTCACACAGATCATGAAGTGAAGTGTAAAATAGGACACAAGTGACTTAGACACAGTCATTTAGCATCTGCTCCAGCTGTACTAATTCAGGTTGGACATTATACAGTAGCATGATACAGACACAGACAAGCAACTGCATACATAAGACAGCTTAATTATGTCCTAGCCAAGAATGAACTATCATGCAGCAGACCTGGGTTACCAGACAGACATTCCCTCTCCATTATGCAAGTATCAGGTGATTCCCTCTCCATTATGCAAGTATCAGGTAAAACAAAAATGGGTCTTTTAGTTATATCGTTCCTGAATGTTGTCTATAGTTCTCTCTTTCCTTCCTTACAAGTAGGAGAAAAGTTGTTTTCTAGGCATCACATCCAGCATAATATATGCTTCAACAGTAACTCAACATACTTTCTTCTTGAGAGATGCAGTTGACCATAAAAAGAAAATCAAATAGCTAAGAGAAGGTACCTTAAGCCGCTGGAATTTTATCAATTTCACCTAGACACTGAAACTGTGTCTTTGACAAGCACAATCACTTTCTTGGAAAAGGACACATTGACAGCAAATCCAATTTGAAGATCTAGAGCCTTCACATCAGAAACAATCATCACTCAAAATATACAGAGGAAGGAAAGGAAGAGGCTGCTTTCTGATCTGGTTCCACCTTAAGGCTCTTTACAAAGAGACCAGAAGCAAAGGAAGAACTGATTTCATGATGCAAAGGTAGCAGTATCAATACTAGCCTTTACAGAGAGTGGGCAGCAATCATTAGCATAATTTACATGAACTGTCTGGAGGTCTGTTTTTCCATAGCTTACAAAACTGGATGGCACACAATAATGCTAAACAGAAGTGCTGGTTCTTGAGGTGACCATTTAGTATGCTGCATGTTTGTTCACACCAGTCTCTGTCGTCCAAGCAGATGGATGTCAGTCTGTCTCTCTCTTACACACAAACCACCACATTAGCAAGGCAGAAAAAAATATAATTTAATTTAATGCTAAAAGTTTACTCTTGCCACCTGTTTTTACCATTACCAATTAAAATTGATTGTTTTCATATTACAGGTAGTTAATAACTTGATTGCTTTAGGTCTGCTCTCTCAAATAATCTAAATTAGGGGACTGAGTAATTCATGAAGTCAAAATGAATATAAATAAAAATGTAGAGAAGAATTTATGGAACTCCAAAATGCAGGACCAGTACTGCTAGGCGTGACTAAAGGATTTCTCTTTATCTTTCAATAACCACCTTTTTGCTTTCCTTCTCTAGTCTCTTTTCATCTCCTATTCTTTTGTTTCACTGTTCTCCAATTTTCTCCTTTTTGGTTCTATTCTCTTAGTTTTTGAATAGTTGTATAGTTCCCACTCCTGTTTCTTCATCTAGCACAAGTTAAAACGGTTCAATTTTCAGCAATAAACGAGCTGATACAAAGTCAGTCCAGAGCATTGTCAAAATTTAAGGGATTAGTAACAAAACAAACAAGAGAAAACTGGTCACAAGTGCTGCTGCCCAGCCCTGTGAATATATGGAAGCCCTGGGGGAACATCACAGTCATCTTTAAAACCCAAAGAACCACTGGTAATCTAAAACACAAGCACACTTTCCCTGTTGAAAGAAATGCTGTCTTCTTCACCAATTTTTGTCCACATGCTCTCCAGGTTTGGACTAATATTGGCCGGGTTGCAGATACACAAAACACCATATTTTGTAGATTCCAGATACAAGGTAACTGTAATGGCTATAATCTAGACATAGAACTTAATCCTCAGCTATCTCCAACCTTTAACAGAGACTTTCAAAGAGCCATCAGAACGAGTAATTTACATGCCAGTGTCAGGGACAAACGCAAGTTTTCATTTAATATTAACGAAAATAGTAAATACTTTTCCAATAAGAATTAGCAATATCAGTTAATTTTCTAGTATCTTTCAAGCTGTTTTTAGAATATTTGATCTACAGAAGGCTATTAATGAAAAATTTTCAATTGCAAAAGTTTCATTACTCTTATTGTGAATTAAATTTATCCTCCTAAATAATGGAATTTGTTACTTGTTAAAGTGATGTTCAAACATTTCAAAGTAGCTCATTACAGAGCAGAAAAGGTATCATATGACTTCAATGAACAATCATGAAATATCAAAGAGAGCATAAGGCTCAAGTGACCAATTTACAAAAAAACAGACAAATTTGTTTACAGTCACTTTTTTCCTACTCTCCTACCTACAAATACCGTGCTTGTTAATTTATTTATTGCACACTATAATATTGAATAGTATAATGTCAGTACAGAATACTTCTATAAACTTAATAATCTTGTTTAACAGATTAACATTTAGCTATGAAAAGTAATTTGTCTATACATACAGAAATTTCATTTAAAAAACAAGTAGAGCTGGACTGCCATGGATTTTACACTACAGAATTATGAAGATGTTGAAGTCTTCAATGCTGTTTGCTTAGCACCGCATCTTCATTATATCCAATACTGTTAAAAGCAAGTTCTGCTCTCTAATTAAGTTTCATCCTTGGCTGTCCCATTGCTTTTGCTCATGGCTACATACCAATTTGATTACTATAAAGAATCTTGTATTGATTCTAAAAAGTTGACAATTTGCCTAATGGAGGGCAAAAATAATTTGCAACTGTGACTTCCCTTCCTTTCCAAAGTGTGCCTCTACAGAATTTGCAGATGATGTATGAGCAGTGCACATTAGGTTCAGAATGAAAACATTTGTCAGCCAGATATCTAATGGCCCATTTCACAGTGAATAGATGATGTTTGAAATATGCCAATTTTCATGGGTATTTTAATTACAGCTTTGATTGGTATGGTTTAGTTTACTTCATATATTTACCTAACAGGTACAAAAAGCCTGAAATCTTCTTTACTCTCATATTTACCTTGCAAAGTTTAAATTTGTGGAAGCTAATCAAATGTATTTCCTTTTCAATGAGATTGAGAACTAAAAGGTTGTAACTACAGCACCTAAAATTTGAAATACTAGACTGAATTGAATAACTAAAATCAAAGGACTGGATTAAATGCAGAAAAAAATAAACAAATTTTCTTTCACCTGTTTAGAAAGGTAGACTCACTCATCAGCTACCCAATGCAAATATAAGCCAGCATCCATTTAGTTTTCAGCACTACTGACTACTATATTAAAAAACCCACACCTCTATTCTAGTTTCATTTTTCCACACATTTTTATACATAAAGAGGATTTTAAATGAATTCAACACTACTGTAGAATTTCCTAGATTGGATATTATTTATTAATTTCTGAAAGCAGTATGCTGAAAAAAGTGTTTTTAGAGAGATAAGAAGGGAATTTACAGCCCTTCCCCAACTGAGCACAATTAAGCTGCTATGTTGCTTAAGCAAATTTAAAATCTCAGCATTTGTTTCATTATCTTTGAAGTATCTTCACAAAGATTCAACTATTTTTGTTTCTCTCTGCCTTACAAAAAACGTTTAGAAAATGGAAACACAGGCAGAGGTTTCATGTTGTGTTAGATGCTGTCAAAGAGGTCTCTTTTTCTCTCCCTTTCTCTGTTGTTTCCAGAGATCCTTCTCTCCATTCGCCTTTGTTTGCTAAAGTAGCTTACTGACTGTAATAAAGGGAGCCCAAGTGTCAGCTTGAGACTGCCATGAAAACTAACATTCACATAAACCATTTTTTCCACTTTTGTTAAGCTCCTTATCAAAAGAACTCTCCATCTCTCTCGCTCTCTTTTACTCTCTCTCGTCTTCTGTCCTTTTTAGGATATCTTTCTAATTTTATTGAGACTCCTCTGTTAAGGTACAGCACTATAGTTCAGTAACTATAGGAAAGTGAACCCAAAAGAGCCAGCTTGAGACTACCACAAACCATTCTCACTTCTTATGTTAACATTTCATCTCAAAGGACTCTTTTCTCTCTCTGTCAGTTGCAAGGCATCTCTTTGTCTCTATTGTGCTTACTGCGCTAAGGTGCCTCATTGACTGGAGTGAAGTGAACTCAAGCGTGCCAACTTAAGGCTGGCACACATTTTTTAATTTGGTTGAAGTTGACAGCCTAAAGGACTCAGTTTCGGAGCAGCAATGCTCCTCTCCTCCCCCACCTCATGCCCACTCCACTAAGGTAACTCCAAGATATATTTGCTTTATTAATATTTTCTATATTATGTATCAAATCTGACAGAATTTAATCAATCATAATCCTGTAGATCATTAAAAGATACTCCTTTTATTCCTCACACCTTGGACAGAACATGGGATACTGAAATATGAATACCAAATTGCCAAACATACACAGTGCTATACTTGCCAAAAAGCTTAGAAGAACTTAGAAGTAAAGCCTGCTTGAAAAAGAAATATCTCTGAAAATTAGAGACTGGGAAAAAATTTTTAAATAAACATCTAAACTCTCCACCTTAGCCTATGAAGTTTCATGCCAACTGAAATAATAAATATAGATTTCTAAACTAAGTCCTAATCACTTTGGTTTGCCCTTTTTGTAATACCTCTCATTCCCTTGAGGATATATTTTGGTGACAATCTAATGATTAAATTAAAAAAACAACGATTATTAAATTAATTATGGCAACCAAACTTATATCCCTGAGTGGAAGGATGCAAGTTGAAAGACAAGAACCAAAACTAACTAAACTGGAAATTCCCTGGACCGAATTTAAGTCAGCTGCTGTCAGCACTTAGAACTAGCAAGCCTTTGGTACCTGAAGGTTTTACTGGAATAAAAAACCCAGAAGAATCCAGTGTGCAACATTTTCCATCTTTTTTGTTTGTTCGTTTCCAGTGGTGTCCTTCACTTACTTTCTATGTCTTTCACAATTCCTGACAATATTTAGTTAGCTCAATTTAACATTCTTATCTCTCTTCTGTATTGCTTAAATTAAGTCATGTAGTTTTGAATTGGAAAACCAAAATAGACATTTTTGATAACTCAATATATCCTTCAGTTTTTCACAGCCAAAACCCTACACTTTGCAGCACAGAAAATCTGTATGTCTTAAACTCAGAATGTAGTAAAAGAAAAAAAAACCTTGTTCATTTTTGCACAAATCAGATTCATAATGAAGTTACCCAGAAAGATCTGTGCTACTTATTTTCTATTTTTCCTTGTTAAATATCTATGGATCACACTAGAATTTCAGGAACATGCCTATAATTGACAAAACCCACTCCAAGTAACAAGTGATCTTAAAAACATGCCCATTAATTGTGAACACAGCAGGAATCTTACATAGATGTTGTACAAGCTTTCACATACAGTTTGTCTCTAAAATTAAAATAAAGAAACAAACAAAACAAAAAACCCAAACCAAAGATCCAAACAAAAAACCCAAACAAAAATCCCAAAGAATCCTACAAAAGTAACCAGAAACGCCCAGAAAAAAAAACCCAAACAAACCAAAAAACCCAACAAACCATAACCAACACCTTTTTTAAAAACCCCTAGCTGCTGGAGAAAATACAAAAATGTTGTGATTTCAGGGCACACAAAATTTAATACCACACCCTGTCCATTATACCAAAACACAGCATTGACTGTAGAACTCATTTTACTTCTGACATTGCCAGTAAAAGCCTTAATCTTGGTTGCTAGACTTGGGGTCTTTCCAGCTCCTGAATATACTGCTGTGCAACAGTGCCAGGTTCACTGAACATCACCCCAAGACAGCAGCATTCAAAAAAGTAGGTCCTTCCATATCAAAAGGGCTTTATTTTTCCATAGTGCATTTGGGATTCACTCTATTTCTGTTGTTTCTGAAACTTTAAAATTCAGTCAAGTCTATACACTTTTAGTTTTACATCGCCACAGTTAAGAGATGGAAAACATGCAATTTACCCTACAGGAAAAGTATCAGGAAAAAGGTGTAAGTTTAGAGGACAGAAGCTAAAAATTAATAAGAGAAGGGAATAAATATGGACCGTAAACTTCAGAAAGCTCGATTTTCACACCATGCTCTAATTGAAAACACTCTTTGACATATCAGTGCTTATTAACAAAATGAAGTACTACAAGTTCCTGAACAGTCAAGGTCAGGGATGTGCAAAAAAGCAAACAAAACCCAAGAACACCCACACCCAGTCATGACCAAATAGTGAATAACAACAGGGCCGGTGATGATTTAGTAGAAAATCTAACATGAACCAGGTACACAAAAACATATGTTTTAGCATAGAATTTCAAGACTGTAGCTAATGTTGCAAAGAACCACTTGCAAATAGTAAATGAACTGTAAAAAACTCACATCACATTTTATCTCAATATTTCATTAATTTCAATAATTGGTTTAACTCTATTTCTTATATGATTATCAAAATACCCAAGTCTTCAGGAAATTCTTTAAAATAAATAAATAAATAAGAATCACAATTTCTGTTTGGTCCATGGGCATTCTGCTATTGCCCTTGGTAGACTTACATTTTCATTAGTGCTTTTGGAAGACTGTTAGAAGCAGAGACAGGTGTTTTCTGATTTTGGAGTAAAGGAATATTTACTTCACATTGCACCAGCATAAAAGCCAAGTTTCACAAGCTGTGACCAGCTAAATGAACTATGGATATTCCTTGTGACAAAGCAAATCAGTCTCCCATGTGAAATGATAGAATGTTCTGTAAGCAATGTCTTGCACAGATTCATAGGACAAGAAGCTTTCTGAGAACTTTCTGGGCCCCCTTTCCTCTTAAAATCAGTTAATAATCTATTATTTGCCAGCAGGAAACTAAACAAGATGTTAAAATGCTCTAAGCCTGCAAACCTGTCTCTGGCAAACAGCAAAATAAATACAACTGGCCAATTTCAATCCAAAAACTTTGGCAGTTTTTCAAAGAAAAACTGGAAAGAAGTGAGACACAGTACTCTGCGAGGCCTCATGTGACTGAATATTCTCTAAACAAAAGCACTTCAATGCATCCCCAATCAGAGTCATACCAGCTGTTGTTCTTCCTGCACTTATTCTCTGCAGCAGAAAAGAAGATAAAAATCATACTGCTTGGNTTTGCAACTGGGAGTGCTTGTGCTCTTTTTGTTCTATATTAAATATTTTAAATTAATTTATTCATATTATGTTATTAATTGAATAAAATGTTATTTTTAATACTTTTTATACATGTTGCATTAAGTTTTAGGCCTTGAAAAACTAAAGCTAAATCATTTTAAGACACCATTATACACTATTTCCAATCCAAATTATTTAAGTCCTAATGGTAGAAAAACCTCTACATCCTCCACAAAGATTAAAAGATTGCACAGTGTTTTCACAACAGAAATATTTGGTGAGACAGCTTTTAACACATAGCTACCAGAATATACAGCATCCAAAGGCTTTGTGTTNAAAAAAAAAAAAAAAACTAAACAGGCAAAACAACACACATCAGAAAAAGAAAGGGATATTAATGGGCTATTTCAAGAAGAAAAATTTTCTTTTCAGAGGGCATTTTAATACTCTCATAAAAAACAGCCATGATGATGATGATGCCATAAAAAATAAAACTGTATCAAGGTAGGACTTTCGTTTCTTTTTGACTAATGCAATTTTACCAGATTTGTTAAAGTTCTGAGCACTTCAAGAAACAACAGAAAGACACATTAACTCTGCAGTAGTTCATAGAAACTTTCTATGAGATAGAAAATGTATTCATGTTGAAAATATTGAGTCACTAAGCCCTCAGCCTGCATTCCAAAAGTCTACCAGAAACATTTCAATCAAGAAGTGACTGTGACAGCCAGGCCATTCGGGCTAAAAAGCGTTGTGCAGAATTATGCCGGGTGAATCTAGTGCCCTCTAAATGACCTCGTATTACGGCCATGGCATTAAGCCATGAAGAAACCTGTAAGTAAGACGAATAATTTTTCTTCCCTTAAAAATAAAATTTAAAAAATAGGAAAGGGAAAACTCCCAAGTTCCTAGTAAGAATGCTAAATTACCCCTCTCCCTATGGAATGCTTCACTTTCATTTCCAAGTAGCAGTAAGCCTATTGACCCCCACTGTGTTATCCTTTTCACTGCTCTTACAGTACTTTCTTTAATCTCTTGGATCAAAGATTGGTCAATAAAAATCATCTCTGCTTTTGTGGGGAGCAAACAAACTTCACCGAGACCTATGATAATTTTAAATCTTCGCTAAAATCACTAAGAAACAAAACAAAACAAAAAAAACTAAACAAAACACCACACCACATATATGTTGATGTGGACTTTGCAACTGGGAGTGCTTGTGCTCTTTTTGTTCTATATTAAATATTTTAAATTAATTTATTCATATTATGTTATTAATTGAATAAAATGTTATTTTTAATACTTTTTATACATGTTGCATTAAGTTTTAGGCCTTGAAAAACTAAAGCTAAATCATTTTAAGACACCATTATACACTATTTCCAATCCAAATTATTTAAGTCNGTTACACCTTTGTGTACACATCAAATCTAACAAGAATCTGAGCCAAGGGGGAAAAAAAAAAAGTAAAAACAAAATAAAAACAAATGTCCTAGTAGAATTTTTGTGCTGTGGAAAAAAGAAAGCCAATACTAAACCCAAACATCCAGAGGTATTATCTCCATGCTACATTACCTTACAACTTAAGTCATTTTAAAATTCTTTTTCAACTTTAACCTATGCCTCCTGTGTAGAGCATCCGTATCCTGACCTTATTATTCAGAGTGTTTCCCATATCCTGTCATCTAAACTGAAAGGAAGTGACTTCTGTTTAGCTGAAACTCCTTGAAGTCACTCATTATCCCTGATTGCTGCATCTTCATCTACTCTGGGCTCCCTGATGTGTGCCGAGCATTTCCCTCTTCCCGAGTCTCAAAAAACCACAGACAGTGGATGGTTCTTTTGATCTGGCTGTGACACAGGTACCACTTTGAATGTGTTCACCAGGTCCCCCAAGACAGTGCTTGAATGTCTTGACATTACTTACAGCATGCTTTTTGACAATTTCTTGCTATCACAATTTTATTGTCACCTCCAAACTGCCCTCTTCCTTCCCTTAGGAGTTGTTCAAACCCACATTGCTACCAAGAAGTCTCCCCACTTCACCAACTGTATTTGCCTGGCCCTCAGGACAGGTGGTCTGCAAAGCTGCTGAGAGATCCATGGTCAAGCATTCCTCACAGAATCACCAGTAAAACTCTAGTTGAAAACAACATATGTATGTGCCCAGAACATTTTAGTCATGATAACAGAGAATTTCCATCATTTTGGGCTACATCTTTCAAAGCAGAGATCCTAAACTTGGATCTTCAGTTCAGGCAGGCTTAAACCAAGTCTTAACTCTGCTATAAATAACATCCTTATTTAGTAAAAATTTCCTACTTTATTTTATAACTCAATGCCATTTTTTAGGTCATGTTGAAAATGGATCAGAAGATTCAAAGGTGAATGGGAAGGTTTTCTTATTTTTTCTATATGGCACCTTGTATGCACTCTGAAGTGATGTAAAATAACACACCAGGCTAAATACCACCCATAATTACTGAACTATAATTATTTCCTTGCACATTTATTGGGAGGTCAGGAGTTATTCTACTAGAGATTTTGAAAAAAAAAAATAGGCCCTCGCTTCCAAATGCAGATCACTGAATTCCTGATGCCAAGGCTGAGAGAACAGTTAGTGTCCCCACACCCTAACACCATGTCAAAGATTATGGAGATGCACTTAGCATATCAGTATGGACCCTCTAGTCCCAGGGAGAACAAAAGATGTTTGGAAGACAGATAAAGCTTAGGTGAANAAACAAAACAAAACAAAAAAAACTAAACAAAACACCACACCACATATATGTTGATGTGGACTTTGCAACTGGGAGTGCTTGTGCTCTTTTTGTTCNCCTGTGTAGAGCATCCGTATCCTGACCTTATTATTCAGAGTGTTTCCCATATCCTGTCATCTAAACTGAAAGGAAGTGACTTCTGTTTAGCTGAAACTCCTTGAAGTCACTCATTATCCCTGATTGCTGCATCTTCATCTACTCTGGGCTCCCTGATGTGTGCCGAGCATTTCCCTCTTCCCGAGTCTCAAAAAACCACAGACAGTGGATGGTTCTTTTGATCTGGCTGTGACACAGGTACCACTTTGAATGTGTTCACCAGGTCCCCCAAGACAGTGCTTGAATGTCTTGACATTACTTACAGCATGCTTTTTGACAATTTCTTGCTATCACAATTTTATTGTCACCTCCAAACTGCCCTCTTCCTTCCCTTAGGAGTTGTTCAAACCCACATTGCTACCAAGAAGTCTCCCCACTTCACCAACTGTATTTGCCTGGCCCTCAGGACAGGTGGTCTGCAAAGCTGCTGAGAGATCCATGGTCAAGCATTCCTCACAGAATCACCAGTAAAACTCTAGTTGAAAACAACATATGTATGTGCCCAGAACATTTTAGTCATGATAACAGAGAATTTCCATCATTTTGGGCTACATCTTTCAAAGCAGAGATCCTAAACTTGGATCTTCAGTTCAGGCAGGCTTAAACCAAGTCTTAACTCTGCTATAAATAACATCCTTATTTAGTAAAAATTTCCTACTTTATTTTATAACTCAATGCCATTTTTTAGGTCATGTTGAAAATGGATCAGAAGATTCAAAGGTGAATGGGAAGGTTTTCTTATTTTTTCTATATGGCACCTTGTATGCACTCTGAAGTGATGTAAAATAACACACCAGGCTAAATACCACCCATAATTACTGAACTATAATTATTTCCTTGCACATTTATTGGGAGGTCAGGAGTTATTCTACTAGAGATTTTGAAAAAAAAAAATAGGCCCTCGCTTCCAAATGCAGA
This sequence comes from Leptocoma aspasia, assembly GCA_013399835.1. NCBI lineage: Eukaryota > Metazoa > Chordata > Aves > Passeriformes > Nectariniidae > Leptocoma > Leptocoma aspasia. Next base: position 677,713 of record VXAX01004843.1, on the reverse strand, counting down.
TCACTGAATTCCTGATGCCAAGGCTGAGAGAACAGTTAGTGTCCCCACACCCTAACACCATGTCAAAGATTATGGAGATGCACTTAGCATATCAGTATGGACCCTCTAGTCCCAGGGAGAACAAAAGATGTTTGGAAGACAGATAAAGCTTAGGTGAATCAAAAATAGCCTAAAAAAAAAAAAAGGGCAACCTTGCATTTACTGCATGAACAAATTCCCCATTATTTTACTTAAAGCTTTGAGCATACAAGCAACAGACAGTCCAAACCCTAAACAGTTTTGTCTGTCCCTGCTGACCCTGCCATGACCCCCCATCAGGGAAAACATTTTTTCACTTAGAATATAGATTAAAAAAGTAGTTTTTAAAAAACTTAGGAATGAACAGGTTGTTAGTGAAGAAACGATCTTTTTTCCCTATGATGTAGAAAAGAGCCTGCTGGACGTTTCCACAGTGTCAGTGATATTAGTGCACAGAGAGGCTAACAAAAGGCAGCCATGCTGCCTGCTGCAGCACTAAAAATGGAGAAGATACAGGAAGGTGAAGGGGAAAAAAGGCAGAACAAGCTAATTTCAACATCAACTTTAACAGCAGATTTAGAAATATGAAAGTAGAATTTTATACTTTTATGAAAGGCTAAGCTGACATTGATTCAGTTATATTGTTATAGTAACCACAGAAAAATATTTCTTTGTTTAAAGGGACTTCATCATGATACAAAAAATATAATACATATGCATAGTTTATATATAGTTTTTCCTAAATCTCAGTGCATCTGACACATACATCACATGCAGCATCTATTGATACATTCTTGCTGTGAGACCACTTTTAAGATTTCACATATCTGATAATAGTAATTCGTTTAAAATATCATGGTTTTATTGGTTTTGTTAAATAAAACACTCATACTAAAAATGGATACTTCACATAGAAATAGGTTGCTGTTCTCTAAAACTGACTCTAATGTTAGTTGAATATTAATAAAATCCATAAACTATTAGTACATTATAGCTGCCTTGTTCTGAATTACATAGACCTTTTATGTTTATTCCTCAGTGAAAATGCATTTAAAAAAATGAAATCCTCTCTAATTGTGCTCTCTGAAGATAGCTGGTAAAATAATTTCTAGCAGCAATAAATCAATTGTAGTATTAAAACGACCTGCCAGGTGCATCTTCTGCATATCAGACTAATTAAGGGAATGTATTAATTGCAACTATTCATCAACACCACCAATGTTAGATAACCCTTACAATGAATCTTTTTACCGTATTATCCAGCAATGAAACTGCAGTTAGACAAAATATAGGGGATTAAAAAACAAAAAAAAAAATCTTAAACAAAACCTATGCACAGCTCTGTTTATTACTTTGCTCCCAATTCTTTGGTGGTAAAACAATCAAACACAAGAAATCAGAACTATATGTAGATAAGTAGTTTGTACTTAGACACATTTGTATCTCAGGAGAGAGTTTCACAAGGTTTCAAATACTAATGTGGGTTTTTCCCCTCCCCCCAAATCTATATCAGATACAAATTCATATGCATTTTCTGTACCTATGAGCTAAATGTGACCCAAATTTGTATCATCAGGCCTTCACTGGAAATAATAATTTACTTCTGAAAGTAAGCTTAATGGTATCTTCATTATTTTCCCACCAGGATGTATTTATCACTTTATACATTCTTATAAATGCAAATAACAAAACTTCAGTCTACTGGTGTGTATGGTTTGCTGATTCCCCCAGTCTTATTTCCTGGGATAAAAATAAAAACTGTTTTTCAAAAGTATAGACGTTTTTTATTATCACCTTCTGCAAACAAGAATTCTGGATTGCACAGTAACTTCATATATTTCAGACAAAGCAGTGAAAGTTGCAGGATTAAGTAAAACTCCTACAATACCAATTTCTTTGCCATGCTTTTTGTTATAGAAGAACATTAAGAAAGGGCTGCAATTATAGGCAGAGGGGGGAAAAAATCTATGTGTATGAATTCAATTAGCAAAATACACAGAGAGCAATAAATACACAGACCAAATCCAAAACACATGAGGAAAAAATTTCGCCCGCAATATCAAAGTTCACATCCTCTCCCCAGTGTGCTGCAAATGCTCCTATGAGACTGGTTCTCATTGACTCAGTCAACAAGACTTTGTAGGTATTTCTAAATGACCCTGGTGTCTGAGCACTAAAAATAATTAGATACAACTGTGGCTTTTCCATTGCCAATCCTCATTACTATGACCATCATTCTGTCCCAGGTGAACCAGAGATTATAAGTAGCACCTGTAGATTCACAGAAATACATTCTTGTACCTGGATGAAATGTACTTTCTCTTCTGGCTGTATATCCATAGATGGGCAGTGAGATAAGGAAACTGGTCATACTTATAAACCAGCGCTCACACACTTATATTAGAACTATTGGTTTTATTCAAAAGAAGAGGGGCTGGGGAAAACTTCACAAGTCTGGGGCTCCTGTTTGGGCTTCTGTAAAGTTACTCTAAGTTGTTTTTCTGCAGAAAACACAGAGAATTATGCACCTTGTCTCGAAGGTCACAGTACTAGATACTGGCGAAGGTAGCAAGTGAGACTCAGGCATTGGCATCGCAGTGCAGGTGCACTGCTGGCACCTCCCCGGATGACTTTAACACAAGTTGCAGTGGCAGGTGCTGGGGCTCACAGCAGGCAGCCTGTTCAGCACCCACAGCCACACACACCACAGTCAGGATGCTTCTCTTAACATGCATCTCTGCAAACACGCTGCAGTCCTGACCTCCAACACTGCTTATTGTGGGTTTGAATGTTTCGTGAACAGCTACTGCCAAGAATTGTCAAAATAAATGAAATCTAAAAGAAACAGTCCCACAGTGAAAAACACTTGATTCATTTTTATTTATGACTCACAATAAGAATATACAGCTTCCTACTTTTAAAGACTGTCAAATATAGAAATCTTAAAATTATATAGATGCTTCACAATCAGCAATGAATTTTAAAGCCAGTCACCTGTCTCCAGCTTGTGTCAATATGTCTGAAGAAATGCTCTCGATTGCCTTTGGTATTCAAAGAGTTAGAAATAGAAGTTCACAAGTAAGATATTGTTCCTGTCTCTCCCTTCACTACCCAGACTGCTTTCTGATCTTCCTTTTGTCCTCAATCCTTTCCTTATCCCTTTCACCTCTCTTTCTCACTCTCACTCCGTCCCCTTGATCCATCAGACACAGCCAAGCTATCTGACACCAATGCCTTAAAGTAATTTTGGACAGAGGCAAAATGCCCTAGAATCCTTAGTAATCCTCCTCAGATCCATGTACTGAGCCCCAGGTTGGCTCTTTTATAGCCACAAACAGTCTTTCAGCTAGGTAGCCTGGAAACTGAAAGCTGTTTTAGTAACAGAGGAAGGACAACAAGTCCTGAAAGAAAATTAGCTTTCTCAGGAAGAAGGGGGAAAAAAAAATCCACTTTTTTTTTTTTTGAGTGCTAACATTAATATGAGCTGGGATGAATGAACTGATCAATAAACAAAGAAACTCTCTAGCTGTAGTAGGTAAATGGGGGGACAGTCAGTTATGAAGGCAGGATCTGTCCTTTCATTGCAGTTGTATACACTCCACATCCTGGTACAAGACAATGGTTTATAATAACTGGTGGTTCTGTGAATTATTGAAACAACTACAGTGTTCTGTAAGTCCACAGAAAAAAGTCTTTCGCCCTTTACCTTTTCATTCCCTACTGAGTCAAAGTATAGTTTTTGACATACCAGATAGTGGGATTTTTCTTTGTCCTTTTCCTGTACAGCTAAATCGAAAGCCATATGGAATTCAGAGAAGTAAATAAAAAATAAAACACAAAAATCAATAAACTACTGCCAAAACCCTGTGGATCATACTAAAGTCAGTGTTAAGTTGCCTTTCATGACTAAGCAATAATACAGAAAAACTGAAAAGACTGCTTGTACCACAAGAGCTGCTTTCCCCCAGGCTTGGTGTGTACCAGCACTCACACTCCCCTGGTACAAAAGGTAGATTGTAGTGACAAAATGTGGGTCCTAAAGCTATCTCATCTTTGAGAGGAAAAAAATATTTGACAAAATTATTCTTCTCAGTGTGGGAACATAACAGATCCTACTCTTCACAGCCCAATATGAGCCCCTGTCATCTCATGACTTTCTAATCTTTTCATAGAATAAGAGAATCATTTCTGTTGGAATATGCAGATACACTGCATGAGCCAACCCTTCCCAGAAAAAAAAAAAAAAACCCAAACAAAAAAACCCAGTTGAATACAGTTAGGGAAAAATAACACATGATCAAAAGCAATTAAGAATTCTCTCTAAGTTGTAAGTATTTTTACTGAAAGAATGTGGAGATTTTAGGAAAGGAAGATGAAGGAGGAAAAAGAAGGAAAAAGGAAGAAACTTGGGATCCAAAAGCTGCTTCTTTCTTTGAAGGCCCATCAGACTTGGCAAGTAGCAGGACACAGAGCCAGGTATCATGCAGTCACTGTTTTAGGGTAAGGGCTTAATTCTTCTTCAGCTCTGCCTTGTTGTTCTTGTGGTAAATCCCCAGGGACAATGGATGTCAGAAGACTTGTATTAGTCTGACTCTAGCATAATGAGGAGCAGAACCCAACATCGAATTGTAGCAAATACAGTCAAGGCAAACTAACACACCTGTCTGCCAATGACATTAGATTAGATTTTTGCAAGTTAAAAAATGAAAGCTCAGACACTCTCTGCTATTAAAGTTACCAGTCATTTCTAAATCTATTAATTAGTGTTTCTCTGCAACAAAACAAGGAAAAGATGCTGTATGAGAGTTTTTAAGAAAAGAAATAAAGCCAAATCATCACTGAAGGAAGTGTAACATTCCTGTTACTAAGAGCTACAAATACAGACTTGGCCAGCCCCTCTCCTTCCCCCAAAGAAGCAATTTACAACAGTGAGAGAACGTAAGTCAGGGGATCAAACACTAGAGAAGTTTAAAAGCAGGTTTTGGCTGCACTACTGATGCAACCTAATGGGGGCAAGAACAACTTAATGCCACACAAATCCATTTTTCTGGTAGGGCCAGAAGGCTCTGAGACAGCCTGACAGCTGATTCCACCTCTCTGGGATGTCAGTAGGCAATGCTCTTTAGAAAAGCACAGCCCAGACTTAAGAAGCTTTACTCACTCTTACTTCCTCATGATGAATTACAGTATGTGCCACATCAAGAGGCAAAAGACTTTCAGCACTGCCATGTCCAGTTCTCCGAGTATTAAGCTCTTAAAACAGACCAGGGTTTTTTTTTTTATTATAAAACACCTGCTTCTAAATGCTGTTTCTGCTTAAAAATGAAAACAGGAGGAAAAATAAAAATAAAAAGACTAGGCAATATAAGCTCAGCTTACACTACCACAAAAGCCATGAGATTAGACAAGTTCATGGTTTTGGACATTACTGATTTTTGACATATTTAGTCTGGCAATAACAGTTTTTTGAAAACCTAACATGAGGGAGATAATTTTCTATTCATGTCTGTATGCCCCCACAAAATTAATGGAAAAAATCATGAAGAACATGTGAGTTTCAGTTTTGCTTTACTTTGCCAAAAAAGGAATTTTCAAGAAGAAGCTTGACCTTAACTTTTGTCAATGACTGACTACAAAACACATTTTCTTAGTCTGCTTTAACATCAGTCATTAGCTTCTTTCTTCAGTACTGTAGTATCGAAATAAAATTTTACTCACAACTACTCCAGATACCTGCCAATACAAATGCCACATAAGTACTTTATTTCCAAGGGTCAATGCTTTGTGACAGGCCAAAAATCAGGTATCAACATTTTAACTCTTGATTACAGTCTGCTCAGTGAAGATGTACATATGAAGACAGCTACAGTCTTTTGCACACACCAATATATTCTATACACCGTTTTCTTAACAAGGCATTTGGCCTTATACATATTGTCTACAGCAACAGCAGGTCCTCTAAAAAGCAATATCAAAATCCATACCCATAATGCGCAATTTTTCTGATTGTATTGGTACACCAGCTTTCAGTCATTAGCCTCTACCTCAGCTAGAAAAGAAAAAAGCATCCCTCTAAAAACCTATCAATCCTAAAAACATCTCCTCTGAACCACGTTTGTTCCAAAAGATTGTTGTTCTCTTTACTCTACTATTCTTCTATACAGTTATACCTTCAAAGGAGTAGAGGCTTTCCTACAAGGTTTATATTCAGTTTTGACTTTTACTTATGGCAGTGCTTTATTCTTAATATAGCTGTAAAATATACCACATTTTGCCCTATTTTCACTTTTTTATTCTGTAGTTGCTCTTTTTCTCTGAAAAGTGTCATCTTTTGTGGCAGTTTTTTAAACAAATACATGAAGTCTTACAAACTTTTAATTCGTTAAAAAATGCAACCATTAGATCTCACAAACACAAATATAAGCCAACTGTTAATCCAGGAAAAAAAATCTGTTCTTAATAATGAGCCATTATTTAATGCTATTACACAGAGGAAATTTTCTTTTAAAAGCAGTTTATTCAAGCATATTTAAGATGGCTGGACCCATTTAGCAAAACAGCTATCTGTCTTCCACTGCAAAAGTAACTATGAAAAGCTATTGTTCAGGACTTCAGTGGCCTTGCCCAGTGGATGAGACAAGCTGATTTTTGCTGAATCAGGGTCTTAGCTCAATTATACCAATTTTTCTTTTTGGACTTCAGATTTCCTCTTTAAAAAAATAGGAGGGGGTGGTTGTGGTGTTAAGGCAATTTTTTTACCTGTTCAGAAACCCCAGAATATTAGAACCTCTGTCACTTAATTTAAAAAATAAAAAGGATGTGATCTGCCTTTATCAGAAATTTTCATTAGAGTTGCTCTTGTTAAGAGTCATTAGTCTTATAAATAAAATGGAAATGCATAATTTACATGATGAAGAATAATAAGCCAACTAATAGATTAGCAGCATACTTTCTTCCATATGCTAGAAAATATTTACAGCATCATCCTGTATTGTTAATTTTCACTGCTATGGTAATAGAAAATTATCTGCAAAATGGCTCAGTACAAATCCATTCATATTGTTTGTCACTTTAGAGAAAAGTACATCAGAATAATCATGTCATACAACTAAGAGTTCCTATAATGACAAATGCAATTTTGAAATATTCTGGGCCAGAGGTGCTAAGAGATTATGGCAATTTTGGACATCGTATATTTTTTTGTTAAATCCTAAACGACTTCTGGTGCCTGTGTTTCCCAATTCCTACAAAAAAAACCCTTTTTTATTATGAAGAAATTAATATTTTACTAAAGAAAATGTGCACAATGATAATGGCATTAATCGATTTTAGAAACTCTGCTCAACCCAGTATATTCTACTACTAAACCAATATATTGCCAGTGAAGTAAATTATCATTCTCTCAGTACATTTAGTTGACGTGACCCTGTCATTAACAATGTAGCTTCCACGTTAATGTATCACTAGAGACACAGGTATCTCTTCAGTTGTATGTACCCATATACCCATATATTTCGTTCAAACTACACTTAAACATGACTAGGTTTGTATTCCAGCCTTTCATCCTTTCCTTCCTCATTTTTCTCAGTAGACCAAACAACTGAGAATTTCGTATTTCATCTGTTGCAGTGCCTCAATAATTATGATGGAGCTATAAAGGAAATTATACACTCTGCGGATGATTAAATCAGCCTAAACATTCTACTCTCATGATTCATTGTGGCATGAATGAAGACACCATATTCTTAGCCTTATATCTGTCCTGCTAATTTTCCTTAGCTTCATTATTTTTTTTGCCTGGTACTTTTGACCCTTCTTTTGCTCCCCCCTACCCTACCCCCTATCATCTGTCTCTCTCCTTTTTTTCTTCTAATTAGGCCACTTCTGGGTTTTTCTCTTTTTTCCTGTCCTTCTTGCTCCAGGTATACTTCTGTCCCTGCTCTCACCTCTTTTCCACATTATCTCTTTCTAAGTACAATACCAATGCCACAATTTTTTCCCTTTCTGATTTGTGAAACTCATTCTTCCCTCTGTCCCTGCCCAGGCATCCTACCCCCTATGGGGAAAAGCCTGTGCTTTTCCTTTCTCCTCTATTATGAGGTAAGGTCTCTCTTGTATTTCAAGCTCTAAAGTTCACTGAGCTTTTGGGAAGAGAAAACTACAGCTGTACTGAAACAACATAGGTTTGTCCAGAACTACTGCTGTCAATTCAATTCAGTCAGAACCTTTATTCTGAAGTAATAATATAATTGCCCTAATTACTGGAAAATTAGAAACCAAATAAAATAAAAGCACTGTAACAAAAAACACCCCAAAATTCCCCCAAATCAAAACAAAAACCAATCAAAAACCCCAAACCAAACACCACAAAATTACAATCTGCTGGGGAAATACACTTAGAGAAATCCTTTTGCCAGAAATTTCACTGACTGCTTATGCTAGATGGCTGCTTTTTAGAGGATTATAGTACAGTACAACTCAACAGAAATTGCTAGACTTAAGTGATCTATACTGAAGCATCTCTGCTAACAACAAAACTGTACTAACATAATCCAAGTGAAGAACTGGCTCTTCAAGTATATAGTTGTATGATATAACCCTCTTGTGTAATATATACCCTCTACATCTATTCAGTTCAGCTTTTCTGACACCTAATGTTCCAAATCTAGGAGAATTTTATTATATTTTTTTTGTTTGCAGTACTCCATAAAGTGTAAAAAGACTAAATAAAGGGACGATCAATTGGCAGTCATTTGCCAAGACCTTAGATAAAAGCACAGCAAGGAAGAAATGCCATAATTGTATATTCTGTCTCATACTTGGTCTGTCTTGAAGTACATTGCATTAAGGTTCTTGTAACATTATCAGTACTTACACTCTTTTGTAAGACAAAATTACACACCTGTACAATGCACCTTACTAAACACCTTCTTTTCTTTGCTACTAAATGTAGGCACTTCTATAAATCTTTCCTGATTTGGGTTCTACATTTTGTCTTGTAGCCTTCTCATTTATATTTTATAAAGCCAGTCCTATTTCTATTCCCGTATTAAGCATATTATCTTCTCTCTATACATCTTTTCTGCAGAACATCCACTGATACAAAACCCTCTATTTCATTATATCTTGCTAAAAAAGAAAAAAGGGACAAGAATATTTCTCTGGCAAATTAAGTTATCATAAATCACTATTAGATTAATGAAGTCTTTTAAATGTTGCCTTTAGGCAAAACAAAAAGAAAGCTAAAGGAAGAAGTTTAGAAATAGGCTTTTGCAAAATAATCTGTAAAGTCAAACAGAGTTTTGTTGGATTAATCACTCCACAATTTGGTAAATTTTTCTTCTTTGGTTGACTAAAAATATTTTACTGTGCAATATTAGGTATACATCAATATATTCAAACATAAGTGGCGAGTTCTCAAAACTGTCAAACACCTTAAGAAGTCATAACTATCACATGGAATCCTTTAGAAGGCGGTTACTCATTCCCAAGGCACAGAAGGCTGATTTGAGCATTTACTTTTTGGCATCCAATGTTAGAAGTTTTGAAGTGTAGAAATTATGGTAAAGTTCACAGAGAAGACATACATATGAATAAATATATTAATGACCACATAAAAACCATTGCAGTCAATATAGGTTTGCCACTCTTCTGCAGAAAAATAGCTGAAAGCAATTCAGATGAGTTAAACTGCAAAACGTGAGAAAGAGTGAGGACTCCAGACTTTGCTAACAAATTGGTTAAGTCACCATAGCATGAATCAAGAAAAAAAATCTAACACACATATTCTGGAAGCTTTTTATTAAAGAATGAGAATTAAATGCATAGACTGCTTGACTGCTTCTGAATGGTATGAACAGGATTAATTTTTGCAATCACCTCTAGATTAGAAGCAGAATTTGAATCTTGCATCACAGTGGTCAGGTTGATGCAATTCTACTGCCCATGTTAAAAAAACTCCTTAGGAAGCACAAACTCTATAAAAAAAATATATATTCCATTCACTGCAACTATATTTTTTAGAGTCACTTTAAGATAAATAATGCTGTGATAAGAGGAAAAAAAGCATTAGCACTAGCATTTTAGTAAAACTATTTTATTCTGAGAAGTTCTGCAGAAATCACACTATGCTGGTGATATTTAATTGTAACATAAAAATTAAACACCATTTACTTGGTATAAAATTGGGATAGTATGTAAATTAAGTAAGTTTCAATTCATGTCTTCTTACTCACATCTGTTGGCAGTTTAAATAGTTTTAGTGCCATTAATTGTTATAAAAGTGCAAGATTTGCTGTATGCTTGCCACTTAGGACCAAAGGCACAAAAGTCTAATTGAACTAAGTAATTAGTAATTTGTCATTTCCTATTGTCAGCAATTACTTTCCATTAGAAATCCTCACTGAAAATTCTAATTTGAAGTGAGGTTTGCATTTTATTGCTGTCCATCCAAATTAGTTTAAAATTGACAGCTACATTTTCATTTAAAAATTTAAAGATATTAAATATGCTTGAAGACACTGAGACATATTGTACCCCATGTGTAGTTGTGATAACTGGACTCAGAATGAGACGCAAAATCCAAAACATTTCTTTCTTTTCTTCAATTACAAAGTATATACCAGCTTTACATAGTAGGCCACATCAAACTCTTGCTCATGTGAATAGCGCCCTTAATTGGCAATTTAAATGGGTAACACAAACACAGTATGACACACAAAATTCCATAAGGATTCATTGGATTTCTTACTCACTTTTATACAAGGAACCAGATATATATATTGAAAATGCACATAAGAGCAATGGAAGTGAGTATTTTCATGCTTTGTCCTACAGGCTTTTCCCTGTGGTTTTACTGCAAAAAAATTTCATTTGTTATTTTGCAGACTTGTTAAAGCAATCAGCAGCGTTCAGTTATGAATGCTCATCGTGCAACACGAGGCTGTGTTTGGGAGGGCAGGAGTTCTGCAGGTTTCTTGGAAATGCACAGGGCTGATTAGCCATGAGGAGGTGGAGATTTATAATTAAGATGTGTCAAATGGGTACGCACATCATTTCAGGGCTCATAAGATGGAACTGCCTAGCTAGAAGCAACTTAGTGCCTGGTGAAATGCTTCTGCTGCCCAGTACAACCCAGTCCTGAAGCTAGGGGACAACTTGATGTGCCAAGAGGCAAACTGGTTCAACTTTCTTGGCAGAAAGTCAAAACTAATAATAGCATAAATTCATCACTGTCCCGGAGATCTTTTGTAAGCAAGTTACAAACCTGAACACAAAGAGCACAGAGGTTTATTTTTTTAATGTGAAAAATGCTCAGACCCTGAAATAAGATCATGCTTAGCTCCAGCTGACAAGCATTTCAGCATAAAGCTAACAGTTTAGCAGAGGTTCATAGTAAACGTGCTCAGAAGATACCAGCTGGGCATCTGTTGCTATCCACCTGTAAGTCAGTCAGTCTCTCAAAGTCACATGCAGAACATAAGAATCTATGATAAGTTCTCACCATAAAATGGGGGAAGGAATTTGATGCTTAAGTAGTTGTATTAATTTATGGAACCAGAAGACAACAGAATTGCACCATTTTTTTTGTCTAATAATGGACAGTTACTGAAATGTATTATCAAGCCCATCTGCACTTCAACTGCAGTAGTATACTATAGTATACTGCTGTCTTCCTTTACTTAGATTGTGATACAATAATTTACCTTTGCATCTTGCAATGATGATGAATTTCCCTTAAATGGGTATTCTACATTCATATTTCCTGAAAGCATACACCTTTTACCGAAATTCTCTCTTATAAGTGGTTAATACACATCGCAGATAACTAGCGCTCTAGATTAAGTGCACATTAATCACTGTTAACTTGGAACATAATTCCTATGAATACACATACCCACATGCTTACAGAAAGTTCATCACAATTAATGCTGTGATAGACAAAAGTGACTATGTCTAATGATTTGTCACTAAAAATAACAGGCATTGTCCACAATGCTTTCATAGCTGGAGTAGACAGTATCAGGGAACCTCAAACAGACAGTATCCTAACCCTCTTTTCTTAAACTAATTTAATAGATTTGTTACCCTTTTAGGGAAGAAAAATATTTAAAAGAAAAACCAAAACACCAGAAAAACAAACAAACAAACAAACCAACCAACCCCAAAACACACACATACAAAAAACCCCCCCCCACAAAACCAAAAAGCCACACCAGAAGGGGAAAATGTCATCTGCCCTCAACACAAGCCCTCTGGACTGGCAGAACAGAGGACAACACCCCCCCACACACACACTCCACTGCAATCAGTTCTGCTTCATACTGTATTGGTAGGAGCTGATAATAATTAGATGTTTGATATATATTTAAAAAAACCCTGAATCAAATGCAAAGATTGTTTCCTAATTATGTGATTCCTACCATGGGGTGTTCAAAGCTAAGGTTTAGGAGATATTTTCAGAATAATAAAGATAGTGAGTATATTGCAAACCATTATTCTGCCATTTCTGCAGCTGTTTAATTGCCAATAAGGCACTGGACAAAACAGAATTAAATTAAAAGTTCAATAAACACAGATCAATATTCTTGTAAATACTAAGTCTATAAAATGATCTCTTTAAATGTAGTTATACTACAGGTACCATGTAGATAATCTGCATTTGAATTTTATGTGCTGCTTAAAGTCTAGTTACATTTCTTCCCAGTAAAAACATTTTTAAATCTAGGAATGCTGTCAAAAAAGAAAAAAATATTATAAACCTTTTTTTATTCTTAAACTGTTGCTGTGCTCTGATTTCACATTAGCTCACAATCAGCTGAATAACGAAGTCATCTTCTGTCTAACATGTAAATAAATCATCAGCTTCAGTTACTTTACCACTAGCTGTTTGTCATTCAGAAAAATAATGGTTAATCAATGACTAATCAATGAAGATGTGTAACGTATTAGTTTGCAGTCCTTCATCATCCTATTTTCCTCAATTGCCTGGGGGTTTGTGTTCAGTACTTACAGAATCGATTACAATTGTGAGTGATCATTCAGCTCATGTTGAGAGCTGTCAGCTGGGCTTTCTGCTAGGAGTTTTCACCCTCCTGTTTAATACAAGATGCTAATATTTAGCTGCATCTGACAAGCCAGATACTGTAGCAGAAAATTTTATAAGAAGTGCTTAAGTAACTAATTGCAACACTACATGTCACTTGATGAAACTAAACTTTTCCTGACTTCACAATAATCATAAGCATTACTGCCTTGCTGTGGAAAATTAAAGGAAAATAGCTGTCTGCTTGAGTCTGATCATGCCTGCAGGGAAGGCCCAAGAAAGGCAACTGACAATGATGCCTTTGTGCATAACTGCAGGGGAAACACCGATAATTCTTCAATTCTCATATAAACTGACATTCTTCCCCATATGACATTCATGTGTGCACTTAATTTCCTACGAGAGACACTAGAAAAGTTGGACCCTCAGACTTTTGGTACACAACAACATAAATGAATAACAAAGGTTTCTATAACGAAAGTCATGTTTCACTGCTTGACAAGACTATTTGCTTTGAAGCAGATTTAAGCTTGTCACCAACATGAGGAGAAAAGATTGGGTGTTGTTCCCACACACACACACCAAATATATTACTGTCAATGTATAGGTTTATTCACTTTAATTATTGTTTTCATACTTCTCTCAGAAAACGCATGTCAGTGGTAGTCAGAGAGTGTGATGGTGGAAACTAATAATTGTTAATGTATTTCATTAAATATTTAGAGCTGAGCGGTATCGATTAAAGCGGCAATACGGAGGGGCGCAGCTGGAGCAGTTCGAGCTCCAACAGCTCCCTCTTGTGATGGAAGGGCCAAAGCTCCCTTGCTCAAACTGAGCAAACATTCGGGTGTCAGGCTAAGTTCACCGGCACTCCTTCTATACACAATACTAACAAAAAGAGTGAAAGAGACGTAGCCTGAGCTGCAAACAGCGCTAATATATATATTTTTTTTTTTACACAAAACATTAGAATTTAGTTCAATAATCGTTTATTATACAAATTTAATCGAGAGAATAAAGAGTCATTTCTCCACTAATTTAAGGAATATAAGTCACCTAAAAATTATTTTGATAGTGTAGGGGTTTGTTAAGTTACCTTATTTTTATAGCTAATTTGGTAGATAGGGAAGACAGCTACTGATTTCAGGAAATAAGCACATCTCCACCAAAGAGACCTAAAGCTGCACTTATACCCATAGAACTGAAAATAATCAGTGCCTGGTTTTTACGTAGTGCATAAAAACAATCCTAAATACATCCTCTAACTAAAAACAAATAGTAGCACACAAAAAATAGGCTACAAAGCAACATTTTCTACCTTGTTACAGAAAAGAACATTCTCAGAATTAAATCTTATTTTGTTTCTATGTTTTTGTCCCTGATCTGTATTGAGAATAAAATTACCTTTTGCAAATGAATAGATATTCCAGAACTTTTTTGGTTTATAAACAGAATGATAGAAAACACTGATTTCTAGCATGACCAGAGAAATCGCTGATGTATTGCCTAACAGTGCATCCAGCAAAAATAAACTAAATTTGCTAGTAGTTACACGACTAGTACTAAACCAATAAAAATATAAGGCCTAGAAATTATAAGTAGAAATAATCTCCCTACAATCAAATAACAAGTAAATATTGTAAAGGATTAAACACAATACTTGTAAACACACAACACTCATTGTATTTTGTAGACAGTTGGAAGAAACGGTGTTTAAAGATCACTTGACCAAGGATCTGCCCCCAAGAATCTGAATGAAATAAAATATTGTAGCTTGGTTATTTCTCCCCTAAAGCTTCCTATAAGTACACAGAAATATTTAGATATGGTCAATTCATCTTAGCAAGATCTTGAACACTCAGCCGAGCTCTCACCCCTTCAGAATGACAACATAAATAATTGCTCTGAAATTGCAAAGTGAAGGAAACAGCACTTTAAACCATGGATGGTATTCTTAGTCCACACTCCTTTTTGTTTCTCATTTCTTAAATTCCTGCAGAGATTCAAAAAGCACAAATAGGCAAAACACGTCCACTCCCTCTTAGTTATTTGGTGTCTACAGAATAGCCCCATTTTATTAAGCTGTTGAATTGGGAAAAAAGTACTCATCTGCTTATATGAAATTCATACTCTGAATTACCTTCTTTGGTCACCTGACATTTTTTCGTTTGGTCTGGAAGCCCCCAGTTCACTGCGCTGCTATTAACAATAACAGCCAGTGTATAGTGGCTATGTGTGAATAAGTATTCTCATTAATGACTTTGTAAGTCATGCTGACATTACATTAAAATGTATTTCTAACAAACTTTTCTTGAGCAAAATTGCTAGTCTTCATCTTTAAATTGAAACCTTTACACCAAAACATCTACACAATCATATTACATAAGACAAAAAAATGCTAATTTTATCCAAAAAATTGATAAGCCTTATGAACTATGATATGATTCCCGATGCACAGAACATTTTTCTTTCTTTTTCTTAAGATATAATCATCAAAACAATGACAAATGAAAGACTCAGAAAAGGTTATGACTTGACAAAGTAACATTTTTAAAACTTGGACACCAATCAAATTGGTATAAGCATCAGTGATGCAACACTTTCTGACACTAAAGTCTTTACCACTGTCTAAAACATATAGAATAGCCTATTGTGATTGCTTAATGTCAACTTCTGTTCATAAACTCTTTCATAAAAGTGAAACAGGGAAAAATGATTTAAAGCAGTTCAATTTGTCTATTTACCTTAATCTCTAACTATTCCCATATGTCTTAGATACATGATGTATGACATGCCATAAACCAATTTTTCAAAGATCTACAAGACAGAAAAAAGTCAGGCTCCTAACATTTTAAGCACTGAACTTTCATAGACAGCTGGCAAAACAAAACACTTCTAGGCTTCAGAAAAAGCTGAAAGGTTTTATTTGCATCTCTTAAATAAGATACAGTTAAAATATTTCATCATACACACAACCTCAAGGGCGGAAGGTCTTCTTAAAAATCTGAATTAAACCAAAAAGTTGATGGATGATATTTTAATAGGACAAGTAGACTTTTATTTAAGAGGCAAATGATAGAGCTGTGTGCTCATTTTTGAAAGCCAGCCTGTGACACTGAGGATTAAAAATCACAAGTGGTGTAATCTCACTTCATGGTCATATGAATGCCTAACTCAAGGCATTAAGTGCAGTGACTTTTTCCAAGTATTTATTAGCAATGCTCACTTTAATATGCATCAGTCCAAAGCACAGGGTGAGGCAGCACACATTTAGCAAGATTTTCACTGGCAATTTAGAAAACAAGAAACACACTGCAAAATAAAAGTGTCTGTCTGACTTACCTAGAATAGGCAGTAGACTAGGGGAAGGTGATGTGTCAATTAGCAGGAAGTTTTGTTGCATCCAAGTTGCAGCATGGGATCCATTTGGGCATAGGGAATAGGCAGAGTCCCAGGTGGGATTATTAAGAAAATTAACACTGCCAGTCTAAAAAAAAAATTTTAAATAAAAACAGAGAAAAGAAGTTACATAGATTGAAACAAGTTTAGTTTTATATAATAAAATTAATTTATAATCCTGTGTAAAACCTATAATATTCAATTTATATTTTTAAAATTGCATGCACACTTTTTGTTTCAATTTGAAATATTTAAATAAACATCTATGTTAAAAGGCAGAAAGGTTTCTCGTATCAAGACAGTTTCTCATCAACAGGAGCTAAAGCTTTTCAGGAAGTCTAGAAACACATTTTCTATAATTTGATATTGTTATGCATTTCAAAAACATTTGGGATCAGGAAGAGGTACCTGACAATGAAGAAGAGTGTGTATAAATTTTCTAAGACTGTAGTTTCAGAAACTTCATTGTCATTAAATATGTTTATGCTAAAAAAGACCAAGAAGGTTGTATATAGAAATAGAGGAAAAAAAAAAAAACATGAATACCTCAAATTTACAGTTATAGACAAAGAAAAATAGTTTTAATCCAGAATATAAACTTGTATAAATATATTATAAATCATAGGATTAAAATGGCTGGTTTTAAACTTCAAATAAGATTGAGAAACAGACTGCAGATCATGTATACACTGTAGGGTCAATGCTGTATTGAATTTCTAGACCATTTTCAGACTACCTTCTGGCAATGGAAGCATTTTGACCACTGACACTTCCTATGGGTATATCTGACTATCCTGGTACAATGCACCATTCCCCATTATTGAATCTACAACAAACTGCTGTAGGTTATTCATTGATTGAGTGTTTAAGTATATTCTTTGGGAGCAAATGGAGAACAAAATCTGTAAACAATCACACACAAAATCAGCGGAATTCTTCACTAGGACATGGTTTTCAGTTTCAGCACTTAATTATCTGTGTATTTGATAAAAGCTCTGTCACTTTATTTAAAGATGCATAGGACTTTTGCACTTAAAAGTTATACCAAGCTACAATGAGGAGCTGCACATTTTATCTCAAAGATTAAGCCATCATTGGCCAATATGACTACATGGGGACATAAGGTTTAAGCACATCTGCCTACTTTACACTAACATCTTTATCTAGATCAATTACAATATGCACTATCACTGTTAAATAACCAATATAGATGCAGACTGCAGATCTATAATATTCCTAATGGAGGTTAGAACAGATATTAAGAGCTCCATTTTCATAAGCTCAAGCAATAATCATGTGTGCTTGTACGTCTGTGCATATCTTCAATCAAGCTGTATTTTGATAGCACAGGAAAAATGTTTCTTTTTCTCCTTTAACCTGTGTAAAACACTCATATATATTTAGCTCCAAATTCATTTGTACAGTTTGTCTGCCACTATGTATTTATAGCTATTGCCCAAATGAGCTGTTCATACAGTACTAGGGAGCTAAAACATAAGAAAGATGTTTGAAGCTGATTTTGTCATAATTTCCACCTTTAACAAACAAAAAACAAAGTAAAGAGATCATCCTGAAAATATGTACAAGATATGTCTTCACCTTGAGAAAACTGCATATGTCACTGCAATACAAAAGCATAATAGAAGATTTACATTTCTTACAATTAAATATTTAGTATTAAATTTACCATAAATCTACAGAAAAGTTTTATTATTCCCTCCCATTCTCACTGGAAAACTACAACTGCAATATTACTTTTTATTTCAAACTAGCCTCCAAAGACCAGGAACACAGGAGTCTTAGCTATGTAAAGCCCTTTTCATACAGATAGCCAAGGTTTGACTGTCCTCCAGAGAGCTCAAAGTTGAGTAGTTTGGAGCAAAACACACATGTTGGAAATAACATTCTGTTCTATGAACAGAACTTCATTATGATTGTTACACTAAATGATTGAAGAAGGATGAAAACCTGTAGTGTATGCTGAGCGTAGACTATGTTAAAAAAATCTGATCTCTCCATACACCACTTAGCTATGCATGTTCACAGACAAAAATATTTATGGGTAAAGCACAGCAGGACTTCATAAGTATTCAAGCATTTTAGCTGCTCATGTACTGCAAGTCACAGAACCAGGATATGCCGAGTTGGAAGGGACCCACAAGGATCATGGAATGCCCCAAACAGCAGTCAAACCTGTAACCTTGGTGCTATCAACATATGGTGTAACCTAGTGAGACAACCTCAGCCCAGCAATCATCTCCTCTTCCTACTGGAACCCAGACACATGTAGCTGTATTCTTATTGCAGGTTGGAGTGACGTCTTCAGCAGGGATCCCTTGGAGAGAAGCTTAAGCCCACAGTAAATCCAGAATGACTCCACTGACATTTAGAGAGTAAGACTACAAGTTGCACCAGGGAGAGCATCCGCTCTGCAACTCAGACATTCACAACAGCAGCTTTTTAGCAGACGCTCAAGTATGTTATTAAATTGTGGCGAGGTATCAATTTCCTCTTCTGTCTGACAAAGTTCAAATTCATACCTCTTACCTCCCCAGGGGACAGCTCAGCCATCTGCCAGTAAGCCCAGCCTATCCTTTCCCTTCCATTTCAGTAAAGCATGCTCTCATACTTGCTGGTTGGTGCAGGACAGGACAGATTTGTATTCAGAAACCCAGCAGTAGCAACCTTTAGATATTTGCATGATTCCATAGGCGTCCAAAACTCACCCAGGAATAAGATTCATCTGCACTCCATTACAGGTATTTTTGTAGAAATTCTAGAATGTTTTATCTGATCTCCAGCTGTTACTTCAGAAACATATATATTTCCCTTAGTGTATCTTCTGGTCAAATGCAGATATGTCAAATGCTCCAAGACTGAAACATCAAGTACCTACATTTTGACACAGTTTACACTTAAACTGGCAACAGCCCATAATACCAGGGCGTCTCAAGTATTAGAAGCAATCTGATCATGTTAGCTTTCTTGAGATGTGATTATTAGTACAGCTAGAGTAGCCACAGATATTATGGTTTCACTTTTTTAGTCTGCAGTTCAGGTATTTCTTCACAAACATTCATTGGACTGTGGAGACTTAGACACTTGTTTTGTTTCTACATACGCCCAGAAGCATCTGGTTCTTGAGCTCTGAACAACTCATACAGCTCACTGGGAAGCTGCTTTTATGAATGAGATTTCACGTTCTTCATATGAAATTGTTAATGGGTAAAACATAAGCAGTCCCTGGAACAAGGAGCAGAGCACAGATTTCCCATTCCTAGCAGAATACCCCATCAGGCTTATTCTCTTGGGTTAACACTTTTTCTGCAAAGGAAGGGAACAGTAACCTAGATAAAACAGTCCAAGTCTCGCTGAAAAAGGAGATATGGGATCTGATACAGGTTCAAGTCTCTGGCAGTCAGACTGATGCTGCTTCTGCTGAGCACCTCATACCAGTGGAAAGAAATTCCTTTCAAGAAAAGAATATCATGTTTTGCTTTTTGTAAAGAAACAGCTCCCAGGATCGAACACCAAGAGAAAACTTAAGGCTATAAATATCACATAAAGGTATATGTTCAAGGTCTGAAAAATTAATGCAGTGCTTCAATATTGCTTGTAATCAGGATTTCTTACTGACTGATTTAGATAGTCACCTTATAGTTGTCTTCAAATAAAAGAAATCAGACCTGATGGTTCATGCTATCAGTAAATCTCTATATGTCAGATGTCAAAGTAGAGGTTTCATGTCACAAATGAGACCCCTAAATGTCAGGTATTGCCACATCCAGTGTCATAACAGCTGTACTGTGCCCTTTAGGGGCATATATACCTGCAGGTCCAAACATTCAATTGTGTGGACTATATAGAAGACTTGGAAGTACTTAAAATCTCACCTCAAATCCCTTGTGACTAACTTCATGTTAATTGTTATGCTACAGGGCTTCCTTTGGGAGCCTTTGGAAATGAAGACTCCTGTCATCAGGCAAATTTTTGTAATACTTCAAAGTAAAGCAATCACAAAAACAATAAGAAGAAAAGTAAAAGATATGAGCTTTCTTTTGTTTTTATGGGTTTTTGTGGGGTTTTTTTTAATCAATAGAATTCTATAGCACTGGTACTTTCTTTATAAGCTCATCTTATAAGGCCAGGTAAATCTAACAACAGTGGTTTTTTTTAAAGTCACTCCAGAGTTTTGGGGTTTTTGTATTTTAGCTGGTAGGTGAAAAAATTAATTTCTTCCTCTGCGTATTAAACATATACAACAAAGCAAACTATCTTCATAAAGAATTTTTCCTTTGGGATCAGTGGTCTACACATCCTATCCCCAAATGACATTAACATGAAAACTAGGATATTCAGCACCTTTCTTCACAAAAACCTA
Source organism: Leptocoma aspasia (assembly GCA_013399835.1). Lineage (NCBI taxonomy): Eukaryota > Metazoa > Chordata > Aves > Passeriformes > Nectariniidae > Leptocoma > Leptocoma aspasia. The sequence goes on along the minus strand of VXAX01004843.1, from coordinate 656,870 downwards.
TAATGCTCTCTTTCCTGTCCTGAGGAAGACATCAAGACAGCTTGCAATCACCTTGTCACTGTTCTGGTTTAAATGTGGTCAAGACTTGTGCTGTAAAGTTCCAGAAGTGGGGCTTAGACTTATGACATTTCATTCCCCAAGTCAAGACATTGATTTGCTTAAAGAAAGTGGCTCTGCTGCAATATTAATTTTGAAGTTGCTTTGTTTTAAAATGAAGGATCATAGGGATTGCCTTATATGAGATTACATCAAAAGGGCTGCATAAAAGGTGTCTGAGCATATTTGGATAAGCAAGTTGAAAACTGGCAGGGATGCAGCACTTGCCTTTACAGCTGTGCTGGAAAGAGCTCACAGTCAGGAAGTGGAAAGGCTTGGGATTGCACACACTACACGAGCTCTGCACCCCGATGCATATGTGTTACAGGACAGTTTTGAAATACATCCTTTTCCAGTCATAATATGTACTTTCTATAGGCAAACAAATGTAGCATCTTAGCTACGTTTCAGGCAAAGAAAGTCTTCTATAACAGCTGAAATGTACATGTAAAACACAGAATGTCATCTTAGAAAACAGAAAAAACAAGTGCAACAACTCTTTTATGCTTTCATTCTCCCAAATGCCTATTTACCTGCTCCCACCTTTTCTGTGGAGTCTAAGGGAGCCCTCACTGACAGCCAAAAAGAAATTTGTTCCATGGTTGCTACGTAAGTCCGCAAACTTGCCGGGGCACAGAAAGACTTATATCTTCAGGGAATACCACTGTCAAAAATATGTTATTAGGACCATGCTAGGCTTTATCAAATGTGTTAGTAGGCACTGCATTAGGAGCTATGGGCTAAAGGACAAGTTTGCTTTTCAGAAACAGTTTTAGCCAAGGGGAAGAACAATTTTTCACTTTCATTTCTTGGGATGAGAAAATGAATGAAGGAGAAAAAATTCTTTGAAGATTATTTAGGTCCAGCTGAACTCCATAGTACCTGAAAATTATTAGCCACCACCTTCTTAGCAAAGAAAGTTTTTCAGTTCCAATTATCCTGACTCAGAATTTAGTCCATTCTGTAAAATTCTGTAATAAGAAACACTGAAGCAAAATTATTTTTATCAACAAAATATTACTGCTTCTAAGAAGCAATTTAAGGTGGAATGGCAGAAGCAGGCAAGACTTGGTAGAATCCTGATGAATCACAGACTAATTTAGGTGATCTAGATGATTTTTAAGGTATCTTCCAATCCAAGGCGTTGGAAAAAACGTTTAAGAACATAGAGTTCAACTGTTAACATTGTGAAGTCCACCATTAAAAATGATTATATATATAGTCTGGTTCTCTTTAAACAACTGTTGAAATCCAGAGTTTATGACATAAGACCTACGAATTAAGTAATACTAAAAATAATGTCAGACTCTTATACCAGGAAACCTAAGGAGAAAAAACCCTCAGAAACAGCCTTTTGAATGGACTGAGCTCTGACCTGCCCCAACCCCAGTAAGAACAATTTCCTCCTCAAAACACTATTTGAACGGAAAAACTGACAGTTAAAAGGAAATATTTCTATATATTTGAAACTTTTATTGTTTTCAATTACATTTTCTGCGTACAAGATGGTCTCTTAATTTAAGACTCTTTTCCACATTAAAAGTTTGTTAGCCTTGCATCATGCTAGATTCAAAAGGCCCAAAACAGAAGAAACATAAGCATATATCTATAAGTGGAAGTAAAGGAGAAAAGTAGTATTAGAAGCTCAGTTATTACATCTGAATGCAAGTGACTTCTGAAGATGCTACATTTCTTTTGTATAGAGTATAAATGAGGTGGGTTCATTTTTTTTTTTTTTTTTTGCATTGCAGCTCAGAAAATAACTTGATCTAGAACAGCTGGAAAAAATTAGTTATTAACACATCAGTTTAGAAAAGGCTTAATTCAGAAGGACAAGGAAAGGGTTGCATAACAGAGTGTCATTTATTGCAAATTTAATTACCTAATATGCATGTTTGAAAGTTGTCTGAAAATGATCACTGATGACTTATTGTAGCGACTAAAAAATTAACAGTTCCAATTGCTAAAGGTGCCAGAGGCTGGCAGAGGCAATGCCTGCTGCTGTCAGAACAAAGGAGGAAGCTGGTATTAACACTGGCACATTTTGGCTAACCAGGGTAGTATTATTGCTAAGGTAACTGGTGCAGATGGTGCATAAATATTTCTGATGGAGGACAACACCTCCTCAGTGTAGGAGGAGATAGTACCTAGATAGTAGGTAGTAGACCATGAAGAAGTATCTCTTCTTCCTTCTTCTAATAATCCTGCTACTTCCAAGTCAGAAAGAAATAGCCAAGTGTGTCCAATGTAGTGGGAAATCCAGAAGATAAATAAAGCCACCTGCTTGCTGCTCACAAAATTGACCCTTTACTAACCTGTGAGAAAAGAGTAAAAATAAATGGACTTTGCCTGGAGTCAGCTGAATGCATGAGGTGAGCAGGGATGCTTGTGATTGATAAAAGATACCACACTTGGAAGCCTTGGAGCAGAGAGACTAATCCATGAAATCCAAAAACCAGAAAGAGTTTTTAAAAAGCATCCCAGACCAGACTACAGTTCCTCCCAAGGACAAGAGCTGTATACATTTTCTCCCATACTTTTTTATGAGAAATGGCCCTAATAAAGATATTTATATTGTTGTCACAGAAGAACCTGCCACATAGGCACTGCAAGTCACCAAATCAGCTTAATCAAGACTAAAAGGCAATGGAAAACTTAGCAAGAGCTATTTTAATTTCCCCAAAAAATACTTGAATGCTTCTGCAGTGATGTCAGCTAAAATTCACTTAAAATTTAACAAATTTGAAATTACATACATACTACTAAGCAGTAGAAATCAAATTAAATTATGCTTGACCCCCTGGTTCAAATGTTGCTTCCAGACATCAGATAACGCAATTCAGAAATAAGAAGTTTAGACTGTGATTATATTTACCCCACGTATATAGTTGCAAATATTTCACTAGAACTATTTATATAGAAGTGTGGTTGTTGTCACAATCATTTATTCTTATCTATTGATTTCATTGCCTAGAATGATCTAGGCAATGAAATCAATAGATAATCTCCAATAATCTCCACATAATCTCCAAATGTGAAGGCATAAAACGACATCCACAATCCTACAACAGAGCTGTCTTGCTCTCCTTTCCACTGACTGGGATATGCAGTTACCCATACTAGGATTACAGAAATGAACAAGAGTTGCATGACACAATCCATCCTTGCCTTATTTTATTTTCAGCTGTAGCATAAATAAGGTCATCTCCTCTCTAAGACAAAAACTACATATGGAGAATTCAGGAAATTAAATTAGGGTCCTTTATATCCCACTGCCCTACAGCAAAAGGGAGCCCATAAGAGATGAACAGTAAATTTGCAAATCAGAAGTGTGTTTGATTCCTTAGGAATCTGAGCTAGCCACTGTCACTCAGAAGAAAAGAAAATTGCTTATGAGTGATCTACTGCACAGCAGGACTTTGGTTGTGGTTACTTAAAACCTGCTCCCTGAGAGCTACTCATCCCTCCTGTGCTCAGGGAGTGTCAGAGCAGAAGCAAACACTGTCCTGAGTACTTACTGTTAAAATTAAACAGCTCTTTAACAAATGAGGGGACATCAAGCACCCAACCCACTTTAAAATTACAGGAGAGTCACTTCAAAAGCTGTTTAAAAACACACCAAATTTCAGATCAACAGACTGTTTTTCTCCATATAGGCACAACTGCAAAGGGAGCATTTGTTTGAAATTGATCCCACAGTGCAAGTTTTAATGTGCTGTTAAGCTCAGTCATTTAAACCAGAACCAGTGAAATAAAACTCTGATGACTCTTAAAGATTTTAAGATTAATGCTGGAGGAAATTACCTTGCCTAGTCATGCCTACTTTTATTAGTACCCTGCAGTTGTGTTTCATTTTGGATGTGGCAAAAGTATGATTTGAAAGTCAAGAAGGCAACTCCTTGCATTTTGTATTTAATTATTGAACACAGAACAATGCTAAAGCTGCATTTCCAAAGTTTGTGGTGGTGTGATTTCAAGTTTTACTTAACAAAACTGCAGTCTGGCAGTAAACCATTGTGTCTTATCACAATCAGACTGAAAAATGTCACGTGTCTTTCATATTACGTATGTGTAGTAACCATTATACCAGCACTGTAGAATCTGACAATTTACTTATTCTTTTTTATTTTTAGATAACATTTAATTTTAATACAGTGAAACACATTTCAATAGTCTCCACTGATTATACAAATAGGGTACCAACTTTAGTATTATTCCTGGTGCATTACATTCAGTTTTTATTGTAGTATGTGGTTTTAAAGAGAAAGCTAGTTTCAGCTTATAGTGAAGATGGTTTTATTTATAAGGCTACAGCGTACAGGGAATTCATTAGCAAAACGGGAAAACAAACTAGACCAACGGGGTGAGAGAAGTTCTAAAACATTTATCAAGTTCTTCAGATGAGCTCTACTCCCTTGGCACATCCCAGCACACCACACGAACTTCTGCCCAGCTCTGCTCATGAGCACTACACAGCTACATTCTTGTGCAAATGTTTCAGTGCTTAATCATTCGCTACACAGCTCAAAAGATATTCAATATACAAATTTAACTTGAAATTAATATAACCTGCTGTTTACTTAGGCCTGCCTTTAAATGCAAAGCTGTGCTGAACGAAGCAATTTAATCACCTCCCGTACATTCTCATCTTTTCCCTACCCACAAATATAAGCCTCCAGGAAATGTCTTCTCAAAATGTATGTGTACTAAACAGCAGCAGGCTGGTGGAAGGCAGTATGCCATTTTGAACAAGTGAACGTTGAACAAATTTTTATTTTAGCATTGTTGAATAGAAGAATCATACAAGAATGGCATTTGCTTCTCCATGATTATATTTTAATGGTAGTTTACATGAAAAAGGACTGGAGGAAACAGACTGAGTAGCGGCAGAAAATATCTAAATATTTCATGTACATTTTTTCTTCCTTTTATGGCAATAAAGAAAGAAAAAAATTTACAGAAAATAGTAGCAAGCATTTTTGAAAGTACTTTATACTCTTCTTAAAGAAACATGAGACAAATAGCAAAAAACCTCCAAGATATGCAATATTTTCATCATGAAACCATACATGCTGATATTCAAATTTGAACTATGAATAACGCAGAACTCCTTTCATCTATTTGTGTCTGTGCATGTGTTTAGCACAAGGTGGACAGCTCTATAGAGAGAAGTAAATTGTTTCTGCCTGAGTCTGTGCTTAACCCTCTCTGGTCCATGCTGAATGTTATTATAGTACTCAGCATCACCAAGCAGTAATTTTGGAAAGAATATAAAGCATGGATTTTTCATTTGTAAACAGCAAAGACACTTTTAGAAAGAGAAAGTGTAGTTGCTGAAGCCATCTGTCCAGGGCATTTGCCTTAACTTTCTTCCTCTTGCAAAAAGCTCCATGAAGACTTTGGTGACAACAGGTGGTCAAGGACCTTGAATTTGTCTTGTCTCAAAGACCTGAAGATTGTTATGCAAGTATATAAGAAAAATTAAAATCTTGCACTGACAAAAGGGTAATTCTTGTAGTTAAATTTAAATGTTAAGGCAGACTTAGAAAAAATCCCACACAATCTGATCCCTGGACTCAAACTCAATGAGCACTTTTCATTAAGTCACTAAAAGAAATAATTTTAGATGCTTTATATTTATGCTACAGAATTTTTATGTGTCTTCACTGCAGATTCAACCTTTGTCTGAATAAAAAAAGAACAGCAGCAATTATATCCAGGATTTTGGGGTGGGAGAAGAAACAGGGATGTTGAGAAATACAGAACATGGTACAATGCTAGTATGTACACTTGAGCATATACTATGAGGGCCAAAGAGGAAGGCAGTGGATGGTACTGATAAAAATTTATATTTGTACTCAAAGCACTTCCCTTGGAAATAGAGCAGAGAAAATCTGCGGAATTTTTTACTTGTTTTATTCCATAAATCACATTCGCTGAGTACAACACTCTGTTGCAATGCCCAGTCAACCTCTAAACAATAAAGCAATCCACCCTGCTGACCAACAGGCACCTGCCCCAGGACGTGGAAAGGGGAGTCTTGTTCCAACCAAGAGAAAGGGCTGAAAATCCATTGAAGTCTTCACTTCAAGGAGCAGCTGTCAACAATTCCTGACCCAAAACTCTAGTAGCAGTAGTGACAAGAGAAGTTTTCTGTCAGTTCCCTTTGGGATCAATCCTTCCCCTGCCTGTAATAAGACAACACTGTATATCTTCTCAGCAGTACAGATATCCGTCAGAGCTAATGCTTACAAAAACAATGTAGGAGCTGACAGAAGCAGGTGCCTAATGCAGAATTAATACACATTCTGAGAAAATGGTGAGGGATAGATACACTTGGATATCCTGGGAAGATGTGAGATGGCCCTTCTTTGGAATTTCACTTGAATCAACTACATAGAATTGGATTTTCAACAAAGGTGAGAAGCCAGAACCCAGTCAAAACATCTGAAGAAAGACTTCTGTTCTTGGAAACGTCTAAATTGAGAGTTATCAAAGCTTCATTTGATTAATTTGCAAGAGGAAGATGATCTAATCCCTGTATTGTTTCTAAAACAATAGCACCAAAAAGACAATTAACCAAGCTCCAAAAACTAATAAAGACCTTGTGGACCTACTCCACAAAAGCCCCAGGCCTTCAAACACATCAAAAACGTGGGCAAAGAGGCTCTCAGACACTGCCTTGCTTTCAGAACACCTTGAGAAAACTAACAGCACCTTGCAGATATTCCTTTCTCACAGACCCTCGGGGCTTTCCTAACTCTTCTAGAAGACACATGGACTCTCCAAAAATGTACTATGTACATACCCAAGATTTAAGGGGTGCCTAGTGCATCTATATCCTAGATTGTCATCTACCAGACTTCCTTAAACTTTCATTAAGATGTTACAACTTAGACTAGGAGAAGATCACATGTTAAAAAATTCAGTCACAGTGAAAGATTCTGCTTTTAAAGTAAAACCCATGACTGGAATCAAATATCTCACAAGCCATCCTTTACCTAATGGAAGCTAGCAAACATAGAGCAGTCAAGACAGAAGATGGTCATTAATTGCCGTAACTACATCTGAAACTATTTGCTAAATTTTTTTATACCACTAACAAAGCTATCCACAGGTTTAGCTAATTCCTAACCACCACTGTGAACCAAGAACTGATAAAAGGGGTAGAAATGTTGCTAATTACTGCAGAGTATTATTCCACAAAAACCCATTCAATGTGTAACATCTCAGCCCTGAATTGAGAAAGAGCTGAAGAAAGAAGTAAGAGACAAGACCAGAACTAACATTCATAGCTCTGCAGTGACAACAGCATTTTGGGAATATTACAGTTTATTCACTAACCCTCTACACCCAAATATTGCCTTAATGTTTCGCAAATGCTAATTCTCTGTCTGTCTCTCTGTGCCATGAAGGTTAGTGACCTTGTCGCTCTTCTTGTTAATACTCCCCCTTCGCTCCACAGGTCCAATCACCTTTTCTTTCAAATTGCCTAACTGATGAACATAATCAAGTTAAGCTCAGAGCAATTGTTCTGCACCTATATTTAATTTTGAAGGGTTTTTGCTTCTATTTCAGACACTGAGACTGAGACAAAAGCTTGTTTGTCCCTCTCCGAGGAGCCTGATAAGAAATAAACTGATACAGATGCAGTCTTATCAAAGAGTTTGAGATGGGGAATAAAATTTGTTAAAACTAACCAAAGAGCTGAATATCACACCATTATTACATTACTTAGCCTTCAGATGTGTGGAAATTCTACCTCAAGATTCAATTTATATTTGTAACATGAAGTTCTGGAAGAAGACATAGGAAAGCACCACAGTTTTCTGTAATTATTTTTCTATATCAACAAAAACACAAGTTAAGAGCAAGGTGAATCTCAGACAATGATAACCCCAAGACTGATGCAAAGTTCTCTGTTAAGACAATTCCCTCCTCCACAATCACTAAACCAGACTTATCATGGCTTGCAGCAGCAGGATTTATGACAAGCAAAACACATTTTTTCCAAGTATTGGTGGTACACAAGTATGGGTTAAAAAAAACCAAACACACACACAAAAGAAAAAGGAATAAAAAACCCCACCAAAACAAACAAACAAAAATCACCAACAAAAAAAAAACATCAAAAATAAACAGAAAACCACCAAAATACCCCAAACCAAACAAACTTAAACCTTCTTCCACCTTCCTTCCAAAAAAACTTAGTCTTCTACGGTAACTTAGCTCCTTTGAAAAGATAGATAAATTTTCTGCAGATGTGATCACATTCTGATTTAAGCTAAGCCATCAGAGACACAGACCTTCCCTGCTGAGTACAGGGAACTGATGCCAAATGACATTAAGAGCCTCTCAATTGCACATATTGCTCCAGTGTTGGCCATGGGACACATCGAGACAGGATAATTCAGTGATAAGGTTCAAAGAATCAAATGGAACCTTTTAAGTCTTAATACACACTACTGTCTTCTGAAAAGGTGCATGTGCTCTGTAATATCAGTGTCTACTACATCTGGAGACTAAGTATCCTTTTGAAGTTGTATCATTGTTTTTCCTTCAAACCATTTCGGGTCCTTTCCCCATATGAGGTAAATGAACGTATAAATTTATCATGCTTTACCAAGCATATTAAAGCACAATATGTTTTTAACTCTAATCCAATATCAATAAACCACACTAAATCACTTCTGTAGCTTGGAATTTTGAGAACTCCAGAATGAAAAATGGTTCTTGTCTTAGGTTGCAAATGCAAAGGTGGCTGGGGGTGTGTATTCTATTGCCACTGTTAGAGGTGGGGCAGTTATCTTCTGTTAATTGGGCCACCTGATAAAACCAGGTGGGTCAGTTTTCTTTATCTCTTCTACCTTATCTATCTCAATCTATCTCTTATCTATCTCAATCCTCCCTCCGGGGAGATATCTTCTGTTAATGTGCCATTCGGTCTCACTGCATGACTGATAAAATTACATCATCCCATTGGGAGATGCTCCACCCAGGGGGAGGAGCCAAGCATTCCTACCTGGATATAATCTGAGATTTGGAACACTAAAGACAGGCTTTTCCCACTGGATTCCCAGAAGAAGATCAGGCCCATGTACACCACTGGACCTTCAGAGGAAAACCACACCCTTCTGCAAGATCACTGCTTCAACAGAACCACTATTGTCACTCCAGGAGGAGCAGCCACCATTTAATGGGACTGCTACCAACACCCTGACCCACAGGCTGTCAGGTTGTATTCTGACTATCAGTGTTGTTTTGTATTACTGCATTTTTATTTTTCCTAATAAAAAAACTGGTTTTCCTACTCCCATATCTTTGCCTGAGAGCCCTTTAATTTTAAAATTATGATAATTCAGAAGGAGGGTGTTTACGTTTTTCCATTTCAAGAGGGGCTCCTGCCTTCCTTAGCAGATACCTGTCTTTTTAAACCAAGACAGTTATTTTTCAGATTATACAAGCCACATCTATTGCTTCCCTGCTGCCTCAATTCTTTGGGGTTATTTCATTTCTGCTGGAAGCAGCCACTGATTTATGTTTGCCAACTTGCTTGTCACTGGATAGGCAACCTCACAGAAGCATACCAAGCTGTAGTATCCCTGCTTTCCAGCTCTCAACATACTTCCATTTGAAGCTGCCAGTAGTACTTAATGTTATGGTTTTAAGTAGCAGCTTTACCAGCAGTAAAAGAGAAACCACCAAACTATGTTCAGCACCTGCAATGCCAATAAGATCTGAACTCAGGTTTCCTGAGGTGAGAGTGTACCAAGTCCACCACGTCACCTAGCCCTCGGTGTATTAAGATGTTAATTAGTCACTTTACTTATTATTCAGTCAAAATATGCTGGATTGAAACAAATTAGGTTTTTAGCACATATTTCAGACATTGACTCAAGTCTTGCAAGGATTTTCTTTTATTATTTATAAGATCATGTGCTGTCTTCCTGCTGAAAATGAGATGGTCTGCATGAGGAAAAAGGTAAAAGAAAAGCAGAGAAATGAAAATCAGATATTCCCTAATGATATTTAAAAATAGAAATTTTGCTACTGTTACATACAGCATGTTCCATCTTTTGAGATTTAATGACTCTCTTGTGGTTTAATGGAGAATTACTTTCAGTAATTGATTATTAAAATTTAAAATTGCTAACCATCTTCATTATTAGATGAGCGAACATGTTATCCTTGTAATTAAAAAAGCTTGAGATTCACTTTCATCCTGTTGACAGAATGGGCAGATAGGCTCAGCACTCCAGTGCAATGGTTTCAGGCTTCTTGTTTGACAAAAATAGCCAGCAAGCTATTTGATGGTGAAAATAGGGAACATTCACAGACTGAGAAAAAAATAATGAACAGAGATAAAGTAATAAAAATCCTTACAAACTAATTAAAGTTTTCTGTCCAAACTATCATAGGCAGAATACAGAGAGCATTTTCCAAAGAATTTCAGTTGAGTTCAGTGAAAAAAAAAAGTGTATTTGTGTTACAAATATATATGATACTTGTGATTTCTTTTTTCTAGATCTAAGGCTATTTTCACCTTTTGCAACTCAGTGCTGGACTCGTTACCTCCAGTAACACAGAAATATGTCTGGGATAAGTGGGAAGACTACCATGTTCCCCCTTAAGAAAGCCTTACAGCTGAATGAAGGAAAAGGGTCTTCCCAAATTACAAAGAGGGAGAATCAATTTTAAAATAAAGCCTTAAGTATAATTCAAAGGGCTGAGGGTATGCACGAGAAAAGTAGTCCTTTGGCCTTTCTGTTGAGACTAATAACAACACTTTAGGTTCTAATTTTAATGCCATGGGCAGCTGATTTTCATACCACAGGCACAACATAAGC